>CM060950.1:18976728-19329228 GCA_030765055.1 Mantis religiosa | reverse complement strand
TTTGGGGCTTGGCTGCTGGGCTGGTTGCCGTCCCGCAGTAGGAGAGAGCGTCCGTTGTCCTGGTCTGTCGGGGGAAGTCTCCACCCAAGTAAAATCTAGGGACCCTGCCCTCTGCACTGTCATGGCTCCTCGGGTTGGCTGCCTTCTGTCTCCTCTCACCTCATCCCTCCTCCTGGGGGTGCCTCAATTGGGGGCATAGGCACAATGGACCCAGCATGACGGCCTACGTATCAAATCCCCTCCGTAGGGAAATTTTAATAACAGAAATGCCATATGCTTATTGTGAAATGGTGTTCGCTGCCCTAAGTTATTCATTAATCCGTTTCTTCTTCATGTCACACTTTAATGGTTACAGAATAATATCAGTACAGTGCACTACAAAATATTTTCAAGAAGTCTCGAAAGTAAATCCCCCGCGGTTTTCGCTTAATTGTGATGATTCATATAATTTGAGAGGCAAACCGTAAATGCGTTTATATCCGGATTACTGAAGACAACAATCCATTCCGAGGTACTTATACAGGGCGTTTCAAAACGACAACGAACGCACATGTGGAAGTAGTTGCTCAGCTTCTTTGTGATACATATAGATAGTTTTTACCGCCATTAGAGCTGCATAAAGCGCTCCAGAATGAGTGTGGATTAGGCAGTGACAGGAACGACGTGGGCCTCACGCTGTGGGAGTTCGCAGGTATAAGTCACACATCGTACCGCGTGCTGTAACTGTTTGTAAACATACCGGCATACTCCGTAGTAGCTCGCTTGCTACTATTAAGAATTTCTTTGTATTATGAAACCGCAATAAAGAAGCTATTGCTTAATTATTGCTTATGAGTGTTTAACGTGTTCCAACATTCCGCTATAGCAGTCCATGATGGCAAATAAGCTGGTGGACATATGCAGCTTATACCTTTTAGAGGGAAGTTAATGTTAGTAAAGTTTAGGATGGAAGCATTAAATCATAAACAGATCAGAAAACGTAGAGTCAGACTGAAAAATTCAATGCCATAGCCGAGATTTGAACCATGGATCTTCTGGTCTCCGTCCAGCGGCTCTAACCATTGAGCTACTATGGCCAACGTGCGGATATGACATTAAATTCTCCAACTGACTCGTATTTCTCCCGGTAAACCACTTAGGAGTTCTCAAACACTTGAGACAACTACCTTAATGGCGAATTACTACATGTAAGTACTTTAAGGCCCGGGCTTTATAGTTAACCACTATTAGGTTAATTAATGGAAATTAATTGTTCTTTCACACTGTGAAACTGAGACCAGACCACTGAGACCAGAAGATCCGTGGTTCAAATCCCAACTATGGCATTGAATTTTTCAGTCTGACTCTACCTTTCCACAATTTAGCCTACACACGGCCAGTGTGAAAGAACAATTAATTTTCAGAACAGAAAACAACATCAACGAATTGTAGATAAATTAACCAAAACTAAATAGCTTATCCAATGAGACGAGCATTTCATTTCACGTCTTTGATAATACTAAATAAAGCATTTGTAACTGAAAAGGAAGCTGTTGATGTTTGTAGTAAGTAGTTGAAAGTATTGTACAATTTAGATTATAACAAAATGCTCTGAAGTTAAACAAATAAATACTATCATTGATGTATTTTTACAGTTCATATTTTTAGTGAAACTAAATTAATCGTGCGTTCATTGAAATCCCTTCAGCTCTTCCATCCATCAAAACCAAACACGTCGTTTCGGCGTTCGTTTTTTTTTTTTTTTTTTTTTTTTTTTTTTGTGGTAATGTTACGGCCTCCAACGTTGTCATATCGGACGATGAATGGAATGGGTGAAAAGATGCTCAAATGATCCCAGGGTCCATAGAGCTTAGAGTTACCCGACATTCATCTTTCAGGATAAGGAAAAACTCCGGAAAAACCTTATCCAGGTAACTCACCCTGACCGAGATTCGAGCTCGGGACCTCTTGATCGTGAGACAGACACTGTACCACCACGCTACCGAGGCGGGCTCGGCGTTCGTATAGCGCTCCATATTGCTTGGATTTGCTATCTATGTAAGCGCTAAATCCTCTCTGTTAGGACGGAATGTGTAGTTTTACACTGAAGAGCAACCATGCAGCTGTCCAAGCTATTAGTCGACTTTTTCACAAATAACTGCTCTTTGGGCTGGCCCCGTAGCTCAGTCGGTGGAGCACCTGCCTGCCGTGCTAGGGGTCCCGGGTTCGATTCCCGGCGGTGGGGGTGGGGATTTTTCTCAAACCAAGATAATTCCTCATCTTCCCCAGAGTCTGGAAGTATGAATAAGAGTGTGAATGTGTGCGTGATCTAATGATTAAAACCCAACGTTTACGAGTTAACACCCTCAACGTGTTCCAAAGGAGAACAGCCGCCGATATGACCATTGTAGTTAAAGGCGGGGTATAAATGGAACAAATAAAAAAAACTGCTCTTTGCCCCATTGCCTGAAAGGTAGGCTACGGTCACGTGGCCGGTGCGTCTCAATGTCAAATTTTGAGGTTCGCACACCAGTGATTCCTGCACTGCCTAATCACAAAATAATGTAATATTTAATGCTGCATAAAATTATACCTAACAGAACTTCGAAGCTGCGACACCGAAATTCGGACTAGTTAAGTTATAAAATACACAACGGTTATTATCGTTCGGTGTCGTTTTGAAGCAACCTGTATAACGTAGTTATTCTTTAAATTCTATATCTGCTTAATCAATATATGACCAACTGAACGAATTTTATAGTGTTTGCTTGACCTATTGAACAATTAGTGACCTTTTGTGATTCCAAGGGTGGTTTGTTCATCCCTTGCCATACAATGATTTGCCTCGGCGTTGGCATCTCGCTTTTGTTCAGCTGAATTCCATTGTCCGACAGTCCCTGTCAGAGGTGCTGTTAAATGATTATCCATTGTTTTGTATGGCCAATCTCGCCGCATGTGGTTTAACGTACGTAAGGTGAGAATTTGAATATATGAAGAGCAAACTCGTTTAAAAAATATCAACCAATGGACTGGCAAAATTCAAAATAACGCAGTTTTATCTCAAAAAGCACTTTCAACTTGTATTTCTTTATAAGATTGGGCTTTTCTAAATTCCAGGTACAATCATCTGCCATTTTGTTTACAGACCGCTATATTTGCATAGCCGGCCTCTGATAAAAACCCTCATATTTTGTCACTACCCTCAGATTAATACAAATATAGGATAGAGCGGGGCTATTCCGCTCATTTCAAATGTATGGTGTTATAAATCAAATAAAACAATTTTTGTGTCAAACATAGAGCAGTACAGTCTTTATTAATCCCTTAAGACATATAGATGGTATAAACACACATATTTTACTTGCTATTGTTGTGATCAAATAAAACAGCAAATGTTGCACAGAAAGGAAATCTCAGAATTAAGGGCACTGAGAGGTCGAAAGGTTTCAAAAAATCCATTTTTGTTTTTAATGTTAAAAATTATATAATTCTTCAGCTTTAAAATGATATATAACATAGGTTGTCAGCTGGTATTAAAGTCCTTTAATTCGTCAATTTAAAGATGGCGGCGTAATGATACACCCACTTCCTGAGAATGGTGCTTAATCTTTGATCGTGATTTCCCAAAACCATACTTTAGGTGCATGTTTCTCAAAAACTATAAAATATATTGACAGAAAATTTGTAGTGGTTATTTTCAATCTTCCTTGAGCACACTCGGATAACATTTATATTCATGTGATTTATAAAGTGGATGAAAACAAATATTCAGTCCTTGAAAATATTATCTTTTTTTACTCAAAACTAATTAATTTTTCATGTTCATAGTATAAACTATATGTGATATTCATTTAACCGATATTATAAAACCGTATCTTAAGTTATTTAGGATAAAACTTGGTGCACGAAGATTTAAATTCCTACAAGTAAAGTGCACCTGAAATTTAGGGTGTAATATTTTATTCAGGACACACGGAGTGATTTATGCCCCTTTTGCATGGACCTATGTGAACTTAATTTAAATATTATACAATAGTTAAATGCACACAACCTTATACAGTAATCATACCGAATTTCAATTTCTGATAATGTTTGGTTTTCTATATATTCAAATTTTAATATTGGTAAAAATTTGCCTTGTCTGGGTAAAAATAATTTCCCAGTGCCCTTAATGGTGCTATTCCGACCGGCCCTGGGGCTATTAGCGCTCACAGTACTTTTGTATTTTAATTAAATACATTTGCCACAAATGAAGTTTTTCTTAGCAACTGCACCAACGCACACTTATTGAAGCCCATAGTCCACATTTCTGGCATTTGATCCTGTCTCCTTGGTTGCTGATTTCGGAAAATAAAACTTTAACCAACAAAATTCACCTGGTGCATCTTCCTCATCAGTGTATTCTATTTGGACTGGAACCAAGTCATCACTTGACTTACTATTCCCACAGTTTAGCTTTACAATAGGTCTACGCTTTTGCTTCTTTTTGCTCCGGTGTACATACAAAGCCTCTTGCTGCCAAGTATTTTAACCTGGAAACTAAATCTTTCTTCTGCTCCAAACTGAACACTGTAGAATGACCAACTGATTTGTACACTCCTCCTCGTAATGGTTCTTGCCGTTGATGTGCATGAACACGATCTTTGAGTGTAGAGTAAGGCACTCTAAAAAGGCTTGCTGCCCCTTCATACTGTCACGGCAACGGGGATAAAGGTTTCGGCGGAAATAGATAACAGACGGCGGATAATGATTCGCGGTAATAAAGAGCTTGCATAAGCAGTTAACAATAGCGCGGCTAGTGTACACAAAGAGCCGACAAATAAAGATAGCCGAGGTAAAGGACTTGCCGGCACAGATATGATGTCACGTTTGGCAGGTTCTAGTGATATCTTGTTTGACAGAGAAAAGTTGTTCTGTGATTTGTACGAGAAACCTCTCGAATTTATGAATGAGACATATAAGAGCTTGTGACACTCCAGTCGTGAGTTGTAAAACAGTCAGGCGAGCAGTAAATAGCTGTGAAGTGTTGTAATGAGAGCTGTTTGTTATTGTCATCGACCTTGGTGTTGTAGATTGTGATGTGTGATGTAATTCTGCTGCTACGCAGTGTGTTTCTAAGCAAATAAAGAACATTTAGAATTTCGGCAAATTGGGTTTTTAATTCTACGAAGCCACAAAGTGACAATACATACATCGCCGTTTAATACGCTCGTAATGTCATCCTCGTCCAGTTTCGTTCCAGCTTCCTTTGTTTATATGTGTGTACCATCTGAAACCATCAAATAAAATTTAGTAATAGTTGTGTAACAAATAATTAGGTTAAAAGAGTACAAAAGATTCTATATTGTAACTGAAATTGCGTACCATGTCAGAGCTAAGATAAAAGAAACGCGCCATCTGCTATGCATGGACGTAACCCAAACTAGCACCCACACTGACACTGATTTACAATAAAAAAATCACTCTATCTGCAGATACTAGACCCTAAGTTACAAGCGGTATTTCGTATTCAAGGCAAATAACACAACATAAGTTATTTACCTTGTAACGCTCTTCTGTTAATAGTATTAAAACAGCCGCATAGAACCTCAAGTAAATTCATAGAAAATTCACACAAACACCAAGCTTGACAATGAACTGGCAGGCAAGTCATCACTGTCCATGATTGTTGCGCAGTAAACCGTTTTCTTCATTTCGGGCGGAAAATCCCCGTGAACGGAATAGTCCCGCCCTACCATGTTATATATGTAATTGTAAGACCTAAACACGTAGCCTTTACATATTTTTTTCGTCATGACTTCCTCAGTGTATGTACCATAATATGGAATTAAAATATTTAGCATTAATTAAATGGTAAAATAATTTGTAAACCTACCAGAAATCACTGATTAATATAGTGTAACATTCATTTCCCCTTCCATATAAGGAAATTTAGATACATATAAAATGTTCGTACCTCAAATGTGTACCCTAAACACCGCCGTGCGAAGTCTTACGTTCACAAAGTAGAAAATTAGTATTCAATGTGTTACAGTTTTGTAAAGAAGAGAAACGCAAAGATCTAATTATTCAATGGCATAATACTATAAAAAGGGCAGTACCAGCAATGGGGAAACGTGAACGAACTGCATCATATAGTGAAAGCGGTTCAAACTTCATAGCGTACGGTAGAAAAACTTTCAACGCATCGGCCACATCCAAAAAGGTCCGAACTCGATTTGCTTGAAAAGTGTGTTGTGTACAGAATTTTTTGTTTTAGTTTATTGAAAATTATATATACCTATACAAGTATTCTTAGTTTAGATAACAAAGATGAAAGTATTCAAAAGAATAGTAAACGTGTATTGAGGTTGCAGTCCAGTGACTGTCCTCATTGAAACTATTTTGAGATCATTTCAAATTAGTAGATCTGTGTGTCGTTTCTCCGTGCTTGTTCTTGTGGCATATACGGAGAAATCTGTCTCCGAATTGCATTTTGATGTTCCCCAGAGGAAGTGAAGAGGCGTGTGTAGCAGAAGTGAAGAGTATCTTTTATTGTTGGACTAAACAAATCTTTGTGTAATGTTGAATTGCGAATGTACCAAGGTGCATTCGCTATTAGGTGCAGAACTGGATTTTGTAAAGCCTGTAATCTGTTCATTTGCGTTTTGGATGCTGAACAACCATATACACAAATAGGTCTGATTAGCGAGAAGTAGATAAGTCTTTTTGAAGATAAGGGCAAAGGAGAAGTATCTGATATTAGAAATTTGAGTTGATGAATTTTGTAGTATGCCTTGGTTGTAATGGTGCCCAAACCAGGAAAATCTAGGTCAGACCCACTTTCATATTGACCTTTAAGTCTGCTAACAATATTTTCCAAAATATTCGAACGCCTATTCCTCTCTGACGGAATTGGTTCTCTACTCCCGCTTACTCCAGATACGCAGTTTGGATTTAGACATAACCACGATAGTTCTCAGCAGCTACATCGGGTTTTAGACTCCATACTTGATAACTATGAAGAGAAATCTGTCTACTTAGGCCTCTTTCTCGATACAGATAAAGCATTCGATAAAGTATGCCATGATGGTCTTTTGTACAAAATAAAAGCTTTTGTTAGTTACACCGTATTTTTAGTAATTAAATCTTATCTTTCTGGAAGAACATTCCTGGTGAAATGTAACGATATGCTGTTTCCAGTTCAGGAAGTACAAGCAGGAGTTCCTCAAGGTGGTGTATTGGCTCCATTCTTCTACTTAATCTTTAGCTCGGATTTTCCTACACAGGACAACCTACTTATCTCGCAATTCACAGAGGCTGTAGCTATACTTAGCAAAGGACCTGATATTGCACCTGCTAGTGAACTACAATCTTTCACGGATGAAGTTGACGAATGGTGCAAAAGGTGGAGAGTGAAGATGAATCCAAAGAAATCCAAATTAGTAAAATTCACCTATAAAAGAATACCGCAGATACCGAAATAAGCTTTAAGAACAAGATAGTGCCACAGTGTGATACAGCTATATATATATTGGTTTAACCCTCGATTCAAGAAATTAACCTGGAACGCGCAGAACTTATCTCAAGTTTTACAAACAGAAAAGAGAAATTCCTTCAGTACGTAAACTCATGAATGCTGTTAAAGAAAAGATTCTTTTTGAAGGCAAGGGCACCGTCTGGAGGATATTTAACGGCATGGCATATCTATTTCGCAAGTGCAAAACTATACATCGTGCTACGTTCGCTGTTCTGATGTTTTGATTTTCAGACTGTACTGCACTATACTCTCGCTTTCTCTGACATCTCTAAACCGCGCCGTGCTACACCAGCGACCTCCCTAAACAACTGCACTCATTCGTCAGAGAGGTAATACGTCCTAATACCCCATGGCACCACACACTGTCGTACTCTGTGAGTTGCAGAACCTCATTGTAAACAAGGCTCATATGATAAAATATGCCATGCATCCCCTTGTCCCCTACTGTTATGAGCAAACTCCTCATTAACATAAGAAAGGGGACCAGACACATCTAATAACTTGTGCTCTGCTACATGCCGTAAGAATTTCTCCAAATCTCTAAAGATGGTATTGTATATAAACAACAAAGTCCAAATTTAAAGGACACAAATTCGATTTTCAGTGTCGATTAATCGTAGGACAATTTTACTCTTGCTATTAATCCCAAGAAGACACAATGAACTTGGAATTGTAACAAAATTAATGATCCTAAATCAATACAGGTTGTTTCGAAAGGACACCGAACGAATGTAGCCGTTTCGCAGTTTATAACTTAACTAGTCCAAATTTTGGTGTGGCAGCTTTAAAATTATTTTAAGTATAATCTTATGCAGCATTAAATATACCATTATTTTGTGATTAGGCAGCGCAGGAGCTACTGTTTGCGAACCTCAAAAGTTGTTATTGGGACGCACCGGCCACGACAACAAAAGCATTACTCCTTGCTCTTTATCAGTGACCCTAGTCTACCTTTCAGGTAATGGGGCAAAGGGCAGTTACTTATGAAAAAGTCGATAATGACTCTGACATCATTTTCTATGACCTTAAATATACAGTACTTTCAACCAGTAAAATTAACAGCTTCCTTTTATGCTACAAATGCTTTATTTAGTATTATTAAACAGAGTGAAATAAAATGCTTGTCTCATTGCATAAGGCATTTAGTTTTGGTTAACTTTATTTACAATTTGTTGTAGTTGTTCTCTGTTCTTTTTATCATTTAATGCTTCCACCCTCAGCCTCACTAACATTAACTTCTCTCTAAAAGGTTTAAGTTGCATATGTCCACCAGCTTATTTGCTATCATGGACAGTTATAACGGAATATTGGAACACGTTGAATACCCATAAACAAATAACTAAGGAGTAGCTTCTTCACTGCGGTTTCATAAGCCAAAGAAATTCTTAATAGTAACAAGCTACCTTGGAGTATGTCGGTATGTTGACAAACAGCTACAGCACGCGACACGGTGTGTCACCTACCTGCGATTACTTCGATAGCTAGAGGCATGTGGCGTTGTACCTGTCACTGCCTAACCCCACTCATTCTGGGGCGTTTTTATGTGGCTATATTCGCGGGAAAAGCTATCTATATGTGTCACATAGTAGCTGAGCAAAAACTATTTTATATATATATTCGTTCGGTGTCGTTTCGAAACATTCTGTATATGCAGGACGTGAGTTGGAACAACACACCTTAAGCTCGCCCCATACAACGCGGTAACCGGTGTAGCGTTTCTCCTAATCTGGCCGATAAATTCCAAACCACGTCGCCGAGTTTCGTCATTATTACCTCAAGCAATAGCGAGACCGAGGGTCCGCACAAACCGGCATTATGTTCAGCCGTCATCTACTAGAAATTCAACAAATTCCACTGGCGTTGAAACATGCCGTACCTCAAAGGGTTGAAATAATACAGCGAACTGCTGAAAGCGCCAAAGCAGGTGGCATGTTGGGGAACAAAGCAGTTTCATTATTCTAACGGAAAAGTTTAGTTATGACATTGAATTTTTCAATCTGACTCTACGTATCCAAACCTTGTTCTACAAACCGCGTTGTGGAGCAGTGGGTAGACCACTCAGCTCTCACCAAGGCCGCCTGGGTTCGATCCAAGGCGACAGCAAAGTGAGCTTTGTGGTGGACAACACTGCGCTGGAACGGGTTTTCTCTGGGATCTCCGGTTTCCCACACCATCTCATTCCACCGATGCTCCATCTTCATTTCATGGATCATCAGTTTCACCGCCTGTGGTGCCGCATGTAGTAAAAGTTGGCGTTAAACACTACATATTTCACTTGTCTTACAAACGGCTAGTGTGAATGAACAATCTTCATCTATTGACTTACGGGAGAAGATACCTTAAAAATGGTTAAAATATCATTTTTTTGATTTTTTGCTTATTTTCATAGTTTGAAGTTTTATATGAATATAAATTTGTTTTGCACCAGAAACTTATTTAAAGGGCCTAAAAGTGGGTTTAAATCACATGCTGCAGAGTAGGTCACGCCCCCTTTTCACTCTCTGGCTCCCCTTAGAACTTTCTCTGATAGTTTACGTTTAGGAATATTTACTTCTGTATTTTACACTTTCAGCTATTGGAAAACCTGCTTGTTCTTGCTCTACCCCCCCCCCCTTTTTGTGCATCCTATGTTCCTAAACACGTTTTAAACGTGTGTTTTGTTATTGAATGAGGAAAATGGCTAGTTCTTCTGCTAAATTGTTCAGAAAAGGTCTGGAGGGTCTGGTAGGAAGAAAAAGGCGAATATAGATTATGAAAACTGTGAAAATAACTAAGGAGTTGAAAACTTAACAACAACTAGGGATGATCAAAGTGTTAGGTTATGAGATTCAACTCCACATGATTGTGTTGTTCCAAACAAAAGTACTTTTAGCTCTAATTTTTTTTTAAAGAAATGAACCAATATCGTTTTACCAAGGCTGATATGGAGGCAGAAGACATCTATAAAAGTGCTAGACAGAAGAGAGTAGAGAAGATTGTGTGTGTGTGTGTGTGTGTGTGTGTGTGTGTGTGTGTGTGTGTGTGTGTAATTTACGTCCTCCAACGTTAAGTCATATCGGACGGTGAATGAATTGGGTGAAATGATACTCAAATGAGCCTGGGGTCCATGGAGCTTAGAGTTACCTAAAATTCGTCTTTGAAGATAAGGGAAAACCCAGGAAAAACCTTATCCAGATAACTCACCCTGACCGAGATTCGAACTCGGGACCTCTTGAACGTGAGGTAGACATGCTACCATCTACGCTACCGAGGCGGGCTAGTAGAGAAGATCATGACAACACTGAGTATGGGGTAGGAATGTTTTAACAGACTTTGAGTACTGTAAAACTTTAAAGTCATTTTCTCGTAACTTTTGTTTTTATTAGCCTTATGTACCTTTTCTTTGAAACTACTTATCCTAGAGCAATGAAATTTTCACAGACTGTTTCCCTGACACATCTTCATAAACTGACATTTTCCAACACTTAGATGTTATTATCAAGGAAACCGATAATTTTTTTTTCTTTTCAAGTGTACCACGAAGGTATTATTATTAAAAAGTTATTACAGTTACATTTTAAGTGCTATATACTCACAAAAATGTCATTTCATTGCCCAGTAGTGTAAGTATATGTGATTGTGTGTCTGTATTATTCATAGTTCTTCAGAAAAGGTAAATTGAAAATGTCAAATTTAACATGGCGGAGATAGAAGGTACCTTGTCCCACTAACAGTGGTCTGAACCATAAACCCCGGGGCTTAAAGTAATTACAATATTACGTAACTCCTATGGGAACTCCTAGTGGTTTACCGAGAAAAATGCCAGTCAGTCGGAGAACTTAATGTCACGCTGCCCGTTGCCATGGTAGCTCAGTGCCTGCCTCGGTAGCGTAGATGGTAGCATGTCTGCCTTACGTTCAAGAGGTACCGAGTTGGAATCTCGGTCAGGGTGAGTTACCCGTATAAGGTTTCTTCCGGGGTTTTCCCTTATCCTGAAAGACGAATGTCGGGTAACTCTAAGCTCCAGGGACCCTGGACTCATTTGAACATCATTTCACCCAATTCATTTACGGTCCTATATGACTTAACGTTGGAGGACGTAAACTATAACAACAATAACAACAACATGGTAGCTCAGTGGTTACAGCAACCGGATGGACACTGAAAGATCCGTGGTTCAAATTCCGACTATGGTATTGAATTTCTCAGGCTGATTCTACCTAACTAAACTTTGTCTAAATACTGTCACCCAAACGTCGGGACTTCCTGTGGAGCCGGCCGGCGGTGGGGCCGGACGGGAGGCGTTCGAACACGCCCACCCATTTGTCTTATAGCGGTAACGAGGAGTGGCTGGAAAAACATCACTGTGCCGGCTCTTTTCCCTCCCCCTGAGTTCTAGAACATCCAGGACATTTCATCTAAACCGGAATCTTCTAGATAGGTCAGTTGGTCTTATATAAGCAACGCGCCGGGCCGGTGGAAGTTTAGTTCTTGGCGAGCAGCGTGAGGAACGCCGAGTGAGTTAACGCACCGGAAGACTGTGAACGTGCATCAGAGGAGTGTACGTAACTGTGTGCAGTGGACCTGTGACAGACGAACTGATGAATCGTAATTGTGTGTATTACGTAATTGTGTGTAATCGGCAAGTGTTCCGACTATAATTCGGTGGAAATAAAGAACATTTTTGAGTGGTGCAATTGGACTTTTAATTTCACGAACCCCCAAAGTCACAATACTTCTGAAATTCCACCCGCAACTGAACGAATGGCAACATAAATTTCAGAGTAGAATGAAATTGTTAAAAATACTGGACTCTTTGCAATAATGAGAAATGCGAGTGGCTAAACATCTGACCTGCTGTTTAGCCAGGGTGGGAAAAATAAAGGTCAGAATCGGGCTTAGAAAACAGGTCGTGACTTTGTCGCCTCGCACACTCAAGGTGACTCATGTAACAAGGGATTCTTGAAGGCATTATTTTTGACTCGGCATGAAGTGTCTTAGGTCCTGCGTCGTGACGTATCATGCCTTGACTCCGTGCCACGCAAAGCGGCCCGGGAACGATCCCACCCATGGGGTGTAGTCCTGGGTATAGGACCGGTGCCCACTCAGCATCGTGAGGAAATGGAGGAGCTTACGCTAGGTAAGCGGCCCTTGTCATAGAAGATAACATTCCGGCTCGGGGTGCCGAGATGCTGACCAAATCTCCTCCCCGTATCGGTTGGATGATCGCCCACCTCTACCTTGCGTATGTGGGCGTGAGGTCGGCAGTCGGGTTGGCAGGTCCTGGTCCACATGGGCTGTAGCACCCTGGATTATGTCACGATGTTATGAAGTGTCTAAAATGTGCGGCACTTAGCTGAAGACATTAATTCCCCGCCAGGAATACTTATTCAAATAATGAAAACCAATCAGTGCACCCACAATGAGGTAAAATAAATACCTTAAGACGCAAAATTTACCCCGTCCTCCGGCAAAATAAGCCGCGATGTTACAAAAATGTACCACTACGTCTTTGCAATTTCTTAGCTTGTTTTTATATCACATCAATATATCAGAATTAGCAATATACAGATGGAAGATCGGACCGTGAGGAAAAGGTATACGATGGATACCGCCTTTTGTAGCGTTTCTCCCCTTTGATGCTTACCAACGAGGAGGCGGATTCGTCGCTGCGCTGTTGGGTATCGATGTGGTCCTCTGGCCTCGAAACCGACTTTTTCTTAGGTTCTATCGCCGGCAAATAAAAATTAGATTCCCTATAATGCTTTTCTTTTGTTTGGAATTGGAAGTGGGTTATTTGGCCCCGTGGGATGAAAATACAATGCTCGCACTTGTTTACTCCGGTGCCTCATCGTTAAAAAGTGCTGCAAGATTTAATTTTGCTCCGGTGTCTACTCGGAAAATTAGTCCTTTGTCACCGCTTTTTAGAAATGCGTTCAATAAATATCTTCCCCTCGGTAATATTCTCGTCCCTGCAATCCTTTTACCTGTATCGTTAATTAATTTATCACTGGAATTTCACTTTGTCATTCGCTATTTATGTAATATTATTTGTCCACTTAATTTGTTCCACTTCGCAGAATCTTGTCGTACATATTGCATCATGTTCTCTCGGCAAAGCATATTGATGAACTGTGTAAAAGTCCGTGTGATTTTATATACTTCAGGTTTCAGTATATATGTATGTGTATACATACAGGGTGAATCAAAAAGACACCGAACGCCCGCCTCGGTAGCGTAGATGGTAGCATGTCTGCCTCATTCAAGAGGTCCCGAGTTCGAATCTCGGTCTGGGTGAGTTACCTGGATAAGGTTTTCCGGGGTTTTCCCTTACCCTTCAAAACGAATGTCGGGTAACTAAGCTCCATGGACCCTGGACTCATTTGAGTATCATTTCATCCAATTCATTCACCGTCCGATATGACTTAACGTTGGAGAACGTAAATTACAAAAAAAAAGACACCGAAGGAATAGGTATATAGAAGCAGTTGCTCAATTTCTATGTGACACATATAGATAGTGTCACCCAATTGACGAAAGGCAGGCCTAACTGGCAGCTGGGTAGGGGACAGGAACCGTTCAGGCTACGCCTACCTATTTATCTCTGTGGCACTGACTGAGGGGATGGTTAGAAAGCCACCGTACCGTCTCTTTCCCCTCCCCTTGACGTCTGGAAATATCGGGATAATTGTGCGAGCCTCGAGCCTTCCAGAAACAGCGATCTTCCTATATAAGGCTGCAGTGGTCGAGTCAGTTCAGTTCTTGGCGAGCAGCCGGAGGAGCGCCGTGATAGTGAACAGACTGGAAGACCGTGTACGTGTATCAGAGGAGTTGTACGTAATTGTGAGTGTAGAGTGGGCCTGTGACAGACGAACTGGCGAATTTTCATTGTGTGCGCTACGTAATTCTGTGTAATCGGCAAGTGTTCCAATTGTAATTCGGTGGAAATGAAGAACATTTTGGGTTTGTGCTATTGGACTAATTTCACGAATCCACAAAGTCACAATAGTTTTTATCGCCAATAGAGCCGCATAAAAAGTGCTCTAGAATGAGTGTGGATTAGGCAGTAACAAGAACAACCACGCGTGCCTTAAACTATCGAAGTTCACAGGTAGGTGACACACCGTCTCGCGTGCTGTAAACATACCGACATACCCGACGGTAGCTTGCTGCTATTAATAATTTCTTTGGCTTATGAAACCGTAGTAAAGAAGTTACTTTGTTATTTGTTTATGGGTGTTTAACGTGTTCCAAAATTCCGCTATAGCAGTCCATGATGGCAAATAAGCTGGTGGGCATATGCAACCTATACCTTTTAGAGGGAAGTTAATGTTAGTGAGATTGAGGATGGAAGCATTAAATGACAAAAAGAACAGAGAACAATATCAAAGAGTTGTAGATAAAGTTAACCAAAACTAAATGCCTTATTCAATGAGACAAGCATTTTATTTCACTGTGTTTACTAACATAAATAAAGCATTTGTAACTAAAAAGGAAGCTGTTGATTTGACAGTAACAGGTTGAAAGTACTGTACAATTAAGATCATAGCAAAATGAGCATCCTTGGAACTGTACGAGTCATTATAGACTTTTTCACAAATAGCTGCCCTTTGACCTTACCTGAAAGCGAGACTACGGTCACTAATAAAGAGCAAGGAGCAATGCTTTTGTTTTCCTGACCGGTGTGTCTCAATAACCACTTTTGAGGTTCGCGCACCAGGAGTTCCTGCACTGCCTAGTCACAAAATAACGTAATATTTAATGCTGCATAAAATTATGCATAAGAGAATTTCGAAGCTGCGACACCGAAATTCGGGCTAGTTAAGTTATAAACTACTAAACGGCTATATTTGTTCGCTGTCGTTTCGAAACATCCTGTATATATACGCGAATAATTGAGACAATCATTTTTACACTCCCTTTACGGTTTAAAATTCGAAATATGGACTGCAGGAAAGATTCCGTTGCCCTTTTTATGGCCACACGCTCAGAAAATACAAGGAAAATTTTAAAGCGAAGCTCGTTTAAATCTTGCGGATTTTCTAATGTAATTACATCTTTATTTAACAATATTTATGAAAGGATAACATATTTATAGTTTTTGAAGGGCTTCTGATTAATAAGACTCCCTTTTTGTACATTTGTAGTCGATCGGAAATATCGCTACAGCTTAAAATACATTTTTCCCATGGTAAGAGAGCCGATATAGGGCCAAGGCCTGCCTACACGACTGTCGGCCTCACGCCCACATACGCAAGGTAGTGTTGGGCGATCACCTAACCGATTTGGGGAGGACATGTGGTCAGCATCTCAGCACCCCCAGCCGGAGAGCTTACCTTCGCAAGCTCCTCAATTTCCTCAGGATGCTGAGTGGGCACCGGTCCAGTACCCAGGATTTAAAATCCGCAACCCCAGGGTTGGGATCGATTCCGGGCGACATTCCGTGGCAGGGAACCAGAGCATGATGCCTTAGCCCACTACGCCACGACGCAGCACATTTATAATAATTACAGAAGGACAATTGCCGACTCGGTCTATCAAACAACTGCTCTCTGAATTACATAGGAATTTGCAATGTCTTCACACCAGTGAACATTAAATGAGCATTTTTTTATATTTTCTATTTGATCACGTAGGTTTATACGTTACATATCTTTGCAATACATAGATAACACTTTTAACTCCAATGATGAATCGATATATTTAATTCACCATCCCCGTATTTAACGAAATTATCGCACAATGCTCTAGCGGATTTTTATGATCAATGCTTCCCTACACGCCTTAGAATTGTAATTTCGTAGATTCCTAATAAAAGGTGAAATAGCTAATAATATTTATGCAAATGGATGTAAAATTTCCAAAACCTCCCCCGATGGCCTTCCAAGTTTTGTAAGTGCTACATAGCCTATAAGTAACCATCCCTTGGCGTTACAAGTATAATTTATTATATTTTAAGCCTTTTGACTTATATTTCTCCGTAGTTGTTAGTAGGGGAGGATTTAGAGGCACTAAAAATGAGTGAAATAGGCAGACAAAGAGGCACTAAAATGGGCGAAATAGGCACTTAAATAGGCACTAAAAATCTGCTAAGTAAACACTTAGAAATACAGAATTTTAGTAAGATGGCTCTTAAAATCCATTATAAACTCACTATAACAAAATAACAATTATGGCAGCATATGCTGCAAAAAATTTGCTAAACACATACTATTTTGCGGTTCCCTAGGTGAAATAGTTCTACATTTATTCCAAATTTCATAAATGGCTCCGCAACAAGTTAAAATAACAGATATTGACGTATAATTAAAACACATATAAATCCACTTTCCTAAGTAAGAAGCATAATGTGCAAAAAGGTGTGACGTAATTAACTACCTCAAAGAACATGGGTTTGGGGGTTTAAGGGTGAAAATTAAAATATCAGAAAGTTATGGTCATCTCATTCTTTGATATTCATGGAATGGTTTATCAGCATGTTCTACCTGCACACACATCACTAACTGGACAATACGACAGAGATGTCCTGAAAACATTGCAAGACCATATCAAGCGAAAAAGACCGCATTTCCGTGAAGCAGGCTGGATGCTGCACCGCGATAATGCGCGGCCGCATATTGACAAAGTTGTTGTTGAATATCTTGCAAAAATCAACGTGAAGTGCATCCCTCACCATCCCTATAGTCCGGATTTAGCCCCATGTGACTTTTTTCAATTCCGTAACTTGAAGAAACGCCTTCCTGGGAGGTATTACCCATCATCAGAAGCAGTGGTGAAGGCTGCGGTGTTGATTTGAAGGATCTCTCAAAAAATGGTTTCCAGCATGTCTTTGAAGACTGGCAGAAACGCTGGGACAAGTGCATCGCATTCAGGGAAGAGTATTTTGAGAACGACCATCAAAATTATGAGGATGAGTAAAGGTACGTCGTTAAAAAAACTGTGATCATTATTTATCGAACAGCCCTCCTATTTCGATATTCCACAATCCGAAACACGCCTGTTTTCTTCGACGTTATGCAATCAAAAGACACTTTCTTTCCTTGCTGTTTTACTGAAATTATTGATTTTTCCTTCCCTCGTTGCCATCACTAATCACTGTTTTCTCTCAGGATCAAAATGATGTAGCCAAGTTTCATAAGCAGTGATTACGTTTGAAAGAGACTTCGCATCATCCTCTAACATCAACTTTAACTGCATGCAGACCTCAATGCGAATGTCCTTTTGTTCGGGAATCAACCGTCTTGGAACCCATCGCGCACAAACACGTCTCATGTGTAATGTTTCTGTCATCAACGTGTGGGTGGCGCCCAACGAAATGTTCAGTATTTCAGAAAGTGATCTTAAGTAATCGTAAGTGATCTCCGGGTCCACCTTTGAAATTGATTGTCTACCCTCTTTAAACATTTTCAACCATCTCGCGTGTTGCCTCCATTGCAGCGTTAGGCGATACTGAACATGTCTGAACTTGCCTGGTTCTCACAGGCGGGAACCAGGAGTACCAAAAATGAAACCACTGAGGCGTATTTTTTTCACGTTAAGCTAACAGAATATAATAAGACTGACTTTTAGTGCGAAAAATTATGACCGTAAAAAATTATGATCATTCTTTATTGAACAGCTCTCGTACTTTAAGGCCCGGGCTTTATAGTTTAGACCACTATTAGGTCAATTAATGTAAATTAATTGAAAGGCTAAGTGCAATAGTGGTCTAACCCTGACAAATATCGCATTTTAATTGACCCTGGAATCTGCTGTCATTAACCTTGAACTACATATTACAATCGATATATACTGAAATAAATGTATTTTTGCACATTGGCAGCAACTTGATTTCTTGCTCTCAAATTATAGCAACAAATTTTAGTGTAACCATGGTCTAACCCACGTCCACCTATTTGAATTGGTATGAGATCACATGACGAAACAAGCAAAATGTATGTTGCATTAAAGTCCCAGCATTGGAAACAATGTTAATACACGTACATTAAATGAACGTCTAGATCTTAATATTTTGTACCACATGAATACCACAGTCTTTTTTTACAATACTATGTTTTTTTATTTATGCCCTCCAACATTACGTCATATGAATGGAATGAGTGAAATGATGCTCAAATGAGCCCAGGATCCATAGAGCTTAGAGTTACCAAACATTCATCTTTCAGGATAAGGGAAAACCCTGGAAAAAACTTTATCCAGGTAACTCGCCCTGACCGAAATTCGAACTCGGGACCTCTTGAAAGTGAGGCAGACACGTTACCACCACGCTACCGAGGCGGGCACAATAGTATGTGAAAGTGGTTTAACCCATACAATTGTGAATAAAGTACCCGTTATCTAATGTTATAGTTCTGTGCAACAATGGTCTAACCCATAAAATGATGTGTCAAGCACCACATTGATACCAATGTTAGCCTTTTAGTTTCAACTTAGCACAATTTGTTTATTATACCCAATAATGACAAGGTTCAGAGTAAGTGATTATGGAAATAACGTCAATATAGTAGTAAAGTATGAAAAACTGGCTGCTGTCAACTTTGCAGTACAATATCTCAATTTCTTTAAAACATGGGATAGACCACTGTTGCACTGAATCTTTTAATTGTTCTTTCACACTACCCGTGTGTAGGACAAAATTTGGAAAAGTAGATTCAGAATGACAAATTCAATGCCACAGTTGAGATATTAACCACGGACCTCGCGGTTGCTCTTAACTACTAAACTACCATGGCAACGTGGTGTGTACTAGAAAGTTCAGGACTTACAGTACTTACAGCATAGTAAGTCACTATTAAGGTAGTTGTATCATTGTATATGAGAACTCCTAGTAGTTTGATGAGAGTAGGAGAATTTAACGTCTTGCTGGCATGTTGCTGTGGTACCTCAGTGGTTAGAGCAACCGGGAGATCAGTGGTTCAAATCCTGGCTTTGGTATTGAATTTTTAACATGGGTAATGTGAAACAATAATTAATTTGAAAATTAATTGTTCTTTAACACTATCCATGTGTAGGACGAACTATGAAAGGGTAGAGCCAGACTGAAAAATTCAATGCCATAGCCTGGATTAGAACCACGGATCTCCTGGTTTCCGTCCAGCCGCTCTAACCATTTGAGCTACTATGGCCAACATGCCGACATGACATTAAATTCTCCAATTAAATTGGAATTTTCCAACTCAGTCTCGCTCTACCCTTTCATAGTGCGCCCTACACACGACTAGTGTTAAAGAACAATTAATTTCTATTAATTGTACCTAATAGTGTTCCGAAATATAAAGCCCGGGCCTTAAAGTGCTTACAGCATAGTAAGTCGCCATTAAGGTAGCTGTCTCATGTGTTTATGAGAACTCCTAGTGGTTTACCGGGAGAAACACGAGTCAGTTGGAGAATTTAATGTCATGTTGGCACGTTGGCCATAGTAGCTTAAATGGTTAGAGCGGCTGGACGGAGACCAGAAGATCCGTGGTTCAAATTCCGGCTATGGCATTGAATTTTCCAGTCTGGCTCTACCCTTTCAATAACACTGGGGAACAAAAAGAAATATTTTATATACCCGAAACAAAATAGGCAAATTCTTATGTAAACTGATCTGCTGATTCCAAAAATGCCCCTGAAAATGCTGTATCACGTAACGTTTTTAGGTATTCATAGAAATGTGATGTGATAACTCATATTTGATTAATTAAAAATAATAGGTATTTTATTGCCAAATAACATTGAAAATAATAATTATTATTAATTATTATTATTAAAATAAATAAACACAAGGTAATGATGAAAACCAATACCTGAATTATCTCAGAAGTGTTTCACTGTTGACTTTTTTTTGTATTAACTCTCCCGTTTGAGGAATCAACAATAGTCTCCGAACATGGCTGAATCCCAGCGATACCCTGGTAACGTCTTTCCATCTCAGAAATGTCCTGGTGAAAACGCTCACCTTGCTCATCACTTACTACAGCTCATAGGTGTGTAGGGAAACTATCAAGGTGAGAATGCAAAAAGTGGATTTTAAGTGACATACGGTAACCCATTTCTTTGTAGCTCCTTAATAGTTCTGAGACTAAAGTTTCATAATTTTCTTCTTTGTTATTGCCCAGGAAGCCTTCCACTACTCATTTAAATGATTTCCATGCTGCCAGTTCAACACGTCTAAGCTTTGATTCAAAAACACTGTCTTTAAGAAGTAGTCTTATTTGAGGATCGACAAATATACCTTCCTTCAATTTAGATTCACTTATTTTGGGAAAGATACTTCTTAAATACTCAAATGCTCTTCCACTTTTGTCCAAATCTTTAACAAAATTCTTCATTAACCCGAGCTTTATGTGAAGTTGGGGGAGAAGAACTTTGTTTGGGTCTACTGGAGGCACATACTTAACATTGCTTGCTCCAGGGGTATAGTCTTCCCTTTTCCCCCATTCTTTCACTATAAAATGCTTGTCAGTTGCCCTACTGTCCCATAAGCACAAAACAGCAATATTTGGTGAAGCCTCCCTGCAGTCCCGTTAGCAATGCAACTACCTTGAGGGCACTACAAATTTCCCAGCCATGGTTTTGATAACTAATAGCATCTAAAATGATGGACATGGAATCGTATGTCTCTTTCATTCTTATGGCATGAAATAAAGGTATTGAAGGTAGTAAGTTGCCGTTATGAAGCAACACTGCCTTTAAGCTGTATTCAGAAGAGTCAATGGCTATTATTTTAAATTAAGTCAATATGAGTTGATATAATACCTCCTTTCTGTAATTTTATATAAAAGAATAAGAATATCTAAAAAAAACGTTACGTGATACAGCATTTTCAGAGGCATTTTTGGAATCAGCGAGTCATTTTTCATAAGAATTAGCCTATTTTGTTTCGGGTACAAAAAACGTGTTCCCTAGTGTAATTAATTTCCATGAAATCATAAGTAATCCTCTACAATTGCGTTCAATTTGTAGTGAGGTTGCCGTAATTTTCTTAACTGTATTACATAGTAAGCCAAGAAAGCATCCGCTGTTTGTCGTTTTTTTTAAGGAATCACTAAGAAGAACGCAGTGATTTTCACTTAGAGAACACTGCATTGCTTACGTACGTAAGTGAGAGTGTGTTAAAGCGTATCCCTAAAGTCGAGGATGCGATATTAGTTTCAAGATAGAGCACGTGATGTGGGCAATTGAATGATCCCACATCTACTCTCAAGTGGTCATTAAGACGCGTGTAGTACTCCGGTATTTTGTTTCTCATGCCCGTGAATTAATGGCGTACACAGACTCGTTCTTAAGGGTTCAATACTTACTTGTTTGCCACACATGTACATAGATAATGATCATATCTACGTGCCTTAGCCCTTCCCAGCCGAAATAAATAAGTAGTCTACATAAAATATAAGTTACGTTATTTTAGGTTTCTAAATGTTCCCTAATACCACAAAATGCCTTGAATTTGAAAATTTTATTATTGGATTAGATTGTTTTTAAGAGAGTCCATGTGGACCCAGTGGGGATACAAGATGTAACAATTCTCTTGACAGATTAAATTTTTTTTAACTCATTTATTGATCGATGAGACGTGTTGTAGGTTGCTGTAGAACTTTTCGGCTTCTGAAGAAATTGACTGCTGAATGGTGTTGATTCAAGTTTCTCTATGTAGTTGACTATTTGTGACAAACCATGGTGCGTTTGTTGAGATTCGTAATATTTCGTTTTGAAATGTCTGGATACGTTTATTTCGGAAGGACAGGTCCTTCCCCAGACTGGGCAGGTATATAGTAGGAGTGGTCTTAATAAAGTCGTGTAGAGTAGTGTGCAGTTTCTTAATTTGAGTGAAGGTCTTTTGTTAAGAAGAGGGTAGAGCTTAGCCAGTCTTGCTCGAGCTAGTTTTCATGTAATAATTATTCACATCATAAACACGAAAAACAGCAGTGAGGTAATGAAAGGAGCTATGGGTTCGTAGAATTAAAAGGCCGAGTTGCAGATATTCCAAATGCTTCACAATGAATATTCTTCTTATTATCTCTTTGATTACTTATTTTTTATCAGTATTTTTCTCTCTGTTGTGTGTCATCCTCGTTTCACAGTGTTTAGTAGATAATAGGAGCCAACTTGGTTTTCCTCACATGTCCTTATATAGTTCATAAAGATTCAATTAGTTAACAAGGATCTGTAAGGCATGTAATGGTGATCGATCATTGAATAAAATTAAAAAAAGAGGTCCACTAACAGAGCAGATAAACAGTTCAAACCCCTCTTGCCTCTTAAAGCCCCAGTTGGCTTTTTGTGGTGCGCAGAGAGTAAGTTGTTGGAATCAAAACTATCCTTTTAGCTATTCTTACCATTTAACAATCCAGTTTTTAGGCATGAATATCTGCATTCAGATTTCATTACATATGTAGCAAGAGAACGGATCCTAGTCGAAGCTTAAGAGGCTTTCGAGGTAATATTGCACAGGACGAAATGCCCTGGAGAGTTGTAGTTGTTCCTCTGTCACGGAGTGTGCCTATGTTTGATACTTCTCCCCTTAGGGATTGTGGATTTTAAGCCCCAAGTGCTCAGTATAGTGAGCAATTTGAAGAGGTGCAATAGGTATAATCTCAACGTGTTGTAAATATCTGGGTGAAAAGAGAGATAGAGACAGAGATATTGGGACCAAAAAAACGGTTAAGCTGTTGATTGGTTTAGCGAAGTTAATTGTCGTTTTCTTTTATTTTTATGAGTACGCTAAACCCCTCCTTTAAGTACAGTACGGTAAGTGGATTTCTGATCACTGCTCGTGTGAGTTTATTTCGGAGAGAGAAAAGTATGCAAATGTTTCGATTCTTATAAACGTAATATCCTAACATGTTATCTTTCTGCTTCACATACCACATAGATGTGTTCTGTATACTATATACAGATTAGACACAAGACAGGTGACATTATACACACTATTAACTTATTGTGTTATATTAAGCTGCATTTTATTTAACAATTACTAAAGGACACTGCTATTATACAATAGTTTTTCATTCATATACCAAACAGGTCTCTCGAAACCAGGTCTGCATCGAGTTGAATGCTGATAAAGATATTGTTTATAGTGTGGAGTTGCTTCTGATATTTAACACTGTATTCCTGTACATCTCACGTACCTCACAAGCCCAAGAACATTTATGTATATGCAATTTAAAATCAGTAAGCTTTTCATCATGGAGCAGGCCGGTGCTTCAGCCGAAATAAAACACAATCGAAACAAACCTTTAAAAAGTGGCAAGAGGTGAATGATAGCGCATTGTTTCTCGGTGCTTAAAGAAAGAAATCCGGAATCGTCTATAAAACATTCAGAAATAAACTGGTTATCTCCTTGGTGTTTTCGGAAGTAGTGTACATAGTATTAGAAGGGAACAGCAGGTATCCGGAATTCTAAGAACACCGGTAAAATCGCGTAAATGCAAACAACGCGTGGAGAAATACGACGATTTTACGAAAAGTGCTATACGCAGTAAAGTTCATGATTATTTTTTCAGAAATGAACCAACTCAAAAATTTAATACGTTAATGTGTATAACTTAACTCTATTTATTTATTGTCTAGAAGTTACCATACCAGCGTTATTGTTGAAAGTAGATTTACCTGGTCATGCAAAAAAAAGCCAAAACATTGACGTTTGCTGGTGATGTTAACCTATATAAAAGTATCAATGTCACGGATTGCGCAAAACTTCAGCAGTATCTGGATACTTTATATTTATGGACCGAAACAGATTCCCAGTTAATAATACAGGCCACACGATGGTTCTTGAACACTGAGATATTTAAATGAAAGCCATTATATCTTATTCATATTTCATGTATGGGATTTAGAAAAGACCTAGAAGAAGAAGAAGAAGAAGAAGAAGAAGAAGAAGAAGAAGAAGAAGAAGAAGAAGAAGAAGAAGAAGAAGAAGAAGAAGGAGAAGGAGGAGGAGGAGGAGGAGGAGGAGGAGGAGGAGGAGGAGGAGGAGGAGGAGGAGGAGGAGGAGGAGGAGGAGGAGGAGGAGGAGGAGGAGGAGGAGGAGGAGGAGGAGGAGGAGGAGGAGGAGGAGGAGGAGGAGGAGGAGGAGGAGGAGGAGGAGGAGGAGGAGGAGGAGGAGGAGGAGGAGGAGGAGGAGGAGGAGGAGGAGGAGGAGGAGGAGGAGGAGGAGGAGGAGGAGGAGGAGGAGGAGGAGGAGGAGGAGGAGGAGGAGGAGGAGGAGGAGGAGGAGGAGAAAAAATAACTGCAGGGTGTAATAGAGAATTTCCTAAGCAGGTGTTCGAATTCCTTCAACGAAGATAGGCAGTTCCAACATTTTGTTGAGCAATTTATTTAAAATACATTACGCGACAAACCGTACCAAATTTATTGCAGACTTCCTCACACCCGTACCGTGGACAAGATGCCAGCTTCGCCGGCCGGCTGCACGCCGCGAAACCAATCTCGCCAATGATTGTCCACCCGATATTTTGGGTAATCAGCTTTCTCATTAATATACTGTGCTTTAAATAATTTTAAATTTCATTTTTCAGCTCGTAGTTTATTTATATTTGGATTGCTTCCCTGTCAGTATCTTCAGTATTTTACAAGATATTCTTAGGCGCTGGTTGGCTGAAATTTCCTGCTGGGGAGCTGAGATGCTGACCACATATCCTCCCCGCATGTGTTGTATGATCTGCCTCGTGTATGTGGGCATGAGGCCGGCAGTCGGGTTGGCAGGCTCTAGCCCGGCACAGAGTGTTCGCCTTGTAAATAAGAAGAAAAGAAGAACTCTAGGTATAACTCCAAAATTTACTTAAAATGCCCCTAAACCTAGAATGTTTGTTCTCTGCATAAAAGCTATTTTAAAAGTTTCAGAAACTTATGTTAATTGTTAGCAGTGTTAAATATTTGTCAGGCCAACTTATTCCAAAATCCTTCCTCATTTACCTTGTAGATTTAGTTGGCTAATTACATTTTTTCAACTGTTGAGGGAATAAGTTAAGTTATTCTTGGAAAAATAAAGCCTGATGCTTCTGTTAAATAACAAATTGTGTCCTTTGTCTTAATTTTCAGCATACTTTCATCATTTTCCCCTGGTTACATCTAATTCCAGTGTGCTTTAATTAATCAGTTACCATTAGAGAAAGGAATTACGAGGGTGGTCTGACAAGTTTCCGACCTAATAAAGATACAAGCCATTTTTCCCCTTTTCAACATTGTCTCCTTTAACTCTACACACTTCTCCCAGCGATGCTCCCATCTCTGTAACCCGTCCAAATAGTACTCGGCGTTTTTCTCTGTAAAATAACTGTTCACAAAGGTGATTACCTCTTCATTTGACGAAAATCTCTGTCCTCTGAGCACCATTTTCAGATGAGAGAACAAAAACAAGTAGCTTTGGGCTAGGTCTAATGAGTAAGGCGGATGGTCAAGCAGTTCAAACTGTTATTCGTCGATTTTCGCCATTGCTGTCGCTGAGGTGTAAGACGGTGCTTTGTCTTGGTGAAACAGGATTTTGTTTTTCTGCAATTGTGGCCGTTTTTCCGCAAGTGCTGCCTTCAGCTTGTCAAGTAATGATGCATAGTATGCTCCTGTAATGGTTTTTCCTTGTTGAGGAGAATCGATTAATATAACTCCATGACTATCTCAAAAAAAAAAAAAAAAACAGTCGCCATCACTTTCCTAGCCCAAAAAAAAACAGTTTTTGCTTTTCTTGAGGCCGGTTGACTTTTGCAGTTCACTATTTGGACTGTATTTTTGTTTCGGACGTATAATGGTGTATCCAAAGTTTCATCTACAGTAATCAATCGGTGCCAAAACTCGGATTTATTGCGCCTAAACTGCTCCAACAGAGCGTTGGAAATATTCATTCGAACACGTTTGTGGTCTAATGTGAGCAAACGCGGCACCCAAAGAGAGGACAGCCTTTTCATGTCTAAATATTGATTTAATCTGTGACAAACACGTTCTTTTGACATGTTCATAGCCTCTGTTATCCCTGTAGCTTTAATTCGGCGGTCGTCTAGCACCATTTGGTGAACTTTAGCGATGGTTTCTTTGGTAGATGTAGTTTTTAGACGTCTGAAACGTTCATCGTCTCCCAAACTTTTACGGCTACGTTTAAATTCAGCTGCACAAAATTTCACTGTGGTAAATGATGGTGCAGATACCCCATACACAGAATCGAACTCATCTTTGATTTGCATAGGCGTATTGCCCTTGAAAAACAAATATATGACAGCTCGATACTCGATTTTGCCTATTTTCATAAAAACACTCACATCAACTCACTCAAACGACTGTTACATAACAACTGAGCGTCCAAAATGGTTGAAACTTTGGTGAGTAACTGTCAACAGATGAAAAACGAAATTCACTAGCTTTTATTTACGACTGCTGCCATCTTCATGTTCCTTTCTTAAAATAAGATATTTATTGTGCAACATTCAGAAAAATAATTGAAGAAACTTTATAAAACTCTGTAGTTCAGTGTTATTTCTCTGCATCATGTCATACGATGCAGCGAAGTTTATCAAAGTATACGCACACTGATATTGGCAAGTTCGTATTTCACTGGATAGAGTCAACATGAAAAATTCTATGCCATAGCTGGGATTTGAACCACGGATCTCTTGGTTTCCATCCAGTCGCCCAAACCCATTGAGCTACCATGACCAACGTGCCGTCCTGACATTAAATTCTCCAGTTGACTCATATATTTCCCGGTAAACCACTAGGGGCTCTCGCATCCGAGATGCACCGTTTGTAGCGACTTACTATTGTAAGTACTTGAGTCCCAGGCTTCATCATTTAACTCTTATTATTTTAGTTAATTGATGGAAATAATTCATTTCTTCACAGTAGCCGTATATGGGCTAAGGGTGTTGATGGATAGAGTCAACATGACTCATTTTAATTTGAATCCTCATTTTTATACCCAGTCATTTTATTACTGTGCTAAGGGCCTTTCGCGATTGCAGTTCCAGAAACATATACCGTGCTCGGCAGGTATATAGCAGCCGATGTAATATTCTCTAGGAATACTAGGAAATAAAGCAGTTACATCAAAAGAAACAAGTTTATCAGTTTAAGATAATAAAACATTATCAATCTTTTTAACTAATTCAAAAGAATTTTAATACCTAAACTCTCAAATTTATCAAAATTACTAAATTATTTATGTAACCATTTAGCTAAATTATAAGTTGGTGAATTTATAGAGTTAACAACAGGTCTCATTTTATTTCCAGGTTTATGGAATTTAGGGAGAGCATAAATTCTAGGTAAAATAGGGTTACTAAATTTTACTAAATGTTTTCGTTATTTGATATAATTTTCACTTCATTAAGCATTTTATTAAAATTCTAATCTTAAATACAAGATTTTAAAGGGTCTAAGTACAAAAAGTTTAAATCGGCTTGAGTGGGGAAAGCAGTGACTCCGTTGGCTGTGCTTCCTGTAGGCGCTCGTTGATGTAGGACTCCACTACCGACTCCCGTCCCCTTTTCTCCTGATATTGGATAATTCGAACCGCTCGACTCTTTCGGTAATAAGAGCTTTCTCTCTGTCCCTCTTAGTTGCAAAATCATTAAGGTTAAGAATTTCGCTTTCTATCACAGGTTGCTCTTCATCTCTAAGGGCTGATTTAATAACTGACGGCAAGGTTTTGTGCTACATATAATACAACATATAAAATGAACTCCAAGTAATTTTTGTTAACAATTACATTAAACGCCCTAAAAGGCTTGCTCCCTCTATAGAAGAGTCTGCAATTATCACTAATTCTGCAAATAGAGGAACCCTCGTCCCACTCTGCTCTTTGAAAATTCACTCAAGATAATGGCAGTGGGTAGGGGAGCTACCGTTAATGGTAACTCTGGAATTTGCGTCAGCCTTTCAGTCCAGTAAAGATCCAGGAAAAGAGACGCCATAATTCCCTGTCTGCTCTTCCAGGTGTCGACGAATTGCATGTTACCTCTAGAGTACCTCAAACTACCACCTCCTCTCTCAGTTGTAAGTAATGGCTCAAATCGGAAGCAGCAAATATGGTGAAAATATGAAAATACTACGGCTATTCAATAAAGAATGATCATAATTTTTCGCACTAAAATTTAGTCTTATTGTATCCTGTTAGCTTAATGTGAAACAAGCACGTCATGGTAGTTTCATTGTTGGTACTCCTAGAATTTGCCTGTGAGAACCAGGCAAGTTCAGACATGTTCAGTATGGCCTACCGCTGCAATGGAGGTAACGCGCGAGGAACAATATGCGGCTTTGAAATTCTGAGTTCGTCTCAACAAATCATCAGTTGAGGCCTACACAATGTTAGAGGAGGTCTATGGAGAGTCTATTCTTCCCTAGAGCACAGCTCGTAGGTGGTTTAGAATGTTTAAAGAGGGGAGACAATCAATTGCAAAGGAAGGTGGACTCAATGCTCCAGTTACTGCTCTTACGGAAGAAAACATCAACACTCTTGCTGCCATTGTGAGAGAGGATTGACGAATTACCTTAAGATCACTTTCTGAAATACTGAACATTTCATTGGGTTCCACCTTCACATTGGTGACAGAAACATTACATATGCGACGTGTTTGTGCGCGATGGGTTCCAAGACTGTTGATTCCCGAACAAAAGGACATTCGCATGCAGGTCTGCATGCAGTTAAAGTTGATGTTAGAGGAAGATCCGGAGTTTCTTTCTAACGTAATCACTGCTGATGAATACTCATTTGAGCATCATTTCATCCATTCCATTCATCGTCCGATATGACTTAACGTTGTAGGACGTAAATTAAAAAAACTGCATATATATTAAAATTAGTATCGGAAATTGAGATCACGTGTGCCAAAGTTAGCGGCATTCAATTTAAAATATATCTAAGATCAGGCAGGTACTGCCACTGAGTACTACTCAGGACAATGTATCTCTCATTATAACGCAGCAATTGAAATGAGTGCGAGCTATTTCACATAAACATAATAGCGTTAAAAACCTCAAGGTTTTTGAATGAAGTGGGTGAAATGATTCTCAAATGTGTCCAGGGTCCATGGAGCTTAGAGCTACCCGACATTCGTCTTTAAGGATAAGGGAAACCCCCGGAAAATCTTATCCAGATTACTCACCCTAACCGAGATTCGAACTCGGGACCTCTTGAACGTGAGTCAGACACGCTACCATCTATGCTAACGAGGCGGGCACGTGTGTTTGTTTCACATTAAGCTAACAGAATATAATAATGGAAAATAATTGTTCTTTCACACTAGCCATGTGTAGGACGCACTATTAAAGGGTAGAGCCAGACTGAAAAATTCAATGCCATAGCCGGGATTTGAACCACGTATCTTCTGGTTTCCGTCCAGCCGCTCTAACCATTTGAGCTACTATGACCAACGTGGTAGTTGTCTCAAGTGTTTATGAGAACTCCTAGTGGTTTACCGGGAGAAACACGAGTCAGTTGGAGAATTTAATGTCATGTTGGCACGTTGGGCATAGTTGCTCAAATGGTTAGAGCGGCTGGACGGAAACCAGAAGATCCGTGGTTCAACTCCCGGCTATGGCATTGAATTTTTCAGTCTGGCTCTACCCTTTCAGAATATAATAAGTTTGAATTTTAGCGCAAAAAATTATGACCAAAAAAATTATGATCATTCACTGTGAGAAAATTCTATCCTTCCGCCCCCTTCCAAATAGGTGTAGTTCTTTTTCACATTCAGTGAGATTAGCCGAGTTCATAAGCCGTTTATTGAATCTGTAAACGTCTTTAAAATCACTAAAATCGGTCATTCTGCAATTGTTTTTGTGCGAAAACAATAAACAAGGCCAACAGAAAAGATTATTCAGTACCTCATATTTACAAATCCAGTCATAAATATTACTGCTGAAGTGACGGACACACGGTTTCTGGTGGGTGGTTACGTAGGTCTGCCGTGCTTGTACATCATACCCATTACAATTTTACTTTTTTTCCACGAAAGAAAAAGTAGCAAGCGGTCGCCTTAATAAGCGGTCACTTCCACAGTGGTTTGAGCTTACCTTGGAATTCGCGTCTGAAACGTACGCTACTGCTATATCCACGCTTAAACTACATCTTGAAGTCATTTTAACTTTGCATAATTTCTATACTTTAACTTTGTTTTATTCAACCCTCACAAGCATACAATTCTCTCCATTTGACAATCTTATTAAGCAGTAGCCATATACGAGGGTGGTCTGAAAAGTTTACGACCTCAACATGAAGAGGGCAACACTCATAAATAAAAGCTAGTGTATTTCGTTGTTAATCTTTTGATAATTACTCACCAAAGTTTCAGCCATTTTGGACGCTCAGTTGTTATGTTAACAGTCGTTTGAGTGAGTTCATGTGTTTTTATGAAAATGGACAAAATCGAGTATCGAGCTGTCATTAAATATTTGCTTTTGAAAGGCAATACGCCAACGAAAATCAAAGATGACTTGGATTCTGTGTATGGGGACCCTGTGTGGGAATTGGATATGCAGATGACATGACAATAATAATTAGAGGCAAGTCAGCAATGGAGGTGGAAAAGAAAGCAATGAAATTAATTCAAATAATAAAACAGCACTATTTAAATCTAAATATGATTCTAAACGCACACAAAACAGCATGGATAAATGTTGAATTAGGAAATTATAGTAAAAATGATATAAACATTACAATAGATGGTGAAACAATACCGTAAGTTCAACACACTAAAATTTTAGGTGTAATAATAAACAAACAATTAAACTGGAAGCCATATATATTTCATATAACTAAAAAGTTAAATAAAGGTATATTTATAATGAAACAAGTAGGAAAAAATTATGGATTATGAAACTTTAAAACAAGTATACTATGAATTTGTATACTCACACATAAAATATGGGATAACTTTATGGGGAAACATCACCGCAACAGAAGTAAAAAAGTATTCAAACTACAACAAAAAAGAAATTGGAATAATGGCAAAAATAAATAGCAGACAGACATGCAAATTAAAGTTTCAAGAGTTTGGTATTCTAGCTGTTCCATGCATATATATATATGTGTGTGTGTGTGTGTGTGTGTGTGTGTGTGTGTGTGTGTGTGTGTGTGTGTGTGTGTGTGTGTGTGTGTGTGTGTGTGTGTGTGTGTGTGTGTGTGTGTGTGTGTGTGTGTGTGTGTGTGTGTGTGTGTGTGTGTGTGTGTGTGTGTGTGTGTGTGTGTGTGTGTGTGTGTGTGTGTGTGTGTGTGTGTGTGTGTGTGTGTGTGAAACAATACAAATTATTTTACAAGGAAAAGGAGAACCAAAAAATCATGGTATACATAATTATACTCTAAGAAATAATTACGATTATTTTAGATCAGTATATAGGGGAACTCTAAACAACCGCTGCAGTAAAACCATGGGTAAAGAACTATATAATAAGTTACCAGAAGCAATTAAAATAATTAATAAAATGAAATATAAACTGAAGGCAATAAAAACATTCTTAATAACAAATGCAATCTATAGTATGGAAGAATTTAAGTATAGAGATATGTAAAAAGATAAAACTATGTATATATGTATATAAAATTGGAATTGACGTGTCCTTTAAATCATTGTATTCAAAGGATAAATAAAAGTATCTTATTTCATCTTATCTTATTATTTACCACAGTGAAATTTTGGACAGCTGAATTGGTGTTTTTGTAGAACTCCGCTATTTACCTGACCGTCTCCCCTTCACCATCCTGAACTTCTCTTGTTGCCTTTTCTTTCTCTCCTCCTGTCCTCTTTCTCTTTCTTGTTAATAAAAGAAAACGATGCTATTGATGACGTCAAATTTTGAGCGGCAAAATTACAGATAAAAATGAACACCCTGTATAAATTCAAATATTTCCTGTATGACTATACTGCTTTGATGCCCGCCTCTGTAGCTTGTCTGCCTCACGTTCAAGAGGCCCAGAGTTCGAAACTCGGTCAGGATAGAGTTTTCCCGGGATTTTCCCTTAAACTGAAAGATGAATGTCAGGTAATGCTAAGCTCTATGGAACCTGGGCTCATTTGAGCATCATTTCACCTATTTTATTCATCGTTCGAAATGACAGCTTTGGAGGACGTAAATTAAAAAAAATGTGCGCAATACAGGCAAAACTGCAAATGACCAATCAGATAGAATGGAGGGAAACAAGAAATGAGGAGACCCAAGCGATACTGGTTCACCAGGGGTCATCTCCAAAATGGTTTTAACTCGACAGAATCTACAGCCGTTGAATATTAGCAATCAGGTCTGTTTTCCCACTGAGTTAGTGGTCCTCATTTAATTTAAACCACAGATTAATTTAAACTGAGGTTGGTCACACTGAATTACTGACTAACCGACGGGCTGTTGGTCAATCATAATAAATTTTGGTACTTTGACGGATGCTAGAGAGTAACATTGATTTTACTTTCCCTCTCTTTATGCAGAGAGAGTTAGAGGGAGAGAGAAAGTGATATTTGTGCTGTAAAATTCAGTTATAACGTTTTAACTGAGGAGTTAATTCTGTACATCGCATATGCATGAATTAATCATGAATAAAAGCTTTCTCATATGACTTGAAGTATCGAAAAACGGACGCCACTGGACTGTTTATAGTAAATATTAACTTACATTTTTTTGGCTTGCCCTGAATAACAGATAAAGAATATATTCAAGTTCTCTTACACTTCGTATCCTTTGATAGTAAATATAACATGTGTGACATATAAAATATATTTAATAATAAACTCTATGCTCAAGTTTGTTTTCTCTTAAAATCTGTTTTAAGTGAAATTCAAGATCATTATACACTTTCCATTACATCTTTATTAATATGCATTTTGCTTACGGTGGGGGATACATGCATTTCCAATCAGCATTAATCAGCAAAATGCCTGACACACAATATTGTCGCGAGCATTGTTGGAGCCAGGCGCACAAAGGGTTAAGGGACAGATACTGCAGTGCAGAGATAAAGAGCTTGCCGAAACAAATAAAGATAAATAACTGGAAACTTCTAGTAACATCTTGATTGATAGAGAACCTTCTACAACCGTCTGGAATCAAGAATGGTCGTATAAAAGAAGCTGTGTCTAGTTTATCAGATAGTCGTCAACGGAGTCGAGATGAGTGTAATCGGAACTCGGTATCGTGTATCTGCAATTGTGTTTTGAAAGTGTACGCTTTTGTTTGTTGTCAACTACATTGGAAGATTGTATTTGTGTATGTTACGTAATTCTGTTACTGTAAGGTTTGACCAAAGAGTGTTTCTACGGAAATAAAGAGCATTTTGAATTTTTGCAACTTGGACTTTTAATTCTATGAACCCACAAAGCCACAATATTTATCCGTTTCAGATGAAACAACACTATTCATTCATTCTTAGTTTTATTACTCTAAATTTCAATATTATGCAAGAACATATTTGTAACATATTTAGGCAATCAAATATACCGGGTGTTTCAAAACGATACCAAACGAACATATAGAAGTAGCGGTTAAGCTTCTCAGCTTCTATGTGACACATATAGACAGTTTTGCCGCCAATAGAGCCGCATAAAAACGCTCTAGAATGAGTGTGGATTAGGCAGTGACAAGAACGACGCGTGCTTCACGCTGACGGAGTTTGCAGGTAAAGGTCACACGCCGTACCGCGTGCTGCAGCTGTTTGTAAACACACCGGCATACTCCGCAGTAACTTGCTACTATTCAGAATTTCTTTGGCTTACGAAACCGCAATAAAGAAGCTATTGCTTAATTATTGTTTATGAGTGTTTAACAACATTCCGTTATAACAGTCCATGACCGCACATAAACTGGTGGACATATGCAACTTAAACATTTTAGAGGGAAGTTAATATTATTGAAATTGAGGTTGGAAGAATTAAATGATGAAAAGAACAGAGAACAATATCAAAGAACTGTAGATAAAGTTAATCAAAATTAAATGCCTTATACAATGAGACATGCATATTATTTCACTGTATTCAATAATACTAAATAAAGCTTTTCTAATTGAAAAGGAAGCTGTTGATTTTACAGTAACTGGTTGAAAGTGTTGTGCAATTAAATCATAGCAAAATGAGCAACCTTGGAAATCTCCGACTCATTATCGATTTTCACGCAAATAACTGCCCTTTTTTCCATTGCATGAAAGGTAGCCTAGGATCCCTGATAACGAGCAAGGCGTAATGCTTTCGTTTTCGGGGCCGGTGCGTCCCAATAACATCTTTTGAGGTTCGCACACCAGTGGTTCCTGCGCTGCCTAATCACAAAATCATGTAGTATTTCATGTTGCATAAAATTATGCACATATTAAGCTGCGATACCGAAATTCGGACTAGTTAAGTTATAAACTACGCAACGGCTATAATCGTTCGGTGTCGTTTTGAAACAACCCGTAGATTAAAATTGATCTTCATTGCATTTTTGAAAAGATTTGCTCTTGTGAGAACGATTCATGCCTCAGATAATTCGTTTAATCTTTGTAATTACTTTAACCAAATCCATTAAAATGTTAACAGCATTTCTACATTTTTATAAGCATGGCTCTTGGCCAATGAAATGCGTGAAACAAAACCGAAGAAAAAAGGGCTTTCACACGTGGAAACCATCACTATTGTATATTGTACTATTTTAAAGTTTAGTTTAAATATATTTCAACTCACCAGAAGAAAGATTTAAGTTAGAAATTATGTTAAACTAGCTTCACCTTTTGTGTGTGTGTGTGTGTGTGTGTGTGTGTGTGTGTGTGTGTGTGTGTGTTTGTGTGTGTGTGTGTGTGTTTGTGTGTGTGTGTGTGTATGTGTGTGTTTGTGTGTGTGTGTGTTCAAACCCTAACTTACATCACTTTAATTTAAGTTTAACCCTACACAGAGAAAATAATCTTAAACTTCCTGGATTTATATTGGAAGCTCCAGAGGGTCGTTTGCCTCCTCGAACACACATTGACAAGACTCAATAGCCTGACCTCTAAGTTCGTAGCACTGTCGGAGTATCTGGGGTCTACAGTGTTCGCTATTTCGTTGTTTTTGATTGACGAATTCCTAATTACCTACTCCAGGGCCGACAAGATGAGCATCTAAAGTGTTAAATGCTTTACCCCTACATTCACCCCTTCCTCTTTCTACCTGTCAGGTAAACAAACCGGTAATCTTGAGTTCCGCTAAAATCGCTTGACTTCCGTGCAGCTAAGTGTTACTTCTCCGGTTTCCTTTGCAACCTATTAGCATTACCCAGGAGTCACCTCTAGGAGGTTGGGGATAGGTAAATCGAGTCCACAAGTAGTTGTTTGCGATCCTTTAAGCGGTAAGTTGAGTCTCAAACTGTTTAATCCATGCGGTAAATTGAGTACGCTATGATTGGCTATACCGGTTGCACTTCAGCGCTCTGAAGTCAAGGGATATACAGTTACTCCAAAAAGTATTCGTCTAATTGAAGCAGTCCCTGTCACCTAAGAACACTGACACGACATATAACCTGATACCAGAAAGACATTGACACCAACGAATAAATATAAATAAATGATAGATTTACAAATATAAATAAATGACGTATAACAGAACAGACATATGCCATAATGCTAGCATATACCCCGGAGACCGCCGCAGTGACAAGGCCACTCTACGAAGGTCAGTAAACTCCCTTTGTAACCACTGTAAACAAACATCCCTACTGTATTGTTCGTTTCGCCCTCAAGGAAAATTTGGCGCCTCTCAGTGGGAAAGCTACCCATTGTCAAAATCCCACGCATGCCTCTGACAACAGGCTTTAAGATTTCGAAAGATTCCCGTCTTAGCATAAATTTTTGCACGCGGACCGTTAGAGAAAGCGTCTCTGGTGCTAGGTCCAAAACTGGAAATTTTCAACACTGATATCAAGTGGGGGATACTTAAAAGCCAATAGCAATTTGATGTTTGGTCATGTGATTTTGCAAACTCCGAGAAATATCTAGAGTGGGATGGCGGAAACTAGGTTTTGTTGGTAAGGGCACTTCGGTCCTGAGTGCTGCGTAAGTCGGACGCGTATTCGGCGCCGCCTAAGAACTGAACTCCCGCGCTATGCACAGAGACCAAGCGCAATGTTTAACAATCTCTCCAGTGAGAGTTAGCCCAACGAGTAATGTATTGTGAGGACGATAAGTATATCCAATCCGACTACGCAGTGCTACTGCCTCTGTGCTTCGCAGCGCAATATAGACAGTGACGCTTGACTCAATAACCACACCGACGACGACTTTACGGTGGCGAGCGTAGGAACCCAAGGACAACAATAAACTTCCATCGACCAGGTTCGAGGTGTCATCATTAACCCACAACCTGTCAGGACGCACCCACTCCTGAAGTCCAGATGAGAGCCCTCATGCGGGAGCTACATGTCACCTCGAACCGACTACAACCACCCTTTCCTTAACCTCCTCACGCCACCTATCCTTAATTGTGAGGCGTCGAGCACAAGGGAGAGCAGGACGTGGTCCTCAACGGGCTGGACCACCTCATTATGCATGAGTATGTATTTAAGGATGTATGGATAGTGGAAAATCATCCTAATAAAGAACAGCAGGGACACTCTTATTTATTGGTTAGTGAAAAAGGGAATACAATAAACAAACGCATAGTATCTATTCACATAAACATAGTTAAACATTCAGAAATAAAGATATACCATATAGGATGCAAAATAAGTATTCGTCTGCATACTGAAAATGGTGTAGAATGTTACGGTTAGTACTTAGTAGGCCCTCCATTCCTCTTTATAATCTCTTGCATTCTCCTTTGCATGGATTTCACCAAAGATTGTGTTGTTTCCACTGAAATTTTACGCCATTCCTCTAGTAAAGCGTTCTTATATCCTTTATATTAGATATCTGATGATTGCTAATAGTTTTGTCCAGTATACTCCACACGTCTATTGGATTCATGTCTGGGGATTGCGGTGGTGTCAGCATCCATCGTGGAGTATTATACAACAATCATAGCCTTGCATCTAGAGCTGTGTGTTTTGGATCATTATCTCGTGTGAAAATATAATCCTCAGAAAGACCCATGTTATTCACACTTCTGGACAAATGTGTTTTCGGAATGTTTATATAAACCTTATGGTTCATAATTCCATCAATAAAAACAAATCCTCCACACCATTTGCACTCGTGCAGCCCCAGACAAGTACTGAACCGCCTCCATATTTAACTGAAGCTGTTATATTTTTCTCCTCAAGCTCACAATTCTTTTATCTCCACACTATTACTCGCACTATTGACTTAAAGCTCAAACTGACTCTCGTTAGTAAATACAACCTTCTTCCAGAAATCAAACCCAACGTATTTAGGTTCTTTAGCAAAAGCAACTCGCTTCTTTCTGTTGATTTTACTGATGTATGGTTTTCTACGGGCTGTTCGGCCTCCATACTCATCTTCATAAAGCACGTTTCTTATAGTTTACGCTAAAACGGACTTTCCTGTGTGTGTTTGAACTCCAATAGCAAGTTTTGGATCACTTAGTTTAGGACTTTTCTTGACTTCTCTAAGTAACTGTCGTTTCTCCGTCTCGGATAGAACTGCAGGACGACCGCTTCTTGATTGATTTTAGTAAGTTTTGCTCTGATCAAACCTGTGTATAAGAGTCTTCACTGTACTAGTAGGTCTTCCAATGGTTTCTCCAATTTCTTGAAAAGATTTTCCTCTTTTAAGTAACCTCATGCAAATTTCTCTCTCTTCTGTCGTAGTTTCGCGACGTTTTCGACCCATGTAGCTTAAATAGCAGTCAAAGGCTTTGAAAACAGATGGAACTGTCAGAATGAAACACAACTACATAAGAAAAGGGAAGGGGTGTGTGTCAGCGTGGCATCATACCTGAGATCTTGACGATCTTGACGATCTTGACGATCTTCTAGACGAATACTTGTTTGACATCAAATGGGACATCATTTTAAATAACCTAGAACTGTGCACTAATTACGGAATATTTGAGCCCAAATTGTGTTTTATTTTTAAATCAGATATCAAACGGTGTAAGGAAATAGTTACTGTTCGTTTCTTGTCCATATTTTTCCTGATGTGCTTGTTATATTCTATGTGCTATGATTAGACGACTACTTCTTGGAGTACCTGAATGCGATGATCGAGGAGATGCGTTTTGGTAAGTAAACAGAGGAATTGTATTAACAGTACGCAGTATAGAGGTCAGGTAGCGTGAGGTCTGAGGGACAGACAGGCTCACCGCTACACAAGTCATTTATTCTGTTCGCTGCATATCGAGAGGCCAGAACAAGAGAGCCAATACAACATGCCGAAAGCCACGAATATTCAGTCATCAAAATCATCATCGCAGTTGCCGTTGTTTGTTAAGGAATTTGGCACGAAATATTTATTTACAAATGACGAAACCGTCACGTGAATCGAAATACTTTTTATTACTTATATGCTAGTCTTTGCTACTCCTGAATCCTGTTGCTCCTACATTTGAAACAGGATGTGCTGTCAAGGTCGCCGTGCTTCCATTGTCTCTGGTCGGTGCACTGTTAACTTATAATCTGTCTCAACCTAGTTTAATCCTGCTGTAAACATCTGGGTGGGAAGAGAGACAGAGACAGAGATATTGGGACAAAAAACGGTCAAGCTGTTGATTGGTTTAGCGAAGTTAATGGTCGTTTTCTTTTATTTGTTTGGATACGATAAACCCCTCTTTTAAGTACAGTACTGTCAGTAGTTTTCTGATCACTACTCTGTGCGACCTAATTTCGGAGAGAGAAAAGTATGGAAATGTTTCGATTCTTAAAAACGTAATAGCCCCACATTTTATCTTTCTGCTTCACATACCACATAGATGTGTTCTGTATACTATATACAGATTAGACAGAAGACAGGTGAAGTTATACACACTATTAACTTATGTTATATTAAGCTGCATTTTATTTAATAATTACTAAAGGACACTGCTATTATATAATATTTTTGCACTCCTGTACCAGGCAGCTCTCTCGCAGAACGAGGTCTGTATCGAGTTGAATGCTGATAAAGATGTTATTGTTTATAGTGTGGATTTGCTTCTGATATTTAGCGCTGTATTTCCTGTACATCTCGCGTACCTCACAAACCCAAGAACACTTATGCAATACAATTTAAAATCAGTAAGCTTTTCATTATGGAGCAGGGCGGTGCTTCAGCCGAAATGAAACACAATCGAGACAAACCTTTAAAAAGTGGCGAGAGGTGAATGATCACGCATTGTTTCACGCTGCTTAAAGAAAGAAACCTGGAATCGTTTATAAAAACATTGAGAAAGAAACTGGTGATCATCTTGATGTTTCCGCCAAGTAGTGTACATAGTGTTAGAATGGAACAGCAAGCATCCGGAACTCTAAGAACATCGGAAAAATCGCGTAAATACAAACAGCGCGTGGAGAAATACGACAATTTTACGAAAAGTGCTATCCGCAGTAAAGTTCATGATTTTTTTTCAGAAATGAGCCAACTCATAGATATAATAAGTGAATGTGTAACCCAACTCTATTTATTGTCTAGAAGTTAGCGCTGCTATGTATACTGCTTGTGTTGCAAATTTTATGTGTGTGCATGTAGCGTCTAGCACGTGGCGAGTTAAAATCAGCTCCGCCTTGTTGTTTACAGCAAGGTTTAAACTAGCGTGACATAAAGTATAATTTCCTACTAAAAGCCCGCTCCCTGTTAATGATGCACCAATATGATATATCAGTGTACAGTAAGTAAGCATAGCTGTGAACAGATAGTGAATGAGCCAGTATGAAAGCGATGGTTAGTGACAAAAATAAATCACTTTTTGTCGTTGATGCTTACAAGTTTCGCTGTCCCAAGTTTTACACACAATTGTTCACTATTCATGCATTAGTAACTGATGTTTATGTGCCACTTGCATTCTTTCTGCTGCCAGATAAGGCCATTGATACATATGTAAAAATGTTCCGTCATATTGTAACCCATTGTGGGACAATTGGCTTAACATTTAAGCAGCAAATAAAAAGGGTGGCGCACAGTTCCACGTTGACGCTACAGTTTGTAACGAATAATATGGGTAGCTCAGGGTTGAACAATGAGGTTTCTCTCAGGGTATGCGTGGATATGTATGAGTAAGGATGGTTCTAATGACACTAAAATGCCCGTTTCAAACTGATTTAATGACTGCTTCTTTTTATCATCACATCAAACTCGAAGTTGCCGACCAACGGTTACCAATATCACTGTTTAGAGTGACTGAAGGTGGAACGCTTATTACTCGATAATACTTAATTCGTTACGTATGAACCGACAACTATCTTTCCTCTGGTTCTGATCTGCCTTCGACCAAGACAGAAAAAGAGAACTGCCTTAATCGGCTTCACGCCGTGGACTGTCTGTCCTCACACTATATACAGCTGTGCATGGGTGTGTAACTTTCACTTCTGAAGCCCTGTCTTTTCACACAAAAATTCCCTTTGTGACTATTTTGTCCATTGTGATTACTAGTCTCGGTCATGCCATTATTAAGAGTCCGAAGAACACCTTTTCAAACAGAGTCAAGTGTTTACCCTTTATAACCCTGCTAAGAACATTGTTTCTTACGTTTCTTTTGTTGAAACAACCATTTAACCCAGTTGCTACTCGACTCAACTGCACGTGCACGCGTTTCCCAAAGATACAAGATTCCTTTGAAATCCATTACGATTCCTTATGCATTGCATCCCTTAATTTCGGTATCAACATTATGACCAAAAGCGATCTTTATAGACTGTGAAGCAGCTATTTACAATGCCGCAACGCTTGTTTGGCCTTCAGTTGTACTAAAAGAGTGTCGTCTGCATTTAGGATAAAATTGGTGGCGCAAAGTGCAAATCCTAGGTCTGTCAAAGGAATACAAATCAAACTCAGAAAAAGATAAATTTTTTAAAGATTACTTTGGACTTCCCCTTTTAAACCCAGACGACGTAGAGGACTGCTTTGTCGAAGGTCTGGTGGCTGTACAACCAGGAGACACAAAAATTCAACAGTTCTGTGACTACATTCTGGATATATACATTGCTACAGATTCAATATTTCCTCCTGCTATTTGGGAGGGGATATTTTGTCACAATTGCGGGTCAAGGGATTCAATTTACCTACCCTGAATACTGGAAATCACTTTGCCAGCCTCTGGAAACAAGCACTGTGAACGCCAGGTGCTACGCAGGTCACGTGAAAACAGCACTTTTAACGCTATTACAGCATTTTCATATATGGTGCAGCATGTCTGATGATAAGTAAGATGTTGTCGTGTGCTGATTGCACCTTCTTTTGACGCGTTTCATTTGTTCTGTTTCCTGTTTTTCCCCCGAGGGCACATGGTCATCGCTTTGCCTGTCCTCCCGGGTACCACCGAGAAGCGAGGTAAGGCAGTCGTGACTCGGCTTTCCTGGTGAGCGGAGGTGATTTATTTTTTGTTTTGGACTTAAGCTTCAAGTGATAGTACTTTATAGAATGGCTGTTCTGACCGTAAATTGCCTGGGTCATACTTCCGCGATTGTTAGGGGAGTATTTCTCGAAACACCAAATTTATCTACGTGAATATTTGGGTTTTCAAATATGCTTGAACTCCACCCTATTTCTCGGTTTGGCGTATGTCACCCGGGGTAAAGTAGTGGTAGTCTCAAAAGGTTGTTTGTAATCTGTGACGCCTGTAAGGCGAGGATTGTAATAGTTTGTATTTAAATGCAATAAACACAGACGTTTGTGGTATACTTGACGAGGAAAGTGGAAGGCATACCTTTGCCAGAATTGGTTCTGTTGATTACCCCTAACCACATTGGTCCTTATCACTTGAATTCCTCCCAATTATAATTGTACCTCAGCCTCACGGTGCAGTTCAGTCGTATTGAATCTCTTCGGGCCACAGCAACTTTAGTCAACTGCGCGATAGTTGAATTTGCTAACTTTCTCAAGACATCCTGTAGTAAGTAGAAATGGTTTCATTTTTTCATCTTCTGTAGGATGTATTATGTGTTTCAAATGGGAAGGTGTTTTTCCTTGAGCGCTACTAGGTGAACAACCAATCGGAATCCAGCGGTGTTGTCGTATTGCTTTCCCGCTAAGTGGTATGTAACGAGCGCCAACCCAATCAATCTGTATGAAATGCTATTCGCGCTAAGATAAAAATTCAAATTTTGCAAAAACTGATCCACAAGGAAGGAGAGAGAGTAATGTATTTAACATAACCGTAAAAACCCCATATTTTTAGCTCAAATAGTTTTCCTAATACAAATAAATAAAGTAGATACCATTATATCATAACAATGCATTGCGACGTAAGCACTGTAATGAACATCATTATTGGTTGGCATATGTACGTGAATGTATATTTGAAATTACTCAGAACTGAAACGTAAACATTTGACATGACGTGATAAAAGAAATATGTACTTTGAACACTTTGGCTTATTTCTTTGTGAATAAGTCGTTCAACGTCAGTCAGTTTGAAAACATTATTTCTATTTGCAACATAATTTGAGTACACATTAACTCAATTGGATTGTTTTGGCAGTAGTAAGGGGTGGGTGGTGGATCGTATCTCATTGATCCAGCTGATACACTTTTTCATGGAAGAGTAACTGAATAATGCTGCTTTGAACTCTCTAGAGTAAATAGAGATAACGAACCATTCATAAACAAAGATATAATGTGACCAGACACGTTCTGCCAGACCAGCAGGAAGTGTATCGTTCCCTCTCATCGAAGAAACGATACACTTAAAATAAAACTTGTATCTACAAAAACATAACGAGTGTAAGAAAGCTGAGCTCACTTCCCGGTCTCCAAATCCAATAGCAGTGTAGCCAAACTACCCAGAATTATAAAAGCGACCGTATTTTATGAATACAAAACCGAAATGTCCGACATTAGTCCGCTAGAGTACCCCCATGACGTGTTAGCACTATGTGTGTATTACAAACGATTTTCTTACTGAATGCAAAAACGTTACGTCATTCTAACGCAGGAAAATATATTCCGGACCGGCGTTCCGGCCCGTTCCGGTCCAACTAAATCACTGGTTATAGCAATTAGAGCTGTAGTAGAAATGTAGATTTGATTTATATTGTTGGAGTAGAAGAAAGACTGTTTTAGATAGATGAATAGATTTGTAAGGTTACTGTAACTTTAGTTAGTTCGTTAAGGTAGCAAGCAGATTATATCTGCAAAATTTGTAAATTGTTTTGTGTATTTTTTTTAAAAATGAAGAAAGTTAAAATGAAGTTTGCATAATAAGGCCTGGTATAGATTCCAGAAACCAGGTAAATAGATATGCAGATTTTTTAAAATATATTTTTATCACCCGTAATTTTTTTAAACCCTGCCCTAAATTTTCCTGATGATGCAAGTTGCAGCATGATTTCCCCCCGTGGATGACCTGAGTTTACGTAAATTGACACACTGACATGTAACAATACTTCAAATTAAATTGCTGGTCATTGATCGTTACTATTTCTGTAACGTTTTATCCTAGTGTGACGCCAGCAGTGACGCAAGCCTGCCCCATAACATTGCGAGACAACCGTCATACATTTGTTTTAGTATTATTATTTTTATATGGGCTGTTTCCCTCTGTGTTACTTATAATACGTGCGAGCTAGTTATGCATTGTGGGAAACACAGAACAAACAAATCCCTTACTAAACACTGTAACCCTTGTTATGTTATAAATTCAAAAAGTGTTGTATTTTAACACTAATGTTTCTGTTGTATATAATTTATATAAGGTAACTGTACCCCATATGGCTTACCTAAGGATAATTATTATTTTACATTTTTGTGAGTGGCAATAAATTATTGCGTTTGCCTACAATATAAAGTTTATCAAACTGGACATGTAATATTATGATGTGGAACAACTAAAATGATTACACAAGCCACAGTAACAAATATACAAAAGGATTAGTTTTGGCCAAATTGAGTGCACTGTATTCCCAATACGGACCATTTAATTTCTGTTAGTAGCATATTTAAAATAATGGAGACTAATTAAACTAACGAAATGTGATTTAGAGTATGCATTATGTTTATTATCACCAGATAATATAAACTGAACTTTCACCTCCGGCTATGGGCTGATCCCCCATCCTGGAATCTCCGATAGCGACACTTCTGATTCTCAACCCATTGCCTGCAGGCTTAGGGTTTGCGAGGTTCAGAAGGCCCTATGCTCCACTTAGGCACTACAGGAATTCATTCATTCATTCATTCATTCATTCATTCATTCATTCATTCATTCATTCATTCATTCATTCATTCATTCATTCATTCATTCATTCATTCATTCATTCATTCATCCATTATATACTGATACACTTGTCTATGTGAGAACGATTTTAAGGATTTTTTTGAACAGCTGCTCCTGTTGCAACTGCACAAGAGACAACAGTTACATTTTCTCTCTGTTCATTGCCAATTATGTGTACTCTGCGTGCATCCTTTTTTGCGAGTACCCATGGTTTTTTGTGTAAATTCAGTCTGCAACCTTTCCCATCCAATGTTAAAAAGTCCTTCAGGATTTCCAAAAATACCAATTTCTTCAAGAAGAGTTTTAACCTTTTGAAAACGATCTTGAACAACTACTTGGTTTAACTTCTGTGTGCTAGCTGGATTAAGAGTTTGGGATTTTCTGATATAAGTTTCCTTGCCCACTTGCGGCTTGCAATCTGCTTAACATCAGAAAAGTTATGAGTAATATTATTTTTCTTGCATAATCTGTAGACACATAATCTTAAAATGTTTGTTGTTATTGGATATGCCACTTCTGCCAATCCCATTATACGTGCACAGAGTTCACCAGTTTGTTCTTCAGACAAAGTAAACTTTTGCCCCAATTTTGCTTTGATTTTACATCCAGATTTGACTTTACTACGGAAAGTTCTTCGTAGAATTGCCAATTCCTTTTCTGCTTTATAGTCTGGCATTTTTGTCTTACTGATGGCTTCCACAGCTTTTCTTAGGTCATCTAGGCTCCATCGACCGCGTATCTTATCGTGATTTGAAATCATTACTACAGAAAATAAATACAAAAGTTATCAGTAAAACTCTATACCCAATATGGCCTGGTATGGCTAAAATGTATACTCAGTATGACCTAATAGGCCATGTTGGATCCACATTACAAGCAACTCATTTCACACATATAACAACACAAAGGTTGCTGCATTCATAAAATTTATTATATACCTAATTTAAAACAGGATAGTTACATGAAGTAATTGACACGGTAGAAAAATTCTAATGTATCAGAAAACACAGCAAGCTTGCCTGCATAAAATAATAACACTTGGGCGGCAAACAAACGAATCTCAACTGTGAAATGGCTGTTAGTCACTGCACACTGGCTGTAACACGGATATGATTTAAATAGCTTACCAAACGTGAATGAGCAGCCATCTAGCAGATTACCATCGTAGTTACCAAGAAATAGCGACTAGGCCATATGTGCTACAGTTACCTTATGAATTTTTAATTCACTATACTTACCTTTTAAGACAAAGAAATAAAACTATGGCATACTTGAAAGCTCTCCAAAACTAAAGCAACTTCAATATTTATATCAGGAAACAGTGCCCAGGTAAAGAGGAATGAATGAAGAAGGGAAGGAGCTGCCTAAGTGTTAATCAACTAATATAAAATGGAGTTCTTGTTATATTAGCTATTCCTGTGTTATCCCTTGGTAGGCTTCTTATTCACCTCCTAAGATTAGTTATCAACAGACATCGGATCGTATACACCTTAGTAATCAATGTACGCGCACAGGTACTATACAAGGTCAAGCGAGACATCAACAAACGTCCGTGTCAACAAGTATACGGAAGCGCTGTGTGTGTACACTTCGGTACGGATACAAAATGTAACCTACGTTACAATATGCCATCCTCCTCATTGCTTTCGATGCGGGAATTACAGTGAATAACCATGCTCATTCGTAAATTGTCGAATGTGAATTTTCTACGCCTTTCGCTGAAACAATATAAACATATTGGGAGAAAGTTTGTTCAATGGCACATGACGTTAAGGGTGCATATGAGTAACACAAATCAATATTTTTCCGAGACTTAGTTTATTTCCTATATTACGCAGCAATGAAGATACAGCACTTTTGTGTAGAATACTGGACAATTTATTTATTATTTATTTATTTTTATTTTTTCTCGTTTCGTAGGTGGTACATTCTGTATATTGTTAATTTTTGCAGACACCTCCTCGACTGCTTTCAGACAGCTCGAAATTACATTCTTCAAGCTGTTTAATGGTTACTGATAATACCCAAAACTTCTTATTTATGAAACGGAGATTGTCCAATAATTGCTGTGAAAGTAATGCTATTAACGTAATATGTCAAACACCTTGCACTACCTGGAAGACAGATCTATCTGCGTGGCGAGCAGTAGTTATAATGAAACTGTAGCTACGCGTTGCGAACCGGACTATCCCTGCGTGTTGTCCCCGGGACTGACATCAGCAGTTATATACTGCGAGACTCGTAAACTTCATATCTCTTTAAAGCTTTATGGGATCCCATGCCCGGTTACGCCCCAGGGGCCTACTTCGGTAGGTACGGGTTTGGCGCACCCGGGTTCCCGAGCCAACAGTCTCCCTCGAGTGGGCTCCTCTTCGTGGTTGAGGGAGACGGTCAACAGGCCCACCCACGTGCAGGCCGTGCGTGGAGACCCGTGAAGGTTTTTAGATTCTTGTCTGGTTTAGAGTTTAGGATTTAGTGAACGAAATTTTTAGTAGGTTTTGATTGATGTTTTTTATGTACGTGTATTTTTAATAGGTTTTGTTACACTTGTATAGTTTTTAGAAAGTTTTATATCTGGCTTTTGCCATGACTAGTTTCTTAAAGGGCGCTGATGACCGCCGTAGTTGAGCGCCCTTATATATATATATATATACATATATCTATCCATGCCCGGTTATCAATTACTTCAATGACAGCCGCTGCTCGTAACGTAATACTTAGATTCGCTTTCCTCTACCACCTCTAGAAGGTGCAGCACTGCGCTACTATCGGGTTCGCTTAGCCCATGAATAAAATTGTATGACATACGTAATAAAATACGTATGCTACGAAACTTGGCTGGCAGTCGCACGGCTCCTCTCCCTGTGTGGCTCCTCTCCCAGTGACACATGCATGGACGTGAAATCAAACTTAACACAAAACATATCCTTTCACAGAAGAAATCGGGAATGTCGCACATTTGCAGCAATACATTTACGGCATTTCCTGAGGAAATTACCACCCACAAGCAGTATTCCAGCTTCCAAAGTGGCGTTAACTTCTGTCCTAATATTTAGTTTCAATTCTTCCAATGTATGGGGATTAGTTTTGAATAAATTTTTCAATTTGTCCCATAAATAAAAATTGGATGCCTTAAAATTCAAGGAGTCATAACCCTTTACTAATGATTCTATCCTTAAAACTTTTCGCAATAAATTGCATTCACTTATCAGCTGTATGCGCGTTGGTAGAGTCCTGTTGGAAATATCCATATGGACATGCAATATCCGTCAGCTGTTCAAAACATGGTGCCAATGTACGATGGTCGTTCAAGTCAATCCGGGACATCTCTTTTATTCAGCTTTAAATGGAAGCCTAGACTGGAGGTTTTGTATGTAGTAGACAGTGGCACCTCTGTCCTTTTACTGGTAGACGGCGCTCACCTCCCGTGCTTCTGGATAGACCGTTATTCAAGATGTCGGACAACAGTGTGAACGCCCACATGGAACAGCGAGTTGTGATGAAGTTTTTATTAAACGAGGGAATAAAATTTGCTGAAATTTACAGAAGACTTCAGGCTCAGTACGGTGATGAGGCACTCAGTCGCTGTAAGATTTTTGAATGGTGTAAGCGCTTCAAAGATGGCCGTATCTTGATCACTGACGATCCTAGTCGTGGTGGATCACAGCCCACGGTAGTCATTCCTGAGAACATTCAGCGCGTGGAGCAGCTGATCCTGGACAATTGCCGCATAACCTGTCAATAAACTCCAAGTGTGTGTAATCTGTCGTTAGGAACAGTGAACACAATAATTTATGATCATTTCTTGTTCCGATAAGTAAGTGCACGCTGGGTCCCAAAGCAGCTGCCTGCTTTTGAATGACAGCAGAAGGGTTGAAGTCTGTAGAGAACTGAAGGACCGCTATGAAAGGTAAGGTCGGGATTTCCTGAATCGCATCATTACATGAGACGAAGCATGGGTTCACCATTTCACCCCAGAATCTAAAACAGCATCAAACTCACCACCTCCCAAGAAATTTCGAACACTTGTGTCTACTGGTAAAGTGATGTATTCTGGGATAAACAGGGCACTATTCACGTTGACTTTTTTCCCCATTGTGTCACTATCAACAGTGAGTATTACTGTCGTGTTCTGCGCGATGTGCATAAGAGTTTACGGATTTTATCACAAAGGATGTTCTCTTTTTGCAAAACAAGGCATGACCGCATATGGCTCAACGCACATTCCAAACAATCATGGAACTCAGCCCTATAGTCCTGACTTAGCGCCAAGTGATTTTCATCTGTTTCGGCCTCTGAAGGAATTCCTTGGAGGAAAACGTTTCAACACTGATGATGAAGTGAAGCATGATGTCCTACAATGGTTCTGTCGTGCCGAAGCATTTCAGACGTTAGTCAAGCGCTGGGATAAGTGTATAACTGTAGTTAGAGATTACGTGGAAAAATAAATTCACTTTCCGCATCTTGACATTTTTTCTGCTATTTGTTTTTAAACAAAGTCCTGGATTGACTTGAACGACACTCGTATTATATCTGTATCTTTGTGCATTATGATACATCCATAAAAATATTATCTCTTATAATGTGTCCACTTACTGCACAACATACTCCGAATTTTTGACCATGCAAGGGACTTTCATGAACGAAATTGTGTTTGTGGGTGGCATAATATCGGTTTTTGACGACGTACGCTTCGTCACTGACACGTATTAATTGTGGATCGATTGTTTCATTATTAACATTCCTCGAAATCCAATTAGAGACATTTCCCCGATTCTGTTGAACTCGTGGTACGAATTCCTGGGCATCAGTAACCTTGAATGTACTGAGTTTTATATATTTTGTTGCTTTCCTTGCCAAAGCTTTCGAAATGTTAGTTTCTTGTGCATGGCACCTAAAGAGTCGCTATCGAGGTGACCGTTTTAACCTTTCTCTGATTTTTTCTAACTTCTGCTCCGTAAGCACACGCCCTTTTACCTTTATTTTCCTATAACGAATTGATCCGGTCTCCCTGAATAAATTTGCAACCAAATGAACGTCCTGTACTCGGAACACGCACGCCAGAAAGTTTAGTTTCAAGTTGCCTTACAACTTCCCTATAAGATTATGTAAACACACATATATATCGTGCATAAACACTATACTCCATCGAGGCATTTCGATGAAACTTTCAAGCAAAACTAAATGATTGTGGCTTCTAAACACGTATAATGTTTTAGATTTTAGATTACATTTTTACTAAGCATATTCCAAAATTTTAAGTTTACAACTTTAGGCTACATTTATGTGTCCTTACCTTGTTGCTACCTTGGCTTACATGCCATCCTGGTCTTTTGCTCTGCCAAGTAGCTCTTAACCTCGATGCCTCCTTGTTACTTAATTAGTCCCGTTCTTCCCCCTCATCTTCCTTTCTTATATTCTTTACATTTCTGGCCCATTTTTCTTTTACTTTCTGCAACAACTCACCAATACTTCTTGCCTTCTTTACCTCCCTGCCCGTTAACATTTTTGTAGCTACTATCCTCTTCTCTACTTTCTCCCATTTTTCCTCCCAGACATTTTTTTCTCCACATTGCAACCTCCTCGCATTCTGTTACATAGTGTTTTATGCTTTCTTTTCCCCCACACAATTCACAAATTTCCTTTTCCCTATATCTTATCTCTCTTAGACATATTGTTTCTGTTCGCATCCAAGCTAACCCTTCTCTCTCTTGCCTATTGCAGTAATCTACATATGCTTCTCGTCCCAAGTTTCATTTTATTTGCTTGTAAAACTTTAATGCTTTCAAATTTTCTAGACTTCCCCATATTTCCTGTCTTTCTATATCTTATTCACGTGTGAACTGGATTTAAACGGAAGACTCGCGGACGTGTGACGACTAGAACGGATGTAGGACAGACGCGCAGGTAAATGTATCGAAGGTTACACGGGCGATATACCTGCCGGCCAAGTTTTGTCGTAAACGTACTGTAGCACTTCTCACAGGTTTCATCTAGAGTCGTGGAATCTGACATTACAAACAGTTTGAATTAAAAAGGCCTGTGCTTTGCTAAAGTAACAACTGAGTGTCGTGGTTCATAATCCAATGTTACCGCTTGTGCATTTCATTTAGTTTTGCCCAACAATTGCATTAAACTTCAGCCGATTGGCTAACCTGGAAACTACAGTTCACGGCTTCTTACGACTGCGTGAAAGACATCCTCCAACGTTAAGTCATATCGGACGATGAATGAAATGAATGAAATGATGTGTCCGGGGTCCATGGAGCTCAGAGTTACCCGAAGTTCATCTATCAGAATAAGGGAAAACCTCGGAAAAACCTTATACAGGTATCTCACCCTAACCGAGATTCGAACTCGGGACCTCTTGAACGTGAGGCAGACACGCTACCATATACGCTACGGAGGCGGGCTGACTTAGTTTACTGACAAAGAAATGAGTATGAATAAGAATTGTCTTCCTAGGGACCACCACTCAGGCGGTAACTCTTGGGACTCGCAAATGGGTGCTATCGAGTTCGATCTTCATGGCTGACAAATCTGACCAAAAGCTTTGCCGGTGCTTTTCTTGGTCTATGCGAATGCTGGGTTGGATACATTACCTTACGCGACTTTTCGTCGCTGCATTTTCTTTCATTTTCATTTTAATCCCGTCTTTTGAGAGTCGGAAGTGTCGGCAATGGGCGAGTGTAGCGCTGCTATGATAGAATATTGTACACGTTGCTGTTCTTCGCGTTGGGGTAGCATTGTAATCACCTGTTCTGATGCTTGGGAGCTTTCGAACCCCGTGCAGCTGCACGATGACTAATTCTGGCGCAGAGATAAAGTATCTGCAGCTCACGTTAGGAACCTCCACGCTAGCTCGCACCACTAGTCCTGGTTCCGTCACGCTCGTAGAGTACTACCATCTCATCTCTTTCTCACAGGCGTCTGACGTACAACGACCTATTTATAGGTTTCAGTATGGAATCTTCTCTGCATCTAAGCTAACCCAACTCAATCCTAAGTACCAAGTTCACCAAACACAGTGTAAACACATCAATTTTAATACCATTCTCATTTGCTGTGCTCTTAAAATCACGTAGCATGTGAGGTAAGTACCCCCTGAAGGCGTATTTCGACTCATTATTCTACATACTTCTGTAATATATCACAAAGTGTAGATAATATAGAAGGTATAAGTACTATATGCGCGCGATAAGAAGAGCGATCGTGTTCGAAGTCCTCATTCGGTAACTTTCGTTTAACTCCGTAAACACAGATGACATCTTTGAAATTTGAAATGCGCTATACACTGACATGTAGTGGCTAATACGCTAAGCTTTATCATGTCCACCATATTTCGTTTTGATCAATGTCGAGGTTAATTAGCTAACCAGTTTACAACAGTCATATGTTAGAATTAGAATTAGGATTTTAGTTTGTCCTTGGCAACATATACATGTTATGAGACACGTCAAAATATATAAATACAGTATATACATAAAGTCAAATTGATTACATACAATATACACAGTAAGCAGCTTTCCTATGGTTTCATGTGGCATTTGCATACACTAATTTACTACCAGACATGCCATAATATAAATATTACAGGTTTGTGTATGTACTATGCTCGAAGTGCTCATTTACATGGTTATAGTTCTAAAAATTCATTAACCATATAAAAACAGTGTTGCATACAAAAATGTCTTAACCTTATTCTTAAAGTGTTTTAATGATGCACCTTGTTTAAATGAATTTTGAAGTCTATTGTATAACATTATCCCTTTGTAGTTAAAGCTTCCTTCACAAAAACTCGTTTGGTGCGCTCGAATTGCCAGGTTATCCTTGTTACGAGTGTGGTGGTAATGTACATCAGCATTTACTTGAAAATGATTTATATTTGTATGAACATTTGTGGATGTTATGGCAGAAATGGTCTTATTACATATTTTGTTATAGGTACAATGGGAATTGGAGAATACTGTAGTATTAAGTGATAGTCAACTCTTTTAAAAGCCGGTCACCATGTGAAGGACTTGTCATTCCACATGAATAACCAATCAACCAAAAGCTTCTCTCTCTATGTCGCCCCAAATATTTACAAGGGGATCATTCTGCCTGGAAAAGAAAACAGTTGCTGAGGATTACAGTTCATTTTAAGCATTTCTTGAGTTTGAAAGCAAGATCGTCTATCACCGTATAACTGTGATCTGAATGCAATTAAGCTGGCGTGGGTAAAACTAAGGAATGTTTTCAGAGGATGCAACTTTACTTGTGATATCTTCGCTTATCTTACACGCTATTTTGCTGAACTGTGTTTGTCAAGGTTGACCACACTGCAGAAACAAAAGAGCGTTGGCTATAGCTTCTTCCCCTCTGCCCAAACCACACCGTAAATCCAGGGCTCAACTTTTCTTGCCCGTACTGTAATGTAAACGATGAGGACACCTTGCATATTGTGACTTTTGTAATTAATACCCTAGGAGAAAGGGATGAAGTGAATGAACCACAAGAGGCTATATGACACCGATAAACGGCTAAAAAGACGCGAAGAAGTTCCTAATAGCTCCATGTTTGAAGACCCGTTGACCAAGTAGCTCTGTAGTGTCCACAGAGAATAGTCTTATCTTTAAGGAAGAATCCGAGCTATCCGTTTGGGGTACTACAATCTGCACGAAAACCGAACGCACACCCGAGTTGTGAGAAGAAAACGCAATGAATTATAAATGTTGCGAAGGAAATGCTGGAACATGAGGAGACATTTAATGCGCAGAGGATCCACCCAAAAGTTTGAAGACCCTGGCTTCTATCCGGGAACGATGGATAACTCCGGGGCTCTTTCCATAAGGCAATAGCCGGTTTTCTAAAAAGCCCCTCTTCCTATCGACAACAACGTCAAGACGGGATGAAAGTGGATACGTTACTTACGCGCATCAACCCCGCAGGGAAGACTACCGAAAACCTTGGTGGGGCCGCCTGCTGATCTAACACATCTTCTACTAGCTCTGCAGGCTAGTACCCGGGACTTATGAGGCAACCTCTGCCCCCTCCAGGTGGCCGTAGCCTGGCCGGAAGTACCCGATTTCCCGCGGGTGTCGGGAACACACTGCCCCCTCCAGTCCAACCCAATCCAAACAGCTCCCTGACGGAAGGGGCTCGGCAGTTCGACCCGAGGTTCCTCTGGTAACGTCAGAGGTACCACGAGTGCTAGGGGTCCTCAGCGGTCGCACCACAGCAGTGAAATGGGACGGATCCCCTCCCCTACGGGAAGATAAATAGACACCCCAGCATTTGCCTACCGACCAGGGAAAGTGACAGAAAACCCAAGATCATACTGAACGGTCAACGGGAATGGAACCCGGGACCTCCCGAATAGGGGCATACATAATACGTATTAACTAATGTTTCCCGAACTAAATCCTGTAGTTGAGATCAAATTATATATCTTTTCTTATTTTCAAAGTTCTTCCAACTAAAGAGTTTTGAATGCGGTTTAAGTATCAATGTGACTGATTCACTTTGTATATATATCCTACATCGAGGTAGAAGAAAGCTACGATGTAACTAAATGGAAAATAAAATAGGTTAAAGAAATAAAAATCAATGGAGAGCACTTAAATGCACTTTAAAAACTGTAAACGGTATGATAGCTCGGAAGATGTAACAGAAACAAATGGACAAAAGCATGGCGCATAGCGAGCAAAACGGATACTACAGCCTTTATAAAATGAACAACAGAAGGCAGGCCAGATTTTATTCAATTGGAAACCGGGAGACTGTAAAGCGGAAACAAAATACGAGCTCTTCGAAAACGCAGAAAGCGATTCGATATATCGATACGGAAGTAGTGGCCGCCATTTCCAAATGTTTTGAAATGTAACGCAACAACTGACTGCGGCATTTCGTGTAAGACATACTTTAGTTTGAATTTCATATTGTATACGTATTTTTTTATACTTTGTTTTCCCCTTCTGTTTACATCCTGATGTTGATATTCGGTATAGAAGGAAAAGTGTAAGGATTGTATCCAAACATACTCACGTAAATAAGTTGCAATAGTGGAATTACGTCAGATTTTCAACACACGATCAAGCCAGCCGTGGAATATGGATCACGTAGTAATGGTATCGCAAGTTAAACTGTTCACTACCCAAAATACTACAGTACTATAAGTGCTCAAACTGCTAAGGCCCCAGCAAATTGGCAAACTATGTTTCATATCTTCTTATAATGCAATAATATAGTGTAATAAAAATGTGACACCTAGCTCGAGAGGTCCCGAGTTTGAATCTCGGTTAGGGTGAGTTACCCGGATAAGGTTTTTTTCAGGGTTTTGGTGCAAGTTCTTTTCACATCAATTACTTATACACGGGAAAAGGTTGCTCCACGCATTGGTCGCTAGTTTGATGCAGCTTATTCTGACGTAAATTTTGAAGCAGTGTGGCCTATCCTCAGGGCTGGGGCGGTTCCTCTCCTTGTGGGTTGGACTTATATCACACGATGCGGTGACATATCTGAAGTAGGATTCGTCCCGTCGTGAGGTCTACGTCCCACATGCGCAAAGGTATCGCGCTCCCTCGGTGTGGCGACGTGTGTAGAAGCCAAACCTTACCTTGATGTAGAAGCGATGAACCTTTCGTCTAAAAGCCGTGAAGATGATGTTCTCGAAGATTTCTATGTATCATCTCTCCGGCAGCTGCGGCGAGCGATGAGATGTGAAACTTCTCAGGCGTAGTATCAATTCAAAAGGGATTTCACTTTTGGGCAACTATGGAATAAAATAATTAATACCGTTTCACTTTACTTGGAATTATATTTCTCGACATCATTTTCTTCTTTACATGCGACTTTTTCCACTGATGTATATAGCCCTTTACTATATATTAATTTTCTCCCTTTATTTATAAATGATGCAACGGTTTTTTACTTAAATTATTTATCGTAGCGTCGCGTCTTCGATGTATATTTTAAACGTTTACTAAACGTTCATAGATGATGAACTCCAATAACTTCACGTAGTTTCAAGAAGTCTTTTACCGAAAACGCGTCTACCCTCTTCGAGAGTTAAAGCCAGAAGAAAAAAATTAAGAATAAAATCATTGGTTCTTTTTTGTGTTTTGATTGCCGTAATACTTAATTCTGATTGGTCCTAGTCAAAATTTGGGATTTCAATAAACCTAAGCATTTGTTGCATCATCTATATGACCTACTTGGTTATTAACTTACGTTGAATTACAGATGGCCATGTTTACCTAATATGTCCATGTATGCAATATCAGCTTCAGGGTAGAGCAAGAGTTTCGTCAAAGGATATGTGCGGATATGTATGGGAGTAAGGGTGATTCTAATGACACTGGAATGCAAGTTTAAAACTGGTTTAATGATTGCTTCTTTTTATCATAACATCAAACTCGAAGTTGCCGACCAAGGATTTCCAATATATCACTGTTCAGAGTTATCGCATGTAAAATGCATATTACGCGATAACACTTAATTCGTTATTTACATAGGGACCGATAGATACCTTTTCTCTTCGGTTCTCGTCTGCCTTCCCCGAAGACCTAACCAGATGTGTCTTTCTTAATGGACCGTCAACCCAGTTCTATGTCTTCCTCACTACAGCTGTGTGTGACTTTCACCTCTCGAAGCCTGTCTTTATTCACACCAAAATTCCTTTTGTGACTATTTTGTCCATTGTGATTATTAGTCTCGGTCATGCCATTATTAAGGGTCCGAACAATGCCATTTCAAACGGAGTCAAGTGTTATTCACTTAGAATGCCTGCTAAGAACCCGATTTCTCCCAGAACTTTGTTAAACTCCTCACCCCAACTGCACCTACATGCGTTTTAACGAATATATAATGTTCTTTTGAAATCCATTACGATACTTTATTCATTCAATCCTTTAACATCGGTATCAATTTTCTCTTATCCTGACAGACGAATGCCGGTAACTCTACGCTCCAAGGGCGCGCCTCGGTAACATAGATGGCAGCGTGTCTGCCTCACGTTCAAAAGGTCTCGAGTTCGAATCTCGGTTAGGGTGAGTTACCTGGATAAAGTTCTGTCCGGCGTTTTCTCTTATCCTGATAGACAAATGTCAGGTAACTCTAAGCTCCATGGACCCCGGACTCATTTGATCATCATTTCAACCATTTCATTTATCGACCGATATGACTTAACGTTGGAGGGCGTATATTAAAAAAAATTACAAATAAAACCTCCCTCGAACCAGAGCAATGAGCAATCCCGATATAACTGTACTTATCCTTCACAGAATCTTGTAAACCGAGCAGTGGCGTGGCGTTAATGTCGCATCTGTTGCCCCCGGCAACAGCTAATAAATTGATGAAAGTGTATTCAAATTTTACATTAAGTTTTATTCAAAGAATAATGGAAAGTCCAAGCGTTTCACTTCAGATTTCAATTTCGTTAATTTATGACCGCTCCGCTGGGACCTCTCGGTGATAGTTCCCTCGAGGCCGGTCATCTAGCATTCTCCAGTTCTAAATAGCTCCTTAATTTGCCAGTGGCGCTCACGGGCAAACACGGAGCTTACAGATTCATGCGAGGCTTCTGTTACTTCTTTATAGCATGATCGTTTTCATTGCAGTAAAAAAAATCTTGAGCTTTAGCGTTAATTCTTCACGTATAACAGTAATATGATAAATGATTTGATGTTAAAAGTACAATAAGGAAAATGGCATCACAATTTATGGGTAAAAGTAACTGTGATTGTTTCATCGAAAACTTTCAAATCGGTCCTTGAGCTCGCATTCTTTTGGTGAAAAATGTCATATAATATCAATAGGAAGGCTAACTGCGGATCTTAAACCTTTAAAAACTAAATCACATGGGCGTTTACAAAGGTATTTTAGTATCTCTTTGTATAATGAGTTTCCTTGGCTGTGTGATTGTAACCAATTATTGAAATTATTTTGTTGGCCATGTCTGTTTTTTCTAATGAAAAGAATCCGTGGACGAATTCATTTGACGCGGATCTTCAATGCGTGCCTCCACCTCCGCCACTTCCCAGCCTGCTGGAAAGAGGCGAGAGTGGTGTGCATTCTGAAGCCCGGCAAGGATCCGGTCTTTCCGTCTAGCTACCGATCCATAAGTCTTCTCCCAACCGTCTCAAAACTATTTGAGCGGTTGCTCCTATCCCGCCTGACCCCTCTCTTCGAGGAAAGGCAGCTCCTACCCGATCACCAGTTTGGTTTTCGTCATGGACACTCCACGACCCTACAGCTACTGCGCCTGGCCGAGAGGACAGCCCTGGGTTTCCAGGAAAACCTCAAGACAGTCGCGGTGCTGCTAGACGTAGAGAAAGCCTTTGCCACAACCTGGCACCAAGGCCTACTGTACAAACTCAGGGAGGCCAACCTACCTCCTCCCTATCTTGCCCTGATTAGCAGTTTCCTCAGAAACCGCACTTTCAGGGTGAGAGTGGAAGGAAGGATGTCATCTATCAGACCAATAGCCGCGGGAGTCCCGGAGGGCAGTGTACTGTCCCCGATACTCTTTGCGGCCTACATGTCTGACTTACCCCTGGAACCACAAACTGTTACGTGCCAATATGCTGACGATGTCCTCATAATGGCACGTAACAAAAACTTACGATATTGTCATCCTCCGCTGCAGCGCCAGCTCCGAGCTATTGGCCGTTGGAGTGAGATGTGGAGAATGGCCATTAGCCCCGAGAAGAGCTCTGCACTTCTCCTGGCTAAGGTCCGAGCTAGGCGACCAGACTGGTCGCTGAGGTTGAGGCAGAGGCAAATCCCTTGGGTTCCCACTGCCAAATACCTTGGCGTCCACCTGGATCGCGGACTCACCTACGTACCTCATATCCGGGTCAAAGCCGGACAAGGGCATGCAGCATTAACTCAGCTATACTCCATTTTCAAGTCCACCATGCCTACTCACCTCAAACTGCGCCTGTATCGGGCGATCATACCGCCCCTGATTCTGTACGGCTGCGAAGTCTGGGGATCAGCGGCTCCAACCAATATTCGCAGACTCCAGTACGTCCAGAACAGGGCTTTGCGCATGATCTACGATACCGGGCGGAGATTTCCGTCCCACATCCTACATACTCACTCTGGAGTCCCGTATATCGTCGACGTGGTGCGGGAGAGATCCCGCACCATCTACGATAAGCTGGACTCCCACCCCAACATACTGGTGAATACCCTAGGCCGTTACGACCATAGGGTTCCTCGCCGGAGACCAAGCTATCGGCTACCCAAAGATGCCTTGGGTACCTAGCACTGAACAGGGCCACATTCCCCTGACTCCAACTTCCTCAGCCCAGTAATGGGCTAGGAAATACCTTATACAGTAACACGGATCCTTTCCCTCTAGCCTGTTTAGCGGACTGTGCTCAGAAGCCTCCCAGCAGGCGGAAGAGCGCAGCCAGCATTGGCGCATCCCCCCTTCACGGGGCGACGGCGCTCACCAAGGCTAGACATATCCACTGCCCAAAACAATCGCCTCTGACATTAAAAATTCTTCTACGCTGCCCAGATAAAGACGCTAAAAGCGGCTAGGTGCTGGGCAGCATACACTCCGTCCAGGAAAACCTGGACGACTCGACTCTTCTGCTGGTCTGCATATGGCATCAGCAACATGGATAGTTTTCGCACCTTGAGGGTTCGTCATGAAAATTCAAAAAGTCATATTCCTTCCATTGTAATGTTAATAAAGTTTGGAAAAACTAGAACTGACACTTCCTTGAGTGACGCGTTTAAGAACTCAGTTGGAAAGCATGATGAAGATGTCAAAAGAAATAGGTATACGAGGTTGGTCTGAAAAGTTTCCGACCTCAACATAAAGATGGCAGCACTCGTAAATAAAAGCTAGTGAATTTCGTTATTCATCTGTTGGCAGTTACTCACCAAAGTTTCAGCCATTTTGGATGATCAGTTGTATAGTAACAGTCGCTTGAGTGAGTTGATGTGAGTGTTTTTATGAAAATGGACAACATCGAGTATCGAGCCGTCATAAAATATTTGCTTTTGAAAGGCAATACGCCTACGCAAATGAAAGATATGTTGGATTCTATGAATGGGGACTCTGCACCATCATTTACCACAGTGAAATTTTGGACAGATGAATTTAAACGTGGCCGTAAGAGCTTGGGAGACGATGAACGTTCGGGACGTTCAAAAACTGCAACTACTGACGAAAACATCGCCAAAGTTCACCAAATGGTGCTAGAAGACCGCCGAATTAAGTTAAAGGGGATAGCAGAGGCTATAAACATGTCAAAAGAACGTGGCTGTCACAAATTAAATGAGCATTTAGACATGAGAAAGCTGTCCGTGTGTTGGGTGCCGCGTTTGCCCACGTTGGACCAAAAGCGTGTTCGAATTAATATTTCCAACGCTCTGTTAGCGCAGTTTAGGTGCAATAAATTCGAGTTTTCGCGCCGATTAATTACTGTAAATGAAACTTGGATACACCTTTGTATGCCCGAAACAAAAATACAGTCCAAACAGTGGACTGCAAAGGGGGAACCGGTTCCAAAACTAAAACAAAAACCGTTTTTTTTCGGCTCTGAAAGTGATGGCGACTGTTTTTTGGGATAGTCATGGAGGTATTTAATCGATTATCTTCAAAAAGGTAAAACCATTACAGAAGCATACTATGCATCATTACTTGACAAGCTGAAGGCAGAACTTGCGGGAAAACGGCCACATTTGCAGAAAGAGAAAATCCTGTTTCACCAACACAACGCACCGTCTGACACCTCAGCGGTTGCAGTGGCAAAAATCCACGAATTACGGTATGAAATGTTTGACCAACCGTCTTACCAGCCCTAAGCGTCTTCTTTTTGTTCCCTCATCTGAAAATTGCGCTCGGAGGACAGAGATTTTCTCCAAATGAAGAGGCAATCACCTTCTTGAACAATTATTTTGAAGAGAAAAACGCCGAGTACTATTTGGACGGGTTACAGAGATGGGAGCATCGCTGGCAGAAGCGTGTAGAGTTACAAGGAGACTATGTTGAAAAATAAAATTAAAAAAATTGTGAAAAAATGTCTTGTATGTTTATTAGGTCGGAAAGTTTTCAGAACACCCGCGTAGTATTTTTGTTCCAACTAAATTGATTTCATCTCATGATATTTGTGTAAAGGATTAACAGGCAGGTTGAGTTAGGTAACGAAGGTAAATCCTAACAGAAGAATACACAAGGGGTCTTTGTGCTTACATCTGCGTGAGGAACGGATGAGATGGAGACCTATGGTCTGTAGGATCAGCCGGCAACACCTAGCTGCGGTTGCGACCCTCCCAATTAGCCCACATGCTCCCCTCCAGCGAGAACAGGGGAAAGCTCGAGCGACTACCAGGAATCACACCTGGGACATCGCAAATGCGAGCCTCACGGATTACCGCGGGGTCATCTAGCTCTATAAAAGTTTAATCAATAAACAACAAGCCTGACCAGGAATGTAATTATTGTATGAAATTTCCATTTATAGAAGCAATTTTCAATTACAGCGAAAAAGAACTGTTTCATATTTGTGTGCTTTATTTGTGCGATCTGCAAATTGCATTGTAGTTTGAGTATACTTTGTTTATGTAGAAGTATCATTTTTGTGAACTTCATGAATTTTAGTACGAGGATTAATTGAGGCGCTTAGGATAATAACGGCATATCCCAACCAAAGTTCAGTTTGAGATAAATGTCATTTTCTGTTCTTTCTTTTTAAAACATAGAAAGTATATACATTAAGATTTGATATTTTCTGGGTATTTACATTAAGGGATTTCAAGTCTATGTACAAATTCTGAACCATTTTGATTAATAGTTTCCTTGAATTTGTGTTCTTTCTTAGAACAAAAAATATACAAACAGAAAAAATTGTCTAAAATCAACTTTTGCTTCATTTAACATATTCAAATACCTAATCCAGCGTTATTTCCATATCTTCACATTTCTCGTCATCAACTTTCTTCTGTTTACCACCCATTCAGTTGACTTCAACACTCGTTTCTCCCCTTCCCCTTTTTGACATTCGGGAATAACATGTGTAGACGGCGCCATATTCACTACTGCTCACTACAACCCCATGGATCCTAAATAAAGCACTGACAGTTGGGATATGTCATTTTTACACTGAGAATGTGTACGTTTTCACTACGGACAACTTTAAAAGTGGAAATTCGTTCGATACTTCTTCACATAAAAGATGGCAGCTGTATATGTTCATGCCTCTATCTCAAAATTTGATGTCGGTTGGGATATGCCATTATTATTCTGAACGCCTCAATTTAAAGCCCTTTATTTTATGTAAACTTTTGCCTATGAAACAAATTTACAATGGCATTCTCGTGTTTTTCATTATTTATTTGTTTAAAAGAAAACATTCCAATGTCCACACATGGTAGAGCGACTGGACGGAAACCACGAGATCCGTAGTTCAAATCCCAGCCACTGCATTGAATTTTTCATGTTGACTCTATCTATCCCTCAAAAACCTTTGCCTATAAACGGCTAGTGTGAAGAAATTATTAATTTCCATCAATTAACCTAAATAATAAGAGATTAATGATGTAGCCTATGATTTAAGTAATTATGATAGTAAGTCGCTACATACGGTGTATCTCGGATACGAGAGCCCCTAGTGTTTTACGAGGGCTGTTCAATAAAGAATGATCACAATTTTTTTGACAGCGTACCTTTACTCATCTTCATAATTTTAGTGGTCCTTCTCAAAATAGTCTCCCCTAAATGCGATGCACTTGTCCCAGCGTTTCTGCCAGTCTTCAAAGATATGCTGGAAACCATGTTTTGAGAGATCCTTCAAAATCGCCTCCGCAGCCTTCACCACTGCTTCTGATGATGGATAATGCCTCACACGTAGGCGTTTCTTCAAGTTAAGGATTAGAAAAAAGTCACATGGGGCTAAATATGGAATATAGGTAGGGTGAGGGATGCGCTTCAGGTTGATTTTTACAAGACTTTCAGCAACAACATTGGCAATATGCGACCGAGCATTATCGTGGTGCAGCATCCAGCCTGCTTCACGGAAATGTAGTCTTTTGCTCCTGATATGGACTTGCAATGTTTTCAGGACATCCCTGTAGTATTGTCTAGCTACTGATGTGTGTGCAGGTACAACATGCTGATCAACCACTCCATAAATATCAAAGAATGAGATGACCATAACTTTCCCAGCAGAAGCAACCACTTTTGCTTTTTGGGGGGTTGGTGATGAAGGAGATTTCTACACTGAGCTTTGCTGTTTGCTCTCAGGATCAAAATGATGTAGCCAAGTTTCATCAGCAGTGATTACGTTTGGAAGAAACTCAGGATCTTCCTTTAACACCAACTTTAACTGCATGCAGACCTGCATGCGAATGTTCTTTTGTTCGGAAATCAACAGCCTTGGAAGCCATCGCGGACAAACACGTCTCATGTGTAATGTTTGTGTGACCACTGTGTGGGTGGCACACAATGAAATGTTCAGTATTTCAGAAAGTAGTCTTAAGGTAATTCGTCGATACTCTCACACAATGGCAGCAGCAGTGTTGATGTTTTCTTCCGTAAGAGCAGTAACTGGAGCACTGTGTTCATCTTCCTTTGAAATTGACTGTCGCTCCTTTTTGAACATTTTAAACCACCTTCGAGCTGTGCAGTAGGGAAGAACAGACTCTCCATAGGCCTCCTGTAGCATTGTATAGGCCTCTGCTGAAGCTTTGTTGAGACGAAAGCAGAATTTCAACGCCGCATATTGTTCCTCGCGTGTTACCTCCTGTGCAGCGGTAGGCGATACTGAATATGTCTGAACTTGTCTGGTTCTCACAGGCGGGAACCAGGAGTACCACCAATGAAACTACTACGGCGTGTTTGTTTCACAGTAAACTAACAGAATATAATAAGATTGAATTTTAGTGCGAAAAATTATGACCATAAAAAATTATGATAATTCTTTATTGAACAGCCCTCGTGTATATATGAGTCAATTGGAGAATTTAATGTCAGGGCGGCACTTTGGCCATGGTAACTCAATGGTTAAGAGCGACTGAACGAAAACCAGGAGATCCGTGGTTCAAATCCCGGCCATGCCATTGAATTTTTCAGGTTGACTCTATATATCCTAAAACCTTAGCGTATATACGGCTAGTGTGAAGAAATTATTTATTTCCATCAATTAACTTAAATAGGCTTGAATGAGTATAGCCAGACTGAAAAATTCAATGCCATAACCGGGATTTGAGCCACGGATCTCCTGGTTTTCGTCCACTCGCTTTTAACCATTGAGCTACTTTTGTCTAACATGCCGATATGACATAAAATTCTCCAACTGACTCATATGCTATGAGACACGCACCTTTTGTGGCGACTTACTATGCTGTCCCATCGAGTCCAACCCAATCTGAACAACTCCCGACGGGAGGAGCTCAGCGGTTGATGTGAAATGCTAATGGAGAGAAATGGAGAGACAGGACATTGTAATTAACCTACCCCGAAGAAAAAAAACACGGGTCAGGCCGGTCGGCCACGGGAATCGAACCCGAAGTGACACTTGTCAAGTCGGCACGTGGGTATGAAATATGCAAGCAACGCTGTTATACAAGAGCTTAGCCAGATGGGAGGGTAACATGTCTCAGTGTATGTTTCGGTCATTCCTTGTCCAAAGCATACCTAACCAGAGCTAGGAAGTTCGTACCGATTTCCTTGAGCAGTGTATGAGGGGCCAGGCATGGAAATGAAATGTGTAGTGTTTAACGCCCGCTTTTACTACATACGGCACCGCAGGCGATGACACTGATGATACATGAGATGAAGATGGAGCACCGGTAGAATGAGATGGCGGGGGAAACAGGAGATACCGGAGAAAACCCGCCCCAGCGCCGTGTTGTCCACCACAAATCTCTCTTTGCGGTCACCTGGGATCGAACCCGGAACGCTTTGGTGAGAGCCAAGCGGTCTAACCACTGAGCCACGGCGCGGCCGGCCAGGCATGGCTATACTACGCAGCGCTACTAGCAAGGACAAGGTTCGTCGTGGAATGTAACTCATTACTGCAAAACAGGTATAACTGCATGACACAGAATACGTTGGTAGGAAGGAAGACATTCGAATAACATCTTTGTTGTGCTTCAAAGATGATCAACTAAATTTTCTGTACAACCATTGTATGTTTTCAAGAAGTGTACATATTCATATTCTTATTTACTTCATTATTTAAATTTATATTTCAGTGGGATACTTCAGCAAACAAGGAAAAAAGAGAAGCCAGATCGAGAAACTAAATTAGCTGAAATCATTAACGAATTTACAACTGATTATCAATCAACTAAATCTTGTTTTACGGGACATAGAATGAGTTATTCTTTTGAAAAGCTTCAGAGATACAATATTGTTTTTAGCAATACGGCCGCAGATGAGTAAATATGTAGTAAAATTCCTTCTTTGGCATTTTGTCTATTAAGGGTCTTCAGATATTTAAGAAATTAATGTTATTATTTGGATATTATTTTACATTCGATCGGGAAAGTTACAATCCGCGTTATAATTGCTTGGGTGTTGTCACAGTGTGGCTATTTAAATAATGAAATCAGCCAGAGACAAACACGTATGTACTATATAAGAATGTGTATGTTGTACATAATGCTATAAATAGATGTGCATTTTCGAATGTCTCATAAGTCTTTTTTCCCCTCTGGGCAGCCGGTTCCAATGCCTCTCCGCTGTGCGTTTCTTATCTATGACTTGTTTGGATGCCGGGAGAGGGTCGGTCGCAACCTTCATAGGGAACGGCGAGCCGTACGAACTTCCTAGTCCTGCTTGTGACATATGCAATATCAAATCACTTCATAAATCGGTTCCTCTATTTTGCCACAGACATTGACTGAGATTGGTGTAAGAAAGTCAAACTAAAAGTAGCTCCGCATAAATCGACATACGTTTTGTTTAAGGGTACGCTCAAAAGGGATCCTATATTTAAAATGGATGGCACGAACGTTAAGAGATCTAAAGCAGCTAAATATTTAGGAATATATGTAGATGAAAAGTTGATTTACGATACCCAATTTGCAAACGTAAGGACACAGGCGGGAAACATCATGCAAAAATTATACTCCTTGGCGACTCGAAAGTTTAAACTATCATTATCATCTGTTAAAACTTATCACATGAGCTTATTCGTGGGAATAGTCTCATATGGAGCCAGCGTTTGGAGCCATCGAGTAAACCTGTTGAAAAACATAACTTTGTTAAGAAGAACTCAGAGACAGGCATTAGTCAGAATTTGCGGTATAGTGAAGACTACCTCTACTTTAGCACTACTAGTTATTCTAGGAATCTGGCCTGTAGATCTGAGGCAATGTACAAGCGATTAAAGAAATAGTTGGGACGGAATGTAAGACTAAAGATGAGATAAAACAGCATCTGATTAAACAATGGCAAAAAGAATGGGATGCGGAGCAAACAGGAAGGAGAGTATATGAAATTTTCCCGAACATTCGAGAACGACCCAAGCTAAGAAGCATACAACCACGTAGATTTGGTGTTCAATACATATCCGGTCATGGCCCTTTTAAAACGTACTTTAAAAGAATAAAAAGGGAAGAAAGCGACTTATGTGAGCAATGTCATGTAATAGATACGCCAGAACACGTTACATTTGAATGTAAATCACATGAAGATTTGGTAGGAGAACAGCGTAGAAGTCTAGGAGGGAAATACATATGGGATATAGTAAGACAGGTAGACAACTTTAATATTTTAGAAGAAATGGTAGCCTTAATATCGACTAGAGTGATGGAACAGTATCAGACAAAACAAAGAGTGACAGGAGAAGGCAGAAGAAGGATTGCCGGCGTAGAGAGAATTAGGCGTTCAGAAAGGCTGAGAAATAGAAGTATTTGAATGAGGATAAAAACTAAGATTTATAATTAGGATTGTATCTGCAAAAATATCAAAGGAAGAACTAATATGATGATAAAATATCAATTAGAATTATAGAGAAGTAGTCCAGGTTTTGAATCTAGATGCCTGGATAAAAGTTAGGCAGAATTTATTATTATTATTATTATTATTATTATTATTATTATTATTATTATTATTATTATTATTATTATTATTATTATTATTATTATTATTATTATTATTATTATTATTATTATTATTATTATTATTATTATTATTATTATTATTATTATTATTATCATTATTATCATTATTATCATTATTATCATTATCATCATCATCATCATCATCATCATCATCATCATCATCATCATCATCATCATCATCATCATCATCATCATCATCATCATCATCATCATCATCATCATCATCATCATCATCATCATCATCATCATCATCATCATCATCATCATCATCATCATCATCATCATCATCATCATCATCATTATTATTATTATTATTATTATTACTATTATTACTATTATTATTATTATTATTATTATTATTATTATTATTATTATTATTATTATTATTATTATTATTATTATTATTATTATTATTATTATTATTATTATTATTATTATTATTATTATTATTATTATTATTATTATTATTATTATTATTATTATTATTATTATTATTATTATTATTATTATTATTATTATTATTATTATTATTATTATTATTATTATTATTATTATTATTATTATTATTATTATTATTATTATTATTATTATTATTATTATTATTATTATTATTATTGACTGAGATTACATATGGTCTGTGACACAATTCTCTCCGATGACAGAGATTTATACCTAATAATTTGAGTGTATAATTGCATGATTGCTATATTCCACACTTCAAACATAATTACGGCATCATCGTTATAACTATGGTTGAATGACAGTTATTTCAATTTTGTGTTTACACCTCACTATAAACCGCAGATACCATTCAGTAACAAACCTGTTATAAATGCAGCAAACATGTATATAATGAAAAATAGGACCTGAAGCTTTCCTGGCGACGTATATGCTCAAGTCCTTCTCGGTAAGCAAGCCAGGTGAAAAGACGATTAGAAATATATGTTTCGGGAGTGTGCATCTCTCCCATCATCAGGATATTTGTTAAATGTTTTAACCACAAATGAATCACTGGATATAACAGAATTATAAACAAAGACAAAACAATGGAAATTAATTGTTCTTTCACACTAGCCGTGTGTAGAACGCACAATGAAAGGGTAGAGCCAGAGTGAAAAATTCAATGCCATAGCCGGGATTTGAACCACGGATCTTCTGGTTTCCGTCCAGCAGCTCTAACCATTTGAGCTACTATGGCCAACGTGCCAACATGACATTAAATTCTCCTACTGACTCGTGTACTTTTTCCTGGACGGAAACCAGAAGATACGTGGTTCAAATCCCGGCTATGGCATTGAATTTATCAGTCTGGCTCTACCCTTTCAAAGACAAAACACTATAAAAATTCGCATTACTGAACAAAAGACTGTTTTCAGTAAATTAAATGCCAGGTCAGGAGATGGCGTGAGTATAGAAAATTAATTGGTTCAAAGAAACGTAACTACATAACTTGATTATCAAGCGGTATTGATCTCTGCTTATTAAAGCGACGGATTTCCGTTTATAAGGCCGGTTTCCAAGAGGAGCTGAACGGAAATCCAGCATCACGATTAAGCGTGCACCTCTCGGAGGAAATGGCCGAAGCCTCCTTAACTCTTCGATCCCAGTAACTGTTGCATTTTGCCAAGATGGTCGTCTCCCAAAAGTTGGCTCTATGGTCGTTAACCGGCCTTAAAAATGGAAATCCATCGACTTAAGAAGCACAGATCAATACAGCTTGATAACCAAGTTAAATAGTTACGTTTCTTTGATCCAATTCATTTTCTATACTCACGCCATCTCCTGACTGCCCGCCTCGGTAGAGTAGATGGTAGCATGTCTGCCTCACGTTCAGGAGGTCCCAAGTTCGAATCTCGGTCAGGGTGATTTACCTGGATAAGGTTTTGCCGTGGTTTTCCCTTATCCTCAAAGACGAATGTCGGGTAACTCTAAGCTCTATGGACCCTGAGCTCATTTGCGCATCATTTCACCCATTTCACCGTCCGATATGACTTGACGTTGGGGGACGTAAATTACAAAATCTTCTGATTTGGTATTTAATTTACTGAAAACAATCTTTTGTTTGGTAATGCGAATTTTGATAGTGTTTTGTCTTTGTTTATAATTGTGTTATATAAAGTGATTCATTTGTGGTTATAAGATTTAATAATGGGAGAGATGAACGCACCCGAAACGTCGATTTCTAATCGTCTTTTCAACTGGCTTGCTTCCTGAGAATAACTTGTGCATGTATATAATGAATCAGTATATTAAATTCTCCGCTTTTATGGAATTTAGAAGAAGTTAAGCAGATATATTTTAACCGAAATAAATTAAATATAAAATATACTTGCATACTACGTCTAATACAGGACTAAGTTAGCAGTTAGCAGCTATAATTTAAAATAGATACATTTTTTGTTTATTTCCATAGTTCTTTTTTACAAGCGCAACTAGACTTTGTTGTACAGCAACATTGAGTGAGTGAGTGAGTGTGTTAACTGTAAAATGTGGATTATTACCATCGGAGTGGAGTGAGTGATCCATCAGCGTGTATGAAAAAGGAGAAATTGCCTGCCTATTATTACATTATGCCGCACCCTCTCTGTCGCCCGAGCAGCTAAACGCTAATAATCATTCCCCATTGTTGGGTCGAGAAACACGTTCTCCCTTCCATGCGAAGTAGGTATCGGGCGCAGAGCTGAGGGTGCACGGAAATATGGTACAGCAAAATTCAATTTATGGGACCCATTTTGAAACGTTTTAAAAATTTCGTCGTGAACGTATGATATGCGCCGTCGCCAACCCGCCTTCCCTTCACCGCCACCGCCACCCTTACACATGCCGCATCCCCCCAACCATCCGCACATCCTTGGCTGCGCAGGCGTCACATTCGTATGCAAAATGAGCTTGGAAAGCCGAAAACCATACATAATGCTTTATATTTGTTTTTTTTACTAATTATTACATTAATTACCTATTGATCAACTGACAAAGTTCGCTTCCCAGCCTATGTTAATATGAAACAAACAGACGTTGAATACCTAATGTGCTTAAAGGACGCTGCACTACGTTGCTACTGTTACTGTACTAGTAGTAGAAGTAGTAGTGGTAGTAGTAGTAGTAGTAGTAGTAGTAGTAGTAGTAGTAGTAGTAGTAGTAGTAGTAGTAGTAGTAGTAGTAGTAGTAGTAGTAGTAGTAGTAGTAGTAGTAGTAGTAGTAGCAGCAGCAGCAGTACAGACGTGTGCAAATTATTACACTCAATGGTGAAATTTTTAACATATACCGATTATTTTATATTTATTTAACAGAAATAATATTACCAAATATTTTTTCCAACTCTTAGTATTTTTTATGGCTTCCTTTAGCCTTTATTGCCATTTTGATGCGTTTAGGCATGCTCTCTACAAAGGTGGAGCACTTTTCCTTTATTTCTTCATCTCTGTGCCAAATGCTTAATAGGCCCTCAATAAACTGAACTTTTGTTGTCCATTTGTTCAGTCTCTCACAGATTCTCTATTGGATTTAAATCATAACTATTACCCAGCCATGGTAGTACTTTTACATTGTTTTCTTTGAGGAACTGGCCCAAATGACCTTGTTGTCGACGGGCACTTAAACACCACACACTCACACTTTGAGGAACTGGGTTACAGATTTTGCTCTATGGCAGGGAGCACTATCATGCATGAACACAAACTCACCATTTCGAAACCATTATTTACTTTGCGTAAATAGTCTTGTTTCTAATACACTTTTATACTGTTTCTGCTCCATAAATCCCACAACTACGTATAATCTTCCAGGTCCATGGCCAAACATACAGCTCAAGACCATTTTGGATGTTGGGTGCTTTACTCGTTGATCGACACACTGAGGGGGAAATGCTTCTTTATCTGTCCTCACATATTGGCTGCTCTCTTCACATACTGAAACAATAAAAACCTCTATTAATATAAAACAGTTTTAAAATTGCTCAAAGTTAGTATAACAAAACCATCAATGAGAGAAACCAAGTTTAGGCTGTTTATTTCATTTCCATAAAATGTACATGTACATATTTTAATTTTATGTTACATACAATTTTCAAACTATTTACCATTCTCCAAAATTCCACTGGATGCTTCTGCATCTCTTTGGCCCATTTGCACGTTTGTTTGCCATTGCAGGTGCCAGTTTAACCTTTTTACGAGGCCTGCCTGCTGGTAAACCTGTTTCACATAATCTTCTGCGAACTACTGAGGCTGATATTTCTCTACCGTACTGCTTTAGTTGATTACTGAGGTCAGTGCTGGTTGCTATATAAGGTTTTTTCCGGGGGCTTCCCTTATCCTGTAAGTCGGGTAACTCTAAGCTCCATGGACCTCGGACTCATTTTAGCATCATTTCATCCAATCCATTCATCGTCCGAGATGACTTAACTTTGGAGGACGTAAATTACAAAAAAAAAGGAAAAAAAAAACATTTCTTAGCTATTTCACGTTGCGTTGTAATTTTCCTTCAAAAGACTCTCAGTTACAGCTACTTTCCTTGGGGATAAGTCAGCAGTTTTACCCATAACCTCACTTTTGAATCAATGTGAATGCTAAGGATAAGATACACGATGTTACCTGGCTTGCGATCAATTAATAATAAATACTGAGGATATATCAGCCACAAAACACAATAAAGGCAAATATTACAAATCTTCAGTTACTACATTCACCAAATGAAAGCAATATCACCAAACAGTTGGATAAACAGACAGGAAGAAAATGGCTGCTCTTAATTCAGAGCTACCACTATATTACCATAAGTAAAAGTAAGATCCCCCAGCTATTATTAAGAGAGAAAATTCATTGAATATGCTTCATATTATAGCAAGGAAAAGCATTACGACAAATTGAAATAGGTTACGGCGGTAAATAGCTATTATTTGGAATGTTAAACTGAAGCAAAGTAAAAAAAAAACATGAATGAGTCTAATAATTTGCACACGTCTGTAGTAGTATTAGTAGTAGTAGTGGTAGTAGTAGTAGTAGTAGTAGTAGTAGTAGTAGTAGTATAGTAGTAGTAGTAGTAGTAGTAGTAGTAGTAGTAGTGGTGGTAGTAGTAGTAGTGGTAGTAGTAGTAGTAGTAGTAGTAGTAGTAGTATAGTAGTAGTAGTATAGTAGTAGTAGTAGTAGTAGTGGTAGTAGTAGTAGTAGTAGTAGTAGTAGTAGTAGTATAGTAGTAGTATAGTAGTAGTAGTAGTAGTAGTAGTATAGTAGTAGTAGTATAGTAGTATAGTAGTAGTAGTAGTAGTAGTAGTAGTAGTAGTAGTAGTAGTAGTAGTATAGTAGTAGTAGTAGTAGTGGTAGTAGTAGTAGTATAGTAGTAGTAGTAGTAGTGGTAGTAGTAGTAGTAGTAGTAGTAGTAGTAGTAGTAGTAGTAGTAGTAGTAGTAGTAGTAGTAGTATAGTAGTAGTAGTAGTAGTAGTAGTGGTAGTAGTAGTAGTAGTAGTAGTAGTAGTATAGTAGTAGTAGTAGTATAGTAGTAGTAGTAGTAGTAGTAGTAGTATAGTAGTAGTAGTAGTAGTAGTAGTAGTAGTGGTAGTAGTAGTAGTAGTAGTAGTAGTAGTAGTAGTAGTATAGTAGTAGTAGTAGTAGTAGTGGTAGTAGTAGTAGTAGTAGTATAGTAGTAGTAGTAGTAGTAGTAGTAGTAGTATAGTAGTAGTAGTAGTAGTAGTAGTAGTAGTAGTAGTAGTAGTAGTAGTAGTAGTATAGTAGTAGTAGTAGTAGTAGTAGTAGTAGTAGTAGTATAGTAGTAGTAGTAGTAGTAGTAGTGGTAGTAGTAGTAGTAGTAGTAGTAGTAGTAGTAGTAGTAGTAGTAGTGGTATAGTAGTAGTAGTAGTAGTATAGTAGTAGTGGTAGTAGTAGTAGTAGTAGTAGTAGTAGTAGTGGTAGTAGTAGTAGTAGTAGCAGTAGTAGTAGTAGTATAGTAGTAGTAGTAGTAGTAGTAGTAGTAGTAGTAGTGGTAGTAGTAGTAGTAGTAGTAGTAGTAGTAGTAGTAGTAGTAGTAGTAGTAGTATAGTAGTAGTAGTAGTAGTAGTAGTAGTATAGTAGTAGTAGTAGTAGTGGTAGTAGTAGTGGTAGTAGTAGTAGTAGTAGTAGTAGTAGTAGTAGTAGTAGTGGTAGTAGTAGTAGTAGTAGTAGTAGTAGTAGTAGTAGTAGTGGTAGTAGTAGTAGTAGTAGTAGTAGTATAGTAGTAGTAGTAGTAGTAGTAGTAGTAGTAGTAGTAGTAGTGGTAGTAGTAGTAGTAGTAGTGGTAGTAGTAGTAGTAGTAGTAGTAGTAGTAGTAGTAGTAGTGGTAGTAGTAGTAGTAGTAGTAGTAGTAGTAGTAGTAGTAGTAGTAGTAGTAGTAGTAGTAGTAGTAGTAGTAGTAGTAGTAGTAGTAGTAGTAGTAGTAGTTAATATTATAATGCCCGATTTCACCAACAGATTTTAAATCGACGTTAACAAATGTAACGTAACAATTGTAACAGCGCTAACAAAGCTGTTTAATTTCTTGCATTTCACCAACCTGTTTTCTGAAAATGTTAACAAACGCGTGTTACCGCCATGAAACTTGTAAATATTACAGCTATAGAAGGCTATGGATGAGTCATATTAATTTATGAACGTACTGCGATGCGCTTTTGTTTTCAATTTCGTCTGCACACAGCTAAAAAATGGCAGATAAACAACATTGTAAACAAAAGCCGTGAAACAAATTTCTCAATAATGGAGAAATAATTATTAATTGATTTGGTGTCGAGGTATAAGGATATCGTGGGAAATAGGACAGATGCGGTGAATGTAAAAGAGAAAGATGTCACCTGGGAAAAAATTGGAAACGAATTTAATTCAAAGGCATGTGTCATTACTAAAAACACCAAACATTTTCTTCATTATTACGTAAATTTAAAACGAGGAGCGAAAGACAAGTGACAAGTGACTTGAACGTTTCAAGACGGGAGGTGGACAGAAAGGTGAGATCGGCATATTCCTTTCGATGCATGTTCTAATTCAGCATTACGTAAATTTAAAACGAGGAGCGAAAGACAAGTGTCAAGTGACTTGAACGTTTCAAGACGGGAGGTGGACAGAAAGGTGAGATCGGCATATTCCTTTCGATGCATGTTCTAATTCAGCATTACGTAAATTTAAAACGAGGAGCGAAAGACAAGTGACAAGTGACTTGAACGTTTCAAGACGGGAGGTGGACAGAAAGGTGAGATCGGCATATTCCTTTCGATGCATGTTCTAATTCAGCATTACGTAAATTTAAAACGAGGAGCGAAAGACAAGTGTCAAGTGACTTGAACGTTTCAAGACGGGAGGTGGACAGAAAGGTGAGATCGGCATATTCCTTTCGATGCATGTTCTAATTCAGCATTACGTAAATTTAAAACGAGGAGCGAAAGACAAGTGACAAGTGACTTGAACGTTTCAAGACGGGAGGTGGACAGAAAGGTGAGATCGGCATATTCCTTTCGATGCATGTTCTAATTCAGCATTACGTAAATTTAAAACGAGGAGCGAAAGACAAGTGACAAGTGACTTGAACGTTTCAAGACGGGAGGTGGACAGAAAGGTGAGATCGGCATATTCCTTTCGATGCATGTTCTAATTCAGCATTACGTAAATTTAAAACGAGGAGCGAAAGACAAGTGTCAAGTGACTTGAACGGTTCAAGACGGGAGGTGGACAGTGAATTATCCACATAATTCAGCGCATTATAAAATCGCAAAGTTATTAATACTTGAAGCAAAGGCGAGATCGGCATATTCCTTTCGATGCATGTTCTACCTCTCCCGTACTTCCATAGTAACCTTCATAGCAACTTGTTTCGACAGTCTATACCTCCGTAGAAAATTTTATTGTGATAGTTCCTCAAAATCATTTTCCTAGACCGTACTCTATTACGAATGCCATTTAGACGGTCTTAAATATAGTAAATAGACATCAACAGCTGCGTTAACGTCCGCCATCTTGACATTTTACAATTGTTAAGGACTTAACAACAAAAATTTTACTTGTTAGTTTAACAAGAGATTTAACACATCTGTTAAGCTAACACTTGGTGAAATGCAGGTTTTGTTATACGAGGGCTGTTCAATAAAGAATGATCACAATAATTTTTTGACAACGTACCTTTACTCATCGTTATCATTTTGATGGTCCTTCTCAAAATAGTCTCCCCTGAATGCGATGCACATGTCCCAGCGTTTCTGCCAGTCTTCAAAGACGTGCTGGAAACCATTTTTAAGAGATCCTTCAAAATCGCCTTTGCAGCCTTCACCACTGCTTCTGATGATGGATAGTGCCTCCCACGAAGGCGTTTCTTCAAGTTAGGGAATAGAAAAAAGTCACATGGGCTAAATCCGGACTATAGGGAAGCTGAGAGATGCACTTCACGTTGATGTTTGCAAGATATTCAGTAACAACATTGCAGCCGCGCATTATCGTGATACAGCATCCAGCCTGCTTCATGGAAATGTGGTCTTTTGCGCCTGATCTGGACTTGCAATGTTTTCAGGACATCCCTGTTGTATTGTCCGGGTAATGATGTGTGTGCAGGTACAACGTGCTGATAAACCATTCCATGAATATCAAAGAATGAGATGACCATAACTTTCCCAGCAGAAGCAACCACTTTAGCTTCTTTTTTGGGGGGGAGGGGGGGAGTTGGTGATGAAGGAGATTTCCACACTGAGCTTCGCTGTTTGCTCTCAGGATCAGAATGATGTAGCCAAGTTTCATTAGCAGTGATTACGTTTGAAATAAACTCCAGATCTTCCTCTAACATCAACTTTAACTACATGTTACCTCCATCGTAGCGGTAGGCGATACTGAACATGTCTGAACTTACCTGGTTCTCACAGGCGGGAACCAGGAGTACCAACAATGAAACTACTACGGTGTGTTTGTTTTACATTAAGCTAACAGAATATAATAAAAATGAATTTTAGTGCGAAGAATTACGCCTGTAAAAATAAATATGATCAATACTTATGAGTAGTTGTCAAGCAGTTTTTGAGATTACTCACTCAGATAAGATGTTCTCCATATCTCCATAATCTCAAAAACTGCTTGACAACTACTCATATTCTATATAAAAGATATCTCACTTTTAACAACTTGACAATGTCTTCTTTAAAATGATCAATACTTATTGAACAGCCCTCGTAACTAAGGTTTACAGTCTCTGTAAGACTTGAAGCTTTCACGGTGAGCATTACTAATCAAGGCTTTGCGGGTGATCAGCCGTGTCAAATTAATAAACGTTGAGCTTTCGAACATTGCAAACTCCATGGCCTTCTTCAGGATTTTCAGGATCTGATCCTGAAGAAGGCCATGGAGTTTGCAATGGCCGAAAGCTCGACGTTTATTAATTTGACATGGCTAATCACCCCGCGAGGCCCTGATTAGCTTACAGTCTCTATTTGGAGTTCGTTTAGCTATCATTTACACTTTCATTACCCTTTTTTAAAATAATGTTATGCAACATAATTCATGTCGGACGATGAATGAAATGGGTAAAGTGATGCTCAAATGAGCTTAGGATCCATAGAGCTTAGGGCTACCCAACATTCGTTAAGACAAAACCCCGGAAAAGTGTTTATCCAGATAACTCACCCTGACCGAGATTCAAACTTAGGATCTCTTGAACGTGAGGCAGACACGCTACCAGCTACGTTACAGCGGCGAGACCTTTCATGACCTAAATTGTAAGTAATAAATTACTGGACATTTAATTCGTAATTAAATGAACTGGTTCAAACTCAGCTAACATCCAGTGTAAACGGTAAATAATTTGTAAGGGACTGAATTATTACAAAAATAGTTGAACTGGTACTGACATTACAATACCTACAATACATAGATACAGGCCGAATAACAGTAAGCAATAAAAATATTGGTAGGTAAGCGTTTCAAATGAAATGCTCAAAATGCCGACCTCAATGCACCAGTGACCTGAGCAGTCCTGGTGCATTGCGAATCTCGGCACTGGCTTCAAGAATGCGGGCAATCAGCGTCTCATTAGAATCAATCGGTGATGAATACACTGGTCTGAAAATGAGCCTAGAAGAAGAAAACTGTGGGACTGAGATCCAACAAACGTGTTAACCAGGACACCGCTGGATTGCCTCTTTCGATCCAGCAATTGGGGGAGACACAATTTAGATGGTCTCTTACGTTTTATTGCATGATGTGCAGGAGCCATCATGCGGGAAATGCTTTTGAGCTCGAACATTAGGCGACACTTCCTTCAAAAGAGCTGGCACTAGATGCTTCACGAATGTTGCATAAGCCATTGACTTGGTGAGAAGCAATCCCAGTCCATATGTTCATCATAAACTGCTGCTTATGGATGTTTTGAACAGTGAAATGGGAGTTTTCTTATGTCCACATGTGACTTAGCTTTATAGTTCAGAAATCAGTTCATCCCTTGTAAACGTGGCCTCATCGATGAACAATACGACACATCCACAAAACTGCAAGAGAAAATTACAATCCTCCAGAGTTAAGACTTGCATCTGTTACAGATGGAAGGGGGAGAGCTGTTCCTCGTATAAGACTTGCCATACGCTTGTGCGGCTGTTACCCATTGCTCCGGTGCTAGTTGACGGTTCCTGTTTTAGTATCCCCAGTATGCTTTCTTCAAACTCCGCAAATGCCTTGAGTACGTCTTGCACGGCAATCTGCTTTATTTGGTACCACATACAACTTCCCGATGAGACTACCGCTGTAAATCCGTGCAGCTATTGAAGAAAAACTTCCTGCTTCGCCATATGCAAGATGCATATCAGCAAGTTCAGCAACAGTGTATGTGTGCTCCATGTTCCCTGAGTACTTATTTAATTTCTTCATCGCGTTGTTACGTACTGAAGGCAAATAGGTAATACGATGTGGGTGACTTGGCTACCTAAGACTTAAGTGAACATAGGGCCTTCTAAACCACTCACCTCGAAGCCCTTAGATAACGGGTTGAGGATCAGAGGTTTCCTGAACAGAGAGATTCCGGGATGAGTGATCAGATCAACGCAGGAAGTGAAAGTATGAGATGCATGAGGTGATAGGAATGGTGATGATGGAGCAATCGCTGGAGTTATCGAACAATCGGAGGTTTTCTAGAACAATAACTGGAGGTATAAAAGCCGGCAAAGTGTTAGTTGCTAGTCAGTTGCTAGTGAGTTAACTGTGCATGTGCAGCTGTGTAGTAATTTGAAGTGTAACGCAGTGAATTCTTTCGTATGTTTACGTGTAGCGAGAATAAAGAGACGACCTTAAAAATTACGTTTGTGTATTTTAGGTAATTCTGCTACTTCCTTACAAAGCGTGTTCTTTCTGAAATAAAGAGCATTTTAAATTTCTGCAGACAAGACTTTTAATTCTACGAACCCACAAAGTCACAGTATCTTTTATATGCGTACAAATAAAACAAAATTAACATAACAAATTCTGGTATTAAAAGCAGTGAGAGAGAAAAAATTCAGTACTTTTTAAGATACTTGTTGGAGAAAAATAATATTATGTAAAGTTTTTATTTATGGAGATAGTATTAGCATTTTTAATTTGTGAGCGTTTTGGTAGGCAGTATTCCTAGAAGTAAAATAGCGATACACTCGAAAAATACTTCTGGGAAGCAACTTATAATATAAAACGTATTCCTAGCAAACGTTACTTCAGAGCAATATGGGCAAGGTCTGCCTGGGAGTCGAAACTCCACTTTTATCAACCAGGGAGTGCCGAAGCAATATCCGTGGGTTTTTACTTGGCACAGTACTTTAAGTCTAAAAATTCCCCCTCCCTTTCGGGTGAAAGTGGATACGCCACCATTCCGGGTTGACTACAGCACAACGTTGGTTGGGCCACTGGTGATTTAGTACATCGTGATACTAGCTACCCAGGCGTATCTATCTAATACCCGTGAGTGGGGGCAACCACTACCCGGTCGAGACCAACCCAATCCCAACAGCTCCTCTGCAGGAGGGGCTTGAATGTATGGCCCGACGAACTTTAAGCAATGTAGAAGTTCAAGTGCTAGGGGGTCCACAGCGCTTGCACCACAGCAGCTGAAAGAGTCGGAACGTGTTTCGGACACGGTTGCACTTTGAACGGAAAATAGGTAGGCACATCTTTTCACTACAACCTCCTCAAGCACTGCTGACGATCCGCGAACTCGGTAGCACAAGAGACTGGTACCTCTCTCCTTTCCTCTTGCTTGAAAAGAACGTACCATTCTAACAAGTTAACTTAACCTGTAATCACGTGCGAACTTACAAATAAGTTAAGTTCTGTCAAATCTCGTTTTTCTCTATTCAGGTTAAAACATGGGTAACGTGTAAAAATAGGAAAGCTGGAAATGTTCTGCGCTTCAAAATTCTACTGCTATCCTTCACAACGTGGAAGTATATCGTTTGCGCTACTGCAGTGTTCCAATCAAGCATTCTGAAGATGTAATATTAGGATTTGGATTACTACGAAGGGGATTCGACATTGTGACCAGTCTTGATCTATTGTATCTATGCTCTCAAGTGGGGCATCCCCAGGAGGAAGGGTGAGGCAAGAGGAGATAGAGGGCGGCCGTCCCAAGGAGCCACGACAGTGCAGAGGACAGGGCCCCTACATTGCACTTATATGGAAACCTCCCCCTGTAGGGACCTAGCGGCGAGGGTGCAGAGAGCAATTGCTTCGCTGTATCCAATGCTGGAGTCGAGCTCGATGCCGGTTGGTCTGAAGTTATACCTCTTCCGAGAGCTGGTAATTCCGGTGATGCTATATGCCTTGCGAGATCTGGGGCATGGCCGCAGATAGCTGGCTGGTATGGCTTCAACGTGCACAGAATAGAGGACTACTGTCTATATATTCTGTGGGTCGTTATTTTCCTACCAGGTTGTTTCACGTAGCCTCGAGTCTTCCATACGTGGAGGATGAAATTAGGCGTCGGGCATCAAAATTATACGCTGCTTTACCCAGACATAGAAGCGCCCTTGTTAGATCATTGGGAGATAATGACCCCACTGTTCCAGGCTGTTCCGGGTACCCCGCATGACTTACGGGCACCCGAGGTAACCCAGGAGCTAATCCTAATAGCAGCTAAAGCTGAGCTCCACATAATTCTTCTAAGCTGTTTGGCATCAAAATTTCAACCTAATCACTAAATTTAAAATAAGAACACCAGGGTGCAAGGTATTGCATCCATTACCACAACCTGAAGGTACATAAAAATTATAACCTCGAAAATAATCTCTATCTCAAAACCCACAACACATCCTACAAAGTCCCTTAAAGAAAAACCTTACCTGCGGTAAAACCCTTAACGGGTGGTCACGCAGCAGGAACCTTCTGGCTTTATACAGCCAGCCAGCACTTCGGTCGGTCGGTCGGTCGGTCCCCCTGTAGGTTTGTACAATGGACATTTCCGCTAATGTGGTTCGGAAGCAACATCGGCAGCCGGTTCGGAGATCGGCAACCGACCTACCGGAGAAGGAAGTGATTCATTCAAAGCATATCACCCCGCCATGCACCGCCGAGACTCCCACTGACACTTCTACCCTGAAAGAGACCACCAGAAAATGAATTGTGTCATGAAAATTAATTGTTCTTTCACACTGGCCGTGTGTAGGCTTAAGTGTGGAACGATAGAGTCAGACTGAAAAATTCAATGCCATAGCCGGGATTTGAACCACGGATCTTCTGGTTGCCGTCCAGCAGCTCCAACCCTTGATTTACTATGGCCAACATGCCGACATGACATTAAAATCCCCAACTGACTCGTGTTTTTCCCGGTAAACTACTTAGGAGTTCTCATAAACACATGAGACAACTACATTAATGGCGACTTACAACCTGTAAGTACTTTAAGGCCCATGCTACACACAGCCAGTGTGAAAGAACAATTTATTTCCATTAATTAACCTAATAGTGGTTAACTATAAAACCCGGGCCTTAAAGTACTTACAATATAGTAAGTCGCCATTAAGGTAGTTGTCTCATGTGTTTATGAGAACTCCTAGTGGTTTACCGGGAGAAACACGAGTCAGTTAGAGATTTTAATGTCATGTCGGCACGTTGGTCATAGTAGCTCAAGGGTTAGATTGGCTGAACGGTAACCAGAAGATCCGTGGTTCAAATCCCGGCTATGGCATTGAATGTTTCATTCTGACTCTCGTTCCATATGAATTGTGTAATGTTTAACGTCCGCTTTTACTACATACGCCACTGCAGGCCGTGACACTGATGATGCATGAGATGAAGATGGAACACAGGTGGAATGAGATGGCGTGGGAAACCGGAGATCCCGGAGAAAATCTGCCCCAGCGACGTGTTGTCCACCACAAATGTTATTTCGCGATTGCCTGGGATCGAACTTGGGCCACCTTGGTAAGAGCCAAGTGGTCTAAGCAGCCAGCCACAGCGCGAGGAAACCACCCGAAAAACCCATGGTTCAGGTGGTAGGTAGGTCAGCCACGGTAATCGAAGAGGGACCTCCCGAATGCGAGTCATAGACAAAACCAGCTGAGCCATCCCGTTCGGTGACCATGCAGTATAATGAAATAATATTTCGTGTGATAACACAAATCCGACTAAAGTAACGAATTTTAGTTTGAAATTTAATCATTTCTGAACAACTTTGGTTCTAATAGCCTAAGGGGGTTGTCCCAAGTAAGGGTCCAAGGACTCGTGTCAGTGGCTATGCACATGTGCTTATGCTTTTGTGTGTTAACAACAACTTAAACATTAGATCACGCACACATTCGCTCTCTCATTCATACGTCCAGACTCTGCGGAAGATGGGGGATCATATTGCATGTAGAAAAATCGCAACCCACAGCTGGGAATCGAACACGTGGCCCGTCGTACAGCAGGCATGTGCTCCATCGACTGAGCTAAGGAGCATTAATGAACAGCTATATTCAATTGTCTGTTAATGTCTGTTATGTCTGACCTATTCTTCATATTTTACATAACATAACAAAAAAGGGAGAGAAGCATTTGATGAAAATAATTGCAAAAATATCTAAAACGTTATTACTTTTATTGGCTCTGCTACTAAATATAAATTTACCCGATTCTAAGTATTTTGAAACGTTGACGCCAAGACACTTGTTTCTCGTGCGTACATAGAGTTCCAAATAGAGAAGAATTTGTAAAACCTAGAGCAGGCTGCAAGAACACGTTTATTGATTGGCTAAGCGCTAGAGGACCTACAAAGGCGCTTATAGGTTTGACTATTGATGCAAGAACGATCCATAACACTTTTGATCCCTCTAATACAGGCGCCCGGCAACTTACAATCTTGGAATACGGATCAATAAACTTGATTTGCTTATTGAAATAGCATCTCCCAAGTGGCATCACGTAAGTAATTTGGAAAGCATGAGACGTTTAGCAATAGCGCTGTGCTATCGTTGTTTATACGCAAGTAGCTTTACTGGCTTATACGTACTACTCGACACAGCATTGAGACGTATTGACCTTCAGTGAGCAGCGCTACGATCGTTTCTTATTGCTGATTAGAAGAGTGAAATATTAGTAAGTTGGCGTATAGAAAAGGACGGAACTTGTGACCTGCGCGTCTGATATGTAAGGTTAGACAATTATTATACGCAGCACGGATGCATGATCACAAAAAGAAAACCTTAATTATTATAAATGCATTAAATATATACCCACGTAATTGTTGTAATATTTTTCAAATAATGAAAATGAGGCCAAATGATTTATCGCACCTGCCGATGTACGACACGTTGTTGTCCAGAAGAAAAGATTTCATGTGATTTCATGTGAAGATAGTACATACACTGGACTCGCCGTGGATGAGCGATAACTTCACGTACTGTCTACCCACCACAAGAAGGCAAGAGACGAATGAAGGGGAGAATACTTTGAACAGTTTATCTGCTCTTTTATTGGATCTGTTTACTAAGAAATGAGTGTATGAGAGTGCATATGAGTAACCTGATGCAAATAAGTTGGCGAGCAAAGAGTTCCACGTTGGGGCGACAGTTTGAAGCAATAATAAAATGGGTGGCACACAATTCCACGTTGACGCTACAGTTTGAAGCAAATCGTGTTTAGCTCAGGGTAAATCAATGAGGTTTCTCCCAGGGTATGCGTGAGTATGTATGAGAAGGATGGTTTTAATGACACTGGAATGACCGTTTCAAACTGGTTTATTGACTGCTTCTTTTTATCAGAACATCAAACTTGAAGTTGCCGACCAAGGGTTACCAATATCACTGTTTAGAGTTACTGTATGTGGAATGCTTATTACTCGATAAAACTTAATTCGTTCTTCACGTACATATGATTCGACAAATATCTTCTCTCGTCGCTTCTGATCTGCTCTCGACCAAGACAGAAGAAGAGGACTGCCCTAATCGGCCTCACGCCGAAGACTGTCCTCCACAGCTGCGCGTGGGTGTATATGTGACTTTCACTTTCTGGAAGCCCTCTTTTTACACAAAGATTCCCTTTGTAACAGTTTTATCCATTGTGATTATGCTCATGCCATTATTAAGGGTCCGAAGAATGCCTATTCAAACGGAGGCAAGTGCTACCCTTTAGAAATATGCTAAGGACACCGTTTCTTACGTTTCTTTTGTTAAAACAACTATTCACCCAAACTGCTATTCGACTCAACTGCACCTGCACGCGATGTAACAAAGAACCAACATTCCTTTGAAATCCATCATGATTCTTTACTTATTGCAATCCTTTAATTTCGGTATCAAACCCATGCTGCCAGATTTAATATTTGTTTGAGTAACTGTAGTGATAGGTATGCATGGGTGAGTTATCAGACAACACTTGCGTATTTAAAGAATCTAGTATCCTTGTTATACTGGGAAGGGGAGCATAAACACCGGGGGAGGCAACAAAAGTGATTACGTTACACATTCCTCTAGGTTGCCTTCTTGTGTTGGGCACACAGTAAAAATCTGTATAAGCATCCTTAGCTTCCGGTGAAGGCCGGGTCATTTTGGTCATACTTGCCGACGTTTCGCTCATCCTGCCGTAAGCTTCTTCTGGGCTCTTGTCCTGAAGAAGAAGCTCACGACAGGATGAGCGAAACGTCGGCAAGTATGATCAAAATGACGCGGCCTTCACCGGAAAATAAGGATACTTATCAAGACACAGGCCGTGGAAGCCTACGCATCCAGTAAACATCTCTCTCTGTGTTTGAAATATTTTCCGGTACGCTTCCTCGCTTTACCATGTAGTAGTTGCCACTTTGGCCGCAAGCTAACAACGCTGGAGAATATTTCCCAATCAGTCCCTTCTCTCTCACCGAGCTGGATGGCTTAGGCGGTTTCGTCTGTGGCCCGCATTCGGGAGGCCCGGGTTCGATTCCCGTGGCCGATCTATCTGAAACATGGGTTTTTTCGGGGTTTCCCGGGTCGCTAATCGAATGCTGGGTAGGTTAATTACATCCCCCGAATTTCCTGTCCCTCCATTTCATCTCCATTATCATTTCATATCTCTTATCTGGTTGTCTCTTTCAGGGTAGAAGTGTCGGGGGGTGTCTCGGCGGTGCATGGCAGGATGATAAGCTCTAAGAAAAACTACTTCCTCCTCCGGTAGGTCGGTTGCCGGTCTCCGCGCCTCTGCTGGAACCATTTCGAGACCACCAGCCAGGGACTTTTGGGGTTCGGATCGCTTGCCTTAGGACCATTAGGACTCGGCTGCTGGGCTCGTACCGTACCGCTGTAGGGGATCGAGTTCGTTGCCCTGGCCTGTCAGAGGAAGTCTCTATCCAAGTAAACTGTAGGGACCCTGCCCTCTGTACTGTCATGGCTACTTGGGTCGGCCGCCCTCTGTTCCTTCACCTCATCCTTCCTCCCTGGGGTGCCCCCACTTGGGGGAATAGGAACAATGGGCCCAGTATGGTGGCCTACGTACCATGGTGGCCCTCCGTAATGAGATACTAATCCCAGTCCTCCCCCTCTCTCTGCTCCTTCTGTTCTGCTGAAGATGTTCAGTGTTAGTATTCCTTAGGAATCTATTCAGCACTTTTGTACCACACTGCTGGCTTTGGTTTAGTTCCCAGCTGTATCTGTATATTTATTTTCCCATTAAGAAGTTGTATCAGTATGTTCAGAGCATGGTGTTTTTATGCGAGCGAGCGAGAGAATAAGTGAATGTGTGTCATGCGATTCTTTTAATGAGATTGGGATTTCATTACGGAGGGGATTCGGTACGTAGGCCACTATGCCATTGTTCCTATGCCCCCAAGTGGAGCACCCCCGGTTGGAAGGATGAGGCGAATGAGACAGAGAGCCACCGACCCAAGGAGCCACGACAGTACAGAGGGCAGGGTCCCTACAGTTTACTTGGATAGAGCCTTCCCCCGACAGACCAGGACAACGAACTTGCTCCCCTACAGCGGTACGGCAACGAGCCCAGCAGCCGAAACCCAAAGGACCCTGGCTGGCGGTCCCGAAATGGTCCCAGCAGAGGAGCGGAGGCCGGCAACCGACCTACCGAAAGAGGAAGTAGTTTTACTCAGAGCATATCATCCTGCCATGCAGCGCCGAGACACCCGCCGACACTTCTACGCTGAAAGAGACCACCAGATGAGAGATGATATGAAATGATAATGGAGATGAAATGGAGGGACAGGAAATTCGGGGGATTTAATTAACCTATCCAGCATTCACCTAGCGACCCAGGAAACCCCCCGAAAAGAACCATGAGTCAGGTAGGTCGGCCACGGGAACCGAACCCAGGCCTTCCGAATGCGAGCCGCAGACGAAACCGCCTGAGCCATCCCGCTCGGTGATTTTTTTTAATGAATCAGCTAGAGCTTTTAAAATTTTTCCCCAACATATTTCCGCCCTGCATCAGGTGATGTATCCGCACCGGCAGCTGCTGAATAAGATTTCTGCCATCCAGACCATATAAAACATTTGCAGAATTTAAAGGCGAAATTTTTGTTCTTTATTGATTTCTGTTGGAGTAGCGGCAGTCTCCAGCAGAGCAAACTGTTGCTGCATGAATTGAGGCCTATATTTGCCTTCCAACCTATGCTAATGGACAGAATAAATGATAGAACGGAAAGAGATTTGGAATAAGTGTAATTAAAACCAATTGACTTCCTATTATAGCGAAGTGAATAAATTATAAGGTAGTCGCGGATATTTATCTTTTAAACGTATTTTATGAAATAATAAATTAGCGACGGCTGACAACGTACCTTTACTCATCCTCATCATTTTGATGGTCCTCAAAATAGTCTCCCCTGAATTCGATGCACTTTTCCCAGTGTTTGTGCCAGTCCTGAAAGACATGCTGGAAACCATTTTTGAGACATCCTTCAAAATCGCCTCCGCAGCCTTCACCACTGCTTCTGATGATGGATAATGCCTCCCACGAAGGCGTTTTTTCAAGTTAAGGAATAGAAAAAGGTCACATGGGTCTAAATCTGGACTATAGGGAGGGTGAGGGATGCACTTCACGTTGATTTTTGCAAGATATTCAGCAATAACGTTGGCAATATGCGGCCGCACATTATCGTGGTGCAGCATCCAGCCTGCTTCACGGAAATGTGGTCCTCTGCGCCTGATATGGACTTGCAATGTTTTCAGGACATACCTGTAGTATTTTCCAGTTACTGATGTGTGTGCAGGTACAACATGCTGATAAACCATTCCATGAATGTCAAAGAATAAGATGACCATAACTTTCCCAACGAAAGTAACCACTTTTGCTTTTTTTTTGGGGGGGGGGGGAGTTGGTGATGAAGGAGATTTCCACACTGAGCTTTGCTGTTTGCTCTTAGGATCAAAATGATGTAGCCATGTTTCATCAGCAATGATTACGTTTGAATGAAACTACGGATCTTCCTCTAACATCAACATTAACTGCATGCAGACCTGCATGCGAATGTCCTTTTATTCGGGAATCAACAGTCTTGGAACCCATCGCACACAAACACGTCTCGTGTGTAATGTTTCTGTCACCAACGTGTGGGTGGCTCCCAATGAAATGTTCAGTATTTCAGAAAGTGATTTTAAGGTAATTCGTCGATCCTCTCTCACAATGGCAGCAGCAGTGTTGATGTTTTCTTCAGTAAGAGCAGTAACTGGAGCACCAGGTCCACCTTCCTTTGAAATTGATTGTCTCCCCTCTTTAAACATTTTAAACCACCTTCGAGCTGTGCTGTAGGGAAGAACAGACTCTCCATAGACCTCCTGTAACATTGTATAGGCCTCAACTGAAGATTGGTTGAGACAAAAGCAGAATTTCAAAGCCGCATATTGTTCCTTGCATGTTACCTCCATTACAGCGGTAGGCGATACTGAACATGTCTAAACTTGCCTGGTTCTTACAGGCGGGAACCAGGAGCACCAACAATGAAACTACTACGGCGTTTTTGTTTCACATTAAGCTAGCAGAATATAATAAGATTACATTTTTGTGCAAAAAAGTATGACCGTAAAAAGATTATGAGCATTATTTATTGAATAGCCCTTGTAAAATTGTTAAAATAAACTGGAATAATGTGAGTAAAATATTTAATTTTGTGTACATTTATTGTTAAATGAGTAAAATTTACATTAGTTGTTATTTTGCACTAGGCGTGTGTATGCCAAAGTATGGCATTGAATTCTTCAGTGTGACTGTACCTTTCCATGCTTCGGCGTACACACGGCTAGTGTAAAAGAACAACGAATGTCCATTAATCGATCTAATAGTGGTTTGAACTATAAAGTCCGGGCCATAAAGTACTTACAGTATAGTAAGTAACCATTAAGGTAATTGTCTCACGTGTTTATGAGAACCCTTAGTGGTTTACGGGGGTGGGACAGAGACATGAGTCCGTTGGTTAATTTAATGTCGGACTGGCATGTTGGCCATAGTAGCTCGCTCAATGGTTAAGAGCAACCGGACTGAGACCGGAAGATCCGTGGTTTAAATCAGGGCTATGGCATTGAATTATTCAGTGTGACTCTACCTTTCCATAAAACTTATTTTAATTGTAAACAAAGTTTTACTGGTTACCAGTATAACATTTCTTTTTATATACTTTAGTTTCTAGAAAAAATTAGTAGTAATAACTAAAATAAGAAATAAAAACAGAAAATTAGGATATATAACAAGTATATAACAAGTGTGAAAGTTGTAATTATAACGATAATAATGATATCAAGAGCGCCGGAGTAGCGCAGTGGTTTCTTTCGCTACTCTCATGCTGAGGGTCGAGTACGATTTCCGGATCTGGGGTGGCAATTCTAAGTCGGCCCTATCCACGCCGTCACCTCTGTCTAGCTCATGTGAAGTGTCCCCTATGCCCAATGTGGTTCGTAGTTCACGGTATAAACTGTAGGTACTCTCGCCTCACCGTCATCTTCGCTATCACCCTATCATTGGAGGTAATGGGCACCGTCCTCTGGGTGCCTCCAACTGAGAAATGGGTCCGGTCATCACGTGGTGGGGCTAGGTTACCTCAACATCGTAGTTTCCATATGGGTAGTGTTGGTACACACACATACATACACACACACACACACACACACACACACACACACACACACACACACACACACACACACACAACACACACAGACACAAGTGAAGCAGGAGTTGGTGCGGGGATAGCAAAATACATTGATAACAATTCAGTCCATCAGCTCAGGTATAGATTATATAAGAGGATCAAAAGGTAGAAGTGGTAAACGAGTATGACTATTTAGGGTTAAGGGTGTGTAGCAGTGGAGGATAGGCTGCACAAGCAAGAAAAGTGATAGCTAATGGCAGGGCGGCAATGTCAGGGGTAGGAATATGTAAACATAAACTGGAGTTGTCAGTTAGATGATTAGAAGGAATGTATGAAAGGGTCGTTGAAGCCAGAACAATGTATGCAGTGGAGGTATGGGGAACATCAGAGATAGGAACACGATTAGACCAGATGTACTGATTGTTTTGCAAAGAACTACTAGGTGTAGTATCAGGCAGCGATTAGGAGGTGGCGAATTAATCGAAGTCAAATAATTAACAGAGAATATAAATTAATAGGAATACTTTGCCAAACTAATATAACAATCTTGTTATAATAATATGAAATTAGAATGATTAAAATAGCAGTTGACTTAAAGAATAAGAAAGGAAGAATATAATTTAATATAACATATATACTAGTATCCGGGCAAGAAAGAGCGAGTGAGTGAGTGAGTGTGTGGTGTTTTAGAGCCCGTCGACAACAAGGTCATTTGGGCCATCCGGGCAAGAAAGAGAAAATATTCTTGTAAAAATCTGTACACGTCGCAGAGACAGGAAAGAAGGGCCGTTACCTTCTCTGTGTTAGTAAAAGTTCAATGTCTGAAGACTATTGTATTCTTTCAGCTAGGAATGTTTTGGGACAAAGGACTTTCAAAATGCAGTTGAGCATGAACGCTAAAGAAATTTACTTCGCTGATTTGGTAACGATGCATACCGTTAGAAACAACTCAGGGTAGGCGTTCCCCAACTCAGGGTGGGCGGAACGTCAGTGAGTCATATGAGTTTTGAAAAAAAATGCGAAAATTCTGAATAAAATGATAAACCAATAATAATGTAACATTTGAGGAGGGTGAGCTAGTTTAGTCACGTGATAAAGTTATAGAGGGGGTTAAAATAAGGTTCGAACTGAATGGTGAAGTAAGAAAAACTTTACTTACAAGTTGATACTACGACAGGAAGAACGTGTAGAAAAACTTTACTTACAAGTTGATACTACGACAGGAAGAACGTGTTCATGTGCTTTAAGAAGAGAAGCGAAGATTTCGAAATCTGAAAGGTGGTCACCAGTCCATGTCGACAAGTCAACATAGATTCAAGAATTAAATCAAATAATTCTACCACAAACCAAGTATTATTAATACGACTGAGTAGCCAACGACAACCACAAAAATCCATTTCCTACAACCATTCACCTGAGGGCAAGAGAACTCATAGCTCCAATTAAGCTCCAATTAGAACCCAATTAATTTAACTATGTTATGCGGGTTTGCCGCATAGGGCTGCCAAAGTCGGCACCCAAAGAAGTGGCATTACTAGAGCTAGGTAATGCAAAAAGGAGAGGAATAATAATACAGAGAATATTGAAATTCTGGTATAAGTGTATTAAAGGGCAGAAAGGGGAATTATTGAATCTGTGCATGATGCAACAGAAAAGCATTAAAAATACAAACAGTTGGTGGACGGAATCGGAAAGAATGGTATTGAAGATAGGCATGGGAGATATATGGAGAGCAGAGGAGATAAATTATAGCGGTTTTTTGGAAGGAAGTGAGAACTAGTACAAGACATAGATAGGCAAGAGATATGGGAAAGTATAGAAGAAAAGAAATCTTTGAAATTTTATAAGCAATTAAAGAGAGAATGGGTTAGGGAAAATATATAGATCAATGTGACAAAACAAGAAGAGAAGGCATAGCATGGATGAGAGTGGGAATACTATACTTAAAAGAGTTGAGAAGTAATGAGGTAGGAGTATGTGAATTTTGTGGCGACGATGAGAGCACTGTTCATTATCAGATAGAATGTAAGGAGTTTACAAATTACAGGATAAAAATATGGGATAAGAAATGGGACAGTGTAAGTAAAGAGATATTGGCGATACGCATGCTAACGAGGATGGGAGAAAATAAAAATAGATGTATAGGAGATTTCTTATAAAGGATAAGAGAAAAGTGGACTAGGATAAAAGAAGAGAAGGTCAAGAATAAATGACACCAAACTGCTCAGGGAAACCAAAGGTTTATGGCCAGAGGACCTGAGTCAGCAAGTAAATTGAAGCAATTTATAATGGTTTAGCAAAGAGTTCCAAGTTGAGGCGACAGTTTGATACAATTTTGTTTAGCTCAGGGTAAAACAATGAGGTTTCTCACAGGGTATGCGTGGATATGTGTGAGAAGGATGGTTTTAATGACACTGGAATGACCGTATCCAACTGGTTTAATGACTGCTCTTTTTCTCAGAACATCGAACTTGAATTTGCCGACCAAGGATTACCAATATCACTGTTTAAAGTTACTGAAGTCGGAATGCTTATTACTCGATAATACTTAATTAGTTACGTATAAACCGACAAATATCTTCTCTCATCACTTCTGGTCTGCCCTCGACCAAGACAGAAGAAGAGGACTGCCCTAATCGGCTTCACGCCTCGGACTGAATGACCACACAGCTGCGCTGGGTGTGTAACTTTCACTTTCTCGAAGCCCTTTATACACACAAAGATTCCATTTGTGACTATTTTGTCATGCCATTATTAAGGGTTCGAAGAATGCCCTCTTCAAACGAAGTCAAGTACTACCCTTTAGAAATCCGCTAAGGACAATGTTTCTTACGTTTCTTTTGTTAAAACAACTATTCTCTCCCAACTTCTATTCGACTCAACTGCACCTGCACGCGTTGTAACAAAGAACCAACATTCCTTTGAAATCCATCATGATTCTTTACTTATGGCAATCCTTTAATTTCGGTATCAAAATCTTAGGGTCAACAATCTCATGTATTTGTACAGGAAAAATAATACAGCTTGTTCATAGTTAAATTCATTTTATTGAAACTGTAATGGAAACTGTACAAATAAATATCAAATATAAGAAATGCTCAAATAATCAAGCTGAACAGCTAGCGATACTACAGGCCCTGAACATAATAACGGACTTGGACCACATTAATTCAGAAGACAAAATAGTCGCAGCACATACAGATAGCAACATAACCATGCACCTACTAAGACACAATACCAACCCTAACAAACTCATACATCAGATCCACTAATTATTACGTAGCCTACGACAACAGAAGTAGACGGTGCATTTCACATGGGTTAAAGCCCATGTTGGAATCCAGGGAAATGGACTTGCGGATCGCTAAGCCAAAGAGGCGATTTCAAGCACGGATCTGGTATTGGCATACGAGCATATAGCGAAGAATACAGTGAAAAGTAACCTAAGAGAAGAGAGTATGAAGCTGTGGGAGGAGTGGCAAACAAAGAAAGGAGCACAAACTAAAACTTTCTTCCCTACGGTGAAAAGCAGATTGGACACTAAATTGGCCCTAACTCACAACATAACAGCAGTTACCACTGGACACGGACATTTTGGTGCTTATCTACGAGGGCTGTTCAAAAAAGATTCATCATAGTTTTTTACGGTCATAATTGTTCGTGCTAAAATTCAACCTTATTATATTCTGTTAGCTTAATGTGAAACAAACACGCCGTAGAAGTTTCATTGTTGGTACTCCTGGTTCTCGCCTGTGAGAACCAGGCAAGTTCAGACATGTTTAGTATCGCCTACCGCTGCAATGGAGGTAACACGCGAGGAACAATATGCGGCTTTGAAATTCTGCTTTCGTCTCACCAAATCTTCAGTTGAGGCCTATACAGTGTTACAGGAGGCCTATGGACAGTCTGTTCTTCCCTGCAGCACAGCTCGAAGGTGGTTTAACATGTTTAAAGAGGGGAGACAATCAATTTCAAAGGAAGGGACCCGGTGCTACAGTTACTGCTCTTACGGAAGAAAACATCAACACTGTTGCTGCCATTGTGAGAGAGGATCGATGAATTCCCTTAAGATCACTTTCTGAAATACTGAACATTTCATTGGGTGCACCCACACGTTGGTGACAGAAACATTACACATGAGACGTGTTTGTGCGCGATGGGTTCCAAGACTTTTGGTTCCCGAATAAAAGGACATTCGCATGCGGGTCTGCATGCAGTTAAAGTTGATGTTAGAGGAAGATCAGGAGCTTCTTTCAAACGTAATCACTGCTGATGAAACTTGGCTACAACATTTTGATTCTGAGAGCAAACAACAAAGCTCAGTGTGGAAATCTCCTTCATCACCAACCCCCCAAAAAGCAAAAGTGGTTGCTTCTGCTGGGGAAGTTATGGTCATCTTATTCTTTGATATTCATGGAATGGTTTATCAGCATGTTGTACCTGCACACACATCAGTAACTGGACAATACTACAGGGATGTCCTGAAATCATTGCAAGTCCATATCAGGAGGAACAGACCACATTTCCGTGAGGCAGGCTGGATGCTGCACCACGATAATGCGCGGCTGCATATTGCCAATGTTGTTGCTGAATATCTTACAAAAATCAACGTGAAGTGCATCCGTCACCCTCCCTATAGTCCGGATTTAGCTCAATGTGACCTTTTTCTATTCCCTAACTTGAAGAAACGCCTTCGTGGAAGGCATTATCCATCATCAGAAGCAGTGGTGAAGGCTGCGGAGGCGATTTTGAAGGATCTCTCAAATAATGGTTTCTAGCATGTCTTTGAAGACTGACAGAAACGCTGGGACAAGTGCATCGCATTCACGGGAGACTATTTTGAGAAGGACCATCAAAATTATGAGGATGAGTAAAGGCACGTTGTCAAACAAAATTGTGATCATTTTTTATTAAACAGCCCTCGTACAAAGGTTTAAAATCAAAGACGATCCATCATGTGTTTGCGGAAGTGTACAAACAGCAAACCACATATTGTGGGAGTGTCACATCTTGCAAGCAGAAAGACAGCCCTTCCGGAACAGTGTGAAAAGAACAGGAGGGCACTGGCCTCTGAACAATCAAAAAATTATGGAAAAATATGCTAAAAAAATCCATTATTTATTAATAAGATTGATTTCCAAAAGTTATGTATATACTACCTGCTGGTACATTAAATTGTGAACGGTTAAAAATGTAGACGCAATGGCCTGTATAAGAACTATAGTGCATGTAGTATTACACAATGTAATGAAGCATGCAGAATAAAAAAATACACGCACATACATATTAATGATATTTGGGAAGTGATGTAACTTGTAATTATGTATTTTTGTTGTTCTTATGTAATTTTCTTTTTATTTAAATTTTTGTAGAATGTGTATGTATGATATTAACTGAAAAATTGAATAAGTTATAAACGCTTGTAATATATACCCCGGGTAAGTAATTAGGTACCAGCGTATAGTATTGCAGACCTTTCTTTTTTATTTATTTTTGCTGTTATAATATACTCCAGGAAGACTCTTGCGTGGTGCTGGTGTGTAACAAAAAGTCGACTTCATGTCAGAATTCTAATGGATACAAAAATTACGGCGCATTTAGTCAGTAACTGCACTGGTAGTTATATTCTTTAAATATACTTAAATTTGCAATTAAATACAACAGATTCGCTTAATCCCTTTCAGCTTTTCTTGCCCTTTATTATCAACGCTAGTATATTCAGACATTACAAATAACGAATCCAATGGTGTGGGTTTTCATTTTAAAATGGTTTTGCCTTAGTGCACTCTTAACTTAAAATGGTCACCGTTTGACCGCTAATGACCTTAGCAATTACGTACTCTAAACCCCTAGTAGGACTACTGTTTTGACATAATTTACAGTATATGATTTCATCTCCTCAGAGGTTACTAAAATCTATTGTCGCAAGGCATTGTTGGCGAGCACCGAGAGAGAGAGGGAGGGAGGGAGGGAGGGAGGGAGGGAGGGAGGGAGGGAGGGAGGGAGAGAGAGAGAAGCGGAGAGTGAAAGAGACAGATAGCGCCCAAGCCACGCCCAGAGAGAGCAACAGAGGGAGAAAGAGAGAGAGAGACAGTTCCATGGTGTACTCACTACATCACGAAAGATCGTGCTAGTTCGGTAGCCTTCGAGAAACAGCGGACTGGTTATAAATAACACTATGGACGGCTGAGTGAGCATCCAGAGTTACTGTACAAAACTGTCTTTCTACATAAACAAAGAGCATTTTGAATTTCTGCAACTAGCCTTTTAATTTTACGAACTCACAAAGTCACACTATATAGAAAAAAATGGCTAATCCACACGTCTTAACAAAGCACAAACACATTGAATCATTTGTTTAAAGTTTTAATTCTTTTATGTTAATCCTTAAAAAATGTCTCAGAATTGAGATTAATTTTTTGTTTATTGTTCAAAACACATAGAAAGATTATATTTTATCTTCCTGTCTCTTGGCAAACACAGAATATCAATTCATCAGAAATCACCCCAAATTTCGAAGTATTCCCCCTGCCCGCTTTTAGAGGCAGTCTGGGCGGCTTAGTTGGTTAGACGCGGTCTAACCAACCCAAGGTCACGGTTTTAAACGCCATCCAAACAGTAGTTTTTAAGTATGCTTAAAGGAGACAGCCCCAAGGCAATGGGTTTACTGGCAGAATAAAATTCCGGCAAACCAACAATGCTATTATGATGCAATTGTCAGCGCTACTTACCTTGTATCTTATGCACTGATGACGTCACCTTGTTGCTCTACCCCACCTCCTTCGTTTTGTGCATGAAGCGTTTACCCTTCGGTAACTCAGGTAACCAAGCATTACGCTGTTTTTCGTTCCTACGAATGTGTTATAGTTCGGCGAAAATTAGGTGAAGGTAAATCCGCCTTCCTCTTTTTGAATAAGGCTGGGTAAAAAACAAGACAGAATATTTGTTAAACAAAATATTTGTGTTCTATTCAATGAATAGTATACATTTTGCAGTTACTTCCCCCTTTCGAATGGCATTATTAACATATACTGAAGACTAAAAGGCTGCCAGCCAGCGGTGACGTAATATCTTGTCTAGTATACTAGACATCGGAACCAGAATAAAGTGAACTTCCATGTAAGGCGTACGATATTAGAAGGCATATGAGGCGGTGCTAGTAAGGACTCACCTAGAGCGACTGTCCCATCATAGGCCTGCTGCGTTGCCTAGTTCGGAACGCACAGCACAAGTGTGCGCCCCAAATTACTACGGGAAATTCCCCATTGTAATATGTTTTGTTATATGCAGCAATAATTTTTGAGGCAACCTGTACAAAGGTCACTTTTCTACAACGTGCGGTTCCGATGTGAAACAAGGATTAGAAAGCAAACAGTAAACTCTATTTTGTGCGTTCCTTAATGAATAATTTTGGCAATGTATACTTTTGTGTAATAAGTTCTTGAATAAATCTTACAAAAAAGTGGCAGAAAAAGAAAATTATAAGTACATGTACTGATAAACAAATAAAACGTTTAAAAGCCCTATTTTAATAAATAAAAACTAAAATTAAGGAATACTCTACCTAAAAATCCGGTTGAGAGTTGAGAAAAACACTAATTCCATTACCTCAAGACGACAATGCCATTACCAGTTTAAAACATTTCTCAACGAATGTAATAGTGAATTTAGTGAGCCACTGTATTACTGTTATTATTATAAATTAAGATGGTTAAGTGGCGGTGCATTACTGGAAACGTATTTTGATTTAAATGATACAATATGGTCGAATTTAGAGGAAATGGCGTGTTTCCTTTTGAACTGCATTGTTCAAAACGCTGCAACAAACGCAACGAAACCTTCTCCGTGGAGACTTAAACCGCACCACTGAAGATGTTCACTGCAGTTGTGAACGAAACATTGGAACATCCATCTTCAGCAGACCACACATAACACACTGGAAATAAGTTCCAGTTGTACAGTCAATAAAAGCTCAAACTTCTCATACTGTAAATCGTGTAATTGTGCCGCCACTGCTTTTTGCTTCTACCTGTGTTGCCCTCCATTCTAGACAGGCTAGACCATGACGTCACAGTGCATTAGGTTGCGGCCGCCGAGAACAATTAGTAATGTAATTACGGAATTGGTTCTTAGGTCGCACAAATAATAGTAACCGAATAGTACGCTGGTCAAGACGCATCTTGTAACCCCTTAATTACGGTATAATTACGTGAAGCACTAAACAAACTCCTGTAGACAAGATAGATAGAACCAAACTGAAAAGTTCACTGCCATGGTCGGGATTTCAACCACGGATCTCTTGGTTTCCATCCAATCGCTCTTACCCATTGAGCTACCATGGCCAACGTGCCGTCATGACATTAAATTCTCCAACTGACTCATATATTTTCCCGGTAAACCACTATGGGCTCTCGTGTTCGAGATACACCGTTTGCGGCGACTTACCATTTAAGTTCTTAAATTCCAGATTTAAGTTAATTGATGGAAATTAATCGTTACTTCACACTAGGCGTGTATAGTCTAAGGTTTTGGATAGATAGAGTCAAACTGAAAAATTCAAGGATCTCCTATTTTCCGTCCAGTCGTTCTTACTCATTGAGCTACCGTGTATGTTTGTCCAGTAGACAAACAGAAATTGCAGTGTCGGAGGCATTTTATTCCTAGTATCTATGGTCTTGTTTGCATTAACCGGAAACCAGATAGAGTAGCCATACATCCGCAAACTCCCTGGGAATGGCGGCGATTCCAGTATGCGAGCCGTTCAGCCATCACATGCACAAACCTGTAGCGTGAAAGTCACTGTGTTGCTGGTTATTGTGTGGTTGCGTGATGAGGGGAAGTCAGGATAAGGGGGATGGGGAATAAATGGATACGTGAAGCAATGCTTGCATAAACAGAAAATATCACGTGAGATTGTTATTGTTTCTTACACGAGCGAAGCAGTCGATGATTTGGATGGCATCACAGAACTTTCCCTATCCCCTTAGAGTAGCGCATCAATGTCACAACTACTACCACTCCCACTGAACTGGATGGAACTCGCTTCTAAGTTAATCTTCTTTTAATGCAGGTACTTTATGGAAGTATGGCTACTCGCCCTTATTACGACGTAAATTTATAAGTGCAATCACCAGCGCTGTCCGCCTAGGTGCTATAGGTTCACAACTTAGAAAAGAATGTTGTTCTGCACAGGCGCGCGCATAGGTAGGGAGAACGCTTCCCCCACTGTCTTCCTTCTTCCACAAATCCTGGACAGTGGCCACTACGCGCATTCGCATGGACAGTGGAGAAGTTTCTCCTTGTTCCCGTTGCCCAAGAAGAGGCGGACAGACAGCAGGCAAGGAGGGAGAGGCAAGAGTTAGGGAAGCAGTTCGTCAAGTAGCAATGATAAGTTCCTTCCAAACATTATTTCCTAAGTTGTCGACGAGTCTACCTCACGTTCAAGAGATCCTGAGTTCAATCCTAGTCTGAGTTATTTGTATAAGTTTTTCCCAGGGTTTTCACATATCCAGAAAAATGAATGTCGTGTAACTCAAAACTCCATGGACCCTGGGCTCATTTGAGCATCATTACACATTTCATTCATCGTCTAATATGACTTAACACTGGAAGCATACGAGGGCTGTTCAATAAAGAATGATCACAGTTTTTTTTTGACAACGTACCTTTACTCACCCTCATAATTTTGATGGTCCCTTCTCAAAATAGTCTTCCCTAAATGCGATGCACTGGTCCCAGCGTTTCTGCCAGTCTTCAAAGACCTGCTGGAAACCATTTTTGAGAGATCCTTCAAAATCGCCTCCGCAGCCTTCACCACTGCTTCTGATGATGGATAATGCCTCCCACGAAGGTGTTTCTTCAAGTTAGGGAATAGAAAAAACGTCACATTGGGCTAAATCCGGACTATAGGGAGGGTGAGGGATGCACTTCACGTTGATTTTTGCAAGATATTCAACAACAACATTGGCAATATGCGGCCGCGCATTATCGTGGTGCAGCATCCAGCCTGCTTCATGGAAATGTGGTCTTCTGTGCCTGATGTGGACTTGCAATGTTTTCAGGACATCCCTGTAGTATTGTCCAGTTGCTGATGTGTGTGCAGGTACAACATGCTGATAAACCATTCCATGAATATGAGAGAATGAGATGACCATCACTTTCCCAGCAGAAGCAATCACTTTTGCTCTTTTGGGGGTTGGTGATGAAGGAGATTTCCACATGAGCTTTGCTGTTTGCTCTCAAGATCAAAATGATGTAGCCAAGTTTCATCAGCAGTGATTACGTTTGAAAGAAACTTCGGATCTTCCTCTAACATCAACTTTAACTGCATGTTACCTCCATTGCAGTGGTAGGCGATACTGAACATATCTGAACTTGCCTGGTTCTCACAGGCGGGAACCAGGAGTACCAACAATGAAACTACTAAGGCGTGTTTGTTTCACACTAAGCTAACAAAATATAATAAGATTGAAGCTTAGTGTGAAAAATTACGATCATTCTTTATTGAACAGCCCTCGTAAATTAAAAAAAGCAGTAATATAATACCAGGTGGTATTATATGCTAACTTCTTCTTCTTCTTTTTATAAATTGCACACTGCTGTGTGCAATCATTATTGGCGCAGTATTAATTTAATCCTGAACCGCTGCTATACACGTATTTGTTCTATTATTAACTACACAAAAGCAGCTTTTACAAAGACTATGAAATTTCTCGGAAACAGATATTGACATATCAGACATTCTGATAAGAATCCCGAAGCGGTAAACTCTTAATTAAACTCGATTTTATACACCAAAGGCGTTTTGTTTCCTCTGTGGCTTCGTCTCTCGCTGTGGGGAAGGTTCTGTGACTTTATATAAATTATTGGTCCTGAGAATTTGAGAATGAGAACACTAATAATGTTCATAGAAAGCTTATTAATAACAAACCCCGCCAGACAAGTTATAATCAGAACGCATTGAGTTACACGCCCACACAACGTACGGTACACAACAGGAGAAGGCTCCTTTTTCTGTAGGGAACGCATATCAACCCAAGCCAATTTTCTAGTTTACGTCAATCACAACGAAGATTACAAGAGCAAAGGGCCTTATTATAAAGACTAAAGCTTAAAAAAATGGCAGAGTAGCAATTTAGCGAGTGGATCCAAGACAAACGTTTGCCCGCTTCGGGATGTTAGGGTATGCAGATCGGCTTATACAAGTACAGTTCCGTACAAAATTACAGCATAGCGGCGTCTGTGGATCGGCTTATACAACACCTACGGTTCTTTACAACATTTTAAACATGGTGCGCAATTGTTTATAGATATTAGAAGTACAGCTCAGCTTCTACAAGAGTGTGCTGTACAAATTTGTTTAGCGCTTCCAGAGTAGAGACTTGTGTAGACAGGTACAGTTCTGCATAAAATACTTCAGCATTGTTATTACGTGAATTTCATCTTATAAAATCTGTTAGGGGTTCCTATACAAGATGTTTCAAAATGACACCAAACAAGCATATAGAAGTAGTTGCTCAACTTCTATGTGACACACATAGATACTGTCACCCAATTATAGGAAGGCACGACCAACTGGCAGCTGGGTGGGGGACAGGAGGCATTCAGACCACGCCTACCCATTTATCTTGTGGCACTCACTGAGGGGATGGTTAGAAAGGTATCAAGAACCACCGTACCGTCTCTTTCCCCTCCCCCTGACGTCTGGAACAATCGGAATGATTGTTCCGAGCCACGAAGCTTTGAGATGCAGCGATCTGCCTATATAAGCGACGCATTAGACGACTCAGGCAGCTCTCAGTTCTGAGTCAGCTCTAGAGAGAGTCGTACAGCAAGTTGCCGCGTAGCGAGTGTTACGTAATTGTGTGTGATACGTGATTCTCCTGTGATTTGTAAGAGTACCAAGTGTAATTCGGTGGAAACAAAGAACTATTTTTGTCTCTGCAACCTGGACTTTTAATTCCACGAACCCACAAAGTCACAATACTTTCTACCGCCAATAGAGCCGCATAAAAATGCTCCAGAATGAGTGTGGATTAGGCAGTTACAGGAACAACGACGCGTGTCTCACGCTGTCGGAGTTCACAGGTATAGGCCTCACGCCGTGCCACCGGTTATAGCTGTTTGTAAACATACCGACATGCTGCGCAGTAACTTGCTACTATTAAGAATTTCTTTGGCTTATGAAACCGCAATAAAGAAGCTATTGCTTAATTACTGCTTATGAGTGTTTAACGTGTTCCAAATTCCATTATAGCAGTCCATGATGGCAAATAAGTTGGTGGACATATACAACTTATACCTTTTAGGGGGAAGTTAATGTTAGTGAAGTTGAGGATGGAACCATTAAATGATAAACAGAACAGAAAACAACATCAAAGAATTGTAGATAAATTAACCAAAACAAAATGAGACGAGTGTTTTATTTCACGTGTTTGATAATACTAAATAAAGCATTTGTAACTGAAAAGGAAGCTGTTAATATTTACAGTAAGTCGTTGAAAGTATTGTACAATTAAGATCATAACAAAATGCTCTGAAGTCAAACAAATAAATATTATCATTCATGTAACTATTTTTACAATTCATATTTTTAATGAAACTAAATTTATCGTGCATTCGTTGAACTCCCTTCAGCTCTTCCATCCACCAAAACCATATCCGTCACTTCGGCGTTCGTATAGCGCTCCATATTGCTAGGATTTGCTATCTAAGTACGCGCAAAATCCTCCTTGTTAGGACGGAATGTGTAGTTTTACACTGAAGAGCAACCTTGCAACTGTCCGAGTTATTAGTCGACTTTTGCACAAATAACTGGCCTTTGCCCCATTATCTGAAAGGTAGGATAGGGTCACTGATAAAGAGCAAGAGGTAATGTTTTTGTTTTCATGGCCGGTGCGTCCCAACAACAACTTTTGAGGTTCGCACACCAGTGGTTCCTGCGCTGCCTATTCACAAAATCATGTAGTATTTAATGCTGCATAAAAACATACCTAACAGAATTTCGAAGCTCCGACACCGTAATTCGGACTAGTTAACTTATAAATTACGCAACGGCTATAATCGTCCGGTGTCGCTTTGAAACAACCTGTATAATATACAGGATGTTACAAAAAGGTACGGCCAAACTTTCAGGAAACATTCCTTACACACAAAGAAAGAAAATATGTTATGCGGACATGTGTCCGGAAACGCTTAATTTCCATGTTAGAGCTCATTTTATTACTTCTCTTCAAATCATATTAATCATGGAATGGAAACACACGACAACAGAACGTACCAGCGTGACTTCAAACACTTTATTGCAGGAAATGTTCAAAATGTCCTCCGTTAGCGAGGTTACATGCATCCATCCTCCGTCACATGGAATCCCTGATGCGCTGATGCCGTCCTGGAGAATGGCGTATTGTATCACAGCCGTCCACAATACGAGCACGAAGAGTCTCTACATTTGGTACCTGGGTTGTGTAGACAAGAGCTTTGAAATGCCCCCATAAATGAAAGTCAAGAGGGTTGAGGTCAGGAGAGCGTGGAGGCCAAGGAATTGGTCCGCCTCTACCAATCTATTGGTCACCGAATCTGTTGTTGAGAAGCGTACGAACACTTCGACTGAAATGTGCAGGAGCTCCATCGTGCATGAACCACAATGGGTATTTTGACATTTGTCTGCACGAATGATTTCAATTTACATTTTAAGAGAAATACTAAAATGAGCTCTAACATGGAAATTTAGCGTTTCCGGTCACATGTCCACATAACATATTTTCTTTCTTTGTGTGTGAGGAATGTTTCCTGAAAGTTTGGCCGTACCTTTTTGTAACATCCTGTATAACCTCCATGGCGCGACAGCACATAGAGGGCCAATGCCTGCCAATCCGACTGCCGGCCTCACACCCACGGTAGAGGTGGGCGATCATCCAACCGATACAGGGAGGAGATGTGGTCAGCATCTCGGCATCCCCCAGCAGGAATGTTGGCTTTCTTGACCAGGGTCACTTACCTATCGTAAGCTCCTCAATTTCCTCACGATGCTGAGTGGGCACCGGTCCTATACCCAGACTTAAAATCCATACCCCATGGGTGGGATCGATCCCGGGCCGCTTTCCATGGCAGGGAACCAAAGTATGACGCCTCAGCCCACTACGCCACGGCGCAGGATCCGTGGAAGGAAGGATAAGGAGAGTTGAGCCACCCAAGGAGTCACGACAGTGGAGAGGGCAGAGTCTCTACTATTGACCAGTTGGAAACTCCCCGGCAGACTAATGCAGCCAGCATCCGACCCACCGTGATCCTGAAACGGCGCGCTAGGCCGGCCTGGAGACCGGAAACCGTGCTAACGGTGGAAATGTTTACCAGGAGCATGCCGAGTCTCCCGCCCATACCTGTTTTGAAACAGCGAAATGATAATGGAGATGAAATAGAGGGACAGGACATTCGGGAGATGTAATTTACCTACCCAGCATTCGCCTAGGACCCGGGACAATCACCGAAAGAACCTGTGGGTCAGGTAGGCACGGGAATCGAACCTGGACCTCCCGAATGCGGACCACAGACAAAACCACCTGAGCCAGCCCGCTAGGTAGAGCTTGAATTATGAAGTAGGTATATTTTGTTTAACCAGCGTCCAAACTTCTGTTCTAAAAGGTTCAGTACTATTCCATTTTTTAACAACGCGTTTTCCATAATGGTATATTGCATGTGTTTTGCTGCACAGTTTTGCTTACGACATTTATATGCAGACTATGCTATTCCTCCGTTCATTTTCTTAGCGCTGTGGCGCCACTGCTACACACCAAGTGAAAGACTCGGTTCGGTTACCAGTATTGGAGTGGGGATTTTATCCAGATGGGAGCCCTGGTTCAGGTTCTACTTAGCCTCGCTGGCTCTCTGAGAAGTAGAAGCCCCTGATTGCAAAGAGCGCAACCACGCTTCACCCTCCAGTGCCACCCACCGCTCATGGTGCCTGTGATGGGCAGAGTTGGAGAACTTAGCAGCCGTGCGGTAGGGCTTAACCCGGAAATAGCTCTTGCTGCTGCTGGGTTAGTTATTTATATACTCCATCATGCCAGTCCTGTATGGCGATGTGCTTCACCTACTCATATTCACCAACTCCAGGTGTTTCAAAACAGGATACTAGTATTGTCTATGAACGCCCCGTGGTACATCCGGAATGCACAGCTGCATAGAGAATTGGACATAATCAGCATTAATGAGTACATCTCTATAACGACAAGCAGATTCTTTCCTCACCTTCCTTATGTATCACGTGGTTTATTGTTTCAACTGGGACGTCGTCTTGATGCTGCACCAAGACTGAAGGCACGCTTGCCACAGGATATTTTATTTCTATAATGTTTATTTATTCTGTAATGAGGAAGTTATTTAATTTATACTCACACTAATCAGACCAGTTTGCTTGAGGACTCTAATATGAGTATCCTCTTTCCCTGTATACTTTAATTTTATTATGTATATTATGTATATAGCTCCACAATTTGTATAGCACCAACTGTGCTGAGCAATTGAAATAAAAAATCAACAAAAAAGAATGGTCTAGTAGCAACATGCTAACCTCTCATTCCTGAAGTCATGGGTGCAAACGCGGAGGAAGATGATAGATATTTTCGGGTGCAAAAGTCCTTAGCCTGGCTTACTTCGGAAGAGAAGTAAAGCCGGTAGTCCAGTGCCGTAGATTTAAAGCAAGTAAAAGAACCTCAGACTTTGTAACGAGGCCTCTATGCCAAATCAAGAGGGTTTTCACGCCCAATGAACGTTTTGCATCAATACATTAAAAAATAAGAATGTTAAGCGTTTTAATGTGTACAATTCTTAGAAACTACAAGTAAACTTAACACACGATCTTAAATAACGTTTAAATGGAATGACATATCAATTTTATACACAAGGGATCATAAAATTAATTACAAATCATAAAAAATTATAATATTTTAAACATACAGCTATAGCTATTTTTTTCTAGTGAATTTACAACTGCAATAAATTATCTACACACCAATCATTATTTTATTTTCTAAACTCTATATTGTTGTCAGACATTGTTTTGCTGATGGCTGCCCCGCGTAGACCAACGCCGAGAGAGAGAGAGAGAGAGAGAGAGAGAGAGAGAGAGAGAGAGAGAGAGAGAGAGAGAGAGAGAGAAGGGGGAAAGGAGACAGAAAGTGTCCAAAGCCACGACCATGCGCGCGCTAGCGCTGACACTTGCCGAGAGGGAAAGAGACGGAGGTAGTCTGGAATCTCTCGCTGTGTCGTGAAAGTTCGTGAAGCTTCGGCAACTTTCGAGAAACAATGGCTCGGGTACAAATAAGCGACAAGGAGGTTTGCTAGTCAGTTGTCAATGGACAGTTGTAGTGTGCAGCTGAATGGATGTGTGAGCAGACGACCTTGAAGGTTCGTTTTTTGTATGTTATGTAATTCTACTACTGCAAAGGGCTATACGAATTGTCTTTCTACGTAAATAAAAAAACATTTTGAATTTCTATACTTTTAATTTTACGAACCCACAAAGTCACAATATTGAGAGTCAGTGGGGAATTTCAACGTTGGCGGTAGCAAGAATGTGAAGTGCTGTTACATGTTATAATATATGACATATTAAGGAAGTGTGTTTCTTTTGAGGTCGATATGCCCTAGGAAGCACGATCGAAACATAGCACCGATCCTGATTTCGATTAGCTCTACCTAAGCCATTGGCTACCCGGCGGTCCCAAGATAATCGAGACATCTCCCAACAGTCCCACCAAACGCCTGGAAGAAACATTTTCAGTGCCAAATTCCAGCGTCCTGCCGCAGCACACAAACCGCCGTTGGCTGGTCCCATGACTCTGAAAGGAACTTATGCTCACCAGAGGCGATGGACACGATAATGGTCGTAGAGTGGGGAAACACCCTACGGGGAAAAAAATGCATCCACCATTATATCACCGATCGCAGTATTGGTTGGAGCCGCCGCAAAGCCAGAGCTGTACGCGTGGACAGGAAAGAAAGAGGCAGATAGTGGCGCGCCAAACTGGACGCTTGCCGAGAGAGAGAAAGAAACAGAATGAGAAAGAGACAGAGAAATGTTTGGATATTTCCGTCTTTCTGTTGCCGCCGCGATTGTTCTCGGAAAATCTAGCGCATTCTAGAACAATGACTGGGTGATATAAATAGCGGCAGAGTGTGAAAATCAGTTAGTTGTAGTTGTGCATTAGAGCTACAGTTGTCGGGCAAACGAGACGACCTTGAACACTGCTGTGTGTCAATGTCACGTCATTTTCCTGCGGCAAGGATTGTACAAAGCGTCTTTTTACTGCAATAAGGAGTGTTTTAAATTTCTGCAAACAAAACTTTAGATTCTACCAACTCATGAAGTCACAATAATTACTGTAAGAGCTAAAAACTGCTGTAATTTGTACAGAAGCGTAAACAATCTACCTCATTCTTAGCACTTTTTGACATCGCTGTACAACGAAAACCTGAGTTGGCTGAATATTTTAATCCAATTGGTCCCGCTGTGTAGATCTGCCATTTTGTAATTCATTGTTATTCGCAACTGATGCTTGTGATAGGTTGTTCCTGCAGGGGCGTCTTTAAAGGTGTGCGTCAATGTACGCTAATGAATAAAAGTTTGTAAACTCGTCTAGAATTGCTACTGGAGCTTTCCGTGTCTGGGGATGTTTTTGGAATCGACATATATAGTGATTGCTTTCTGTCCCATACAATACTTATGCACTGAGTTATCTACCCCTCCTCTATAAACTGTTCTGCAAATCATCCATTAGAAAATAAGACCTGAAGCATTCCTGGCCACGAATATGCTCAAGTTGTTCTCGGGAAGCAAGCCAGGTGAAAAGACGATTAGAAATCTTCGTTTTGGGAGTGTGCATCTCTCCCATCATCAGGATATTTGTTAAATGTTATAACCACAAATGAAACACTGGATATAACACAAATATAAACAAAGACAAAACACTATCAAAATTCGCGTTACTGAATAAAAGACTGTTTTCAGTAAATTAAATGCCAGGTCAGGAGATGGTGTGAGTATAGAAAATTAACTGGGATAAAGAAACGCAAATGCTTAACTTGATTATCAAGCTGTATTGATCTGTGCTTCTTAAATCGACGGATTTCCATTTTCAAGGCCGGTTTCCAAGAGAAGCTGAACTGAAATCCAGCGTCACGATTAAGCGTGCTCCTTTCGGAGGAAATGGCCAACGTCTCCTTAATTCTCCGCTCCCAGTAACTGTTGCATATTGTCAAAATGGTCGTCTCCGAAAATTGGCTCTATGGTCGTTATGAAAACAATGCTCTGCCAGCCCAGTACTAGGAGTCATCGGTAGTAAATCATTCTTCGACATCAACAGGGAAGTCAGAAACTAAACCAAAACCAAAAAGGAATAAGTCCATTAAAGGAAAGAAAAGTAACCGACCAAAACCCAAAAGAAACATGGGAGTGGACAAATTTTCATCATCTGACAGCGAGGAAGTTGTTTGTGTTCCAGATGATGACACCGACTTGACGGAACTAGGCACAAACCTGATGATGGAGATACGTTGTGCCTGTTTTGTGAAACAAGATTTTCCGAAGATAGCAGTGGTAAAGCCTGGATTAAATGTGTTATATGTAATATGTGGGCACATGTAGAATGTGCAGCTGCCAAAAAAGAAGATTATGTGTGTGATTTCTGCAAATTAAACCACTTTATCTTTAGAGATACAGGTGTACCATATTACCACCCTATTTTCAGTGGACCAAAAAATGCACATTTTCATAAGATGTCCTTTTTTCTGTGGAATTATAATTATAAACAATTCCAAAGTTGTCGGCAGATGTAAACCTACACAAAGCATCAGTCTTCATTAATAAATGTGCAAGCATTTAACCCCAAAACTAAAACTTTGTCAATAAAAGTGGTATTCCATATTCGGTAAGCCATTCAGCACATGGGGTGCGCAATGGGCTTATACCTCAAGTAACTGACAAACCCTCGGGATTTGAAGCGTTCTCCAGTAATTCGCTCTATGCTCAAATCTTAGGCAATGTCAGCAAAGACAACTTTACCTTTGAACTATTACTCCCACCAGTGTCTCTCCATTGGTTTAAAGTAAACCGAGATTATTCCTAAAAGCGTTCGAGACTTTTCACGCTGCAAACTACCTGCGAAAATCTACAATTGCAATTTCCTTTCTATGTAGGATAAAAAGGTTGAAAAGTAATAGTAGTGTAGCTTTTTTATGTTTCTCAGCGCTTTTACGAACTGTTCATATGAAATCATGTTTCTACCAAGTGCAGATTAAACATGATGCGCAGATGTTTAACCCGTCCGTCACTGCTGCATAATTACCGCAAACGGGATGCTGTTGTGAATCAGCCGCGCGGAACTAGTTCCCTCTATGCTGAATCTTTTCCAAGCAATTTAAGACCGCGTTCTCAGAGGGCATTTATCGATTACATATGTTGTCGAGTCTACTAATTATTTTGAATTTTGACATAACTCTAATTGGCTGTAGGAAAATAGAGGGGGATAAACAAGAAGATCCGTATGATGCGCTCGCTGCCACACTACACGATACCCTGCTTTCACAGAACGAAGATTGAATATGTCAAAATTCAGCAGAAATATCAGACATATTCAGATGACCAAACGGAATGACTCAGGCGGTTTCGTCTGTGGGCCATATTCACGAGGTCCAGGTTCGATTCCCGTGGCCGACCTACCTGTCCCATGGTTTTTTTTCGGGAGGGGGGGGTTTCCGGTCACCAAGCGAATGCTGGGTAGGTTAATCACCCCCCCCCCCCACGATTTCCTGTCCCTCCATTATCATTTCATGTCATCTCTTACCTGGTGGTCTCTGTCAGGGTAGAAGTGTTGGCGGAAGTCTCGGCGCTGCATGGTGGAATGGTGGTGGTGATGATGATGATGATGATGATGATGATGATGATGATGATGATGATGATGATGATGATGATGATGATGATGATGATGATGATGATGATGATGATGATGATGATGATGATGATAATCATGTATTTAATTTATTCACCATTCAGTAATTACAATAATTACAATAGGCTTCGTCACCTGTAATAGCTACCTTAAAATCTAGTAAAATCACTATATATATTTCAGAAACATCAAAAACAGAGTCCATTTCAACATCAAAATACATTTTAGTTAATTGATGGAAATTAATCATTTCTTCACACTAGCCGTATATAGGCTAAGGCTTTTGATAGATATTCCACATGAAAAATTCAATGCCACGGCCGGGATTTAAACCACGATCTCCTGGTTTCCGTCCAGTCGCTCTTATCCATTGAGCTACCCTAGTGGTTTACCGGAGAAATATACGAGTCAAATGAAGAGCTAAGAGCTTAATGTCATGACGGTAAGTTGACCATGGTAGCTCAATGTACGAGGGCTGTTCAATAAAGAATGATCAATATTTTTTTGACAATGTACCTTTACTCATCCTCATAATTTTGATGGTCCTTCTCAAAATAGTCTCCCATGAATGCGACGCACTTGTCCCAACGTTTCTGCCAGTCTTCAAAGACATGCTGGAAACTGTTTTTGAGAGATCCTTCAAAATCGCTTCCGCAGCCTTCACCACTGCTTCTGGTGATGGATAATGCCTCTCACGAAGGCGTTTCTTCAAGTTAGGGAATAGAAAAAGTCACATGAGGCTAAATCCGGACTATAGGGAGGGTGAGGTATGCACTTAATGTTGATTTTTGCAAGATATTCAGCAACAACATTGGCAATAGGCGGCCGCCTATTATCGTGGTGCAGCATCCAGCCTGCTTCATGGAAATGTGGTCTTTAGCGACTGATATGGACTTGCAATGTTTTCGGGACATCTCTGTAGTATTGTCCAGTTACTGATGTGTGTGCAGGTACAACATGCTGATAAAGCATTCCACGAATTTTAATAAATGAGATGACCATAACTTTCCCAGCAGAAGCAGCCACTTTTGCTTTCTTTGGGAGTTGGTGATGAAGGAGATTTCCACACAGAGCTCTGGTGTTTGCTCTCAGATCAAAATGATGTAGCCAAGTTTCATCAGCAGCGATTACGTTTGATAGAAACTCCGGATCTTCCTCTAACATCAACTCTAACATGTTACCTCCATTGCAGCGGTAGGCAATACCGAACTTGTCCGAACTTGCCTGGTTTTCACAGGCGGGAACCAGGAGTACCAACAATGAAACTACTACGGCGTGTTTGTTTCACATTAAGCTAACAGAGCATAATAACAATGAATTTTAGTGCGAAAAATTATGTCGGTAAAAAAATTATGATCATTCTTTATTGAACAGCCCTCGTATAAGACCGACTGGACGGAAATCAGGAGATCCGTGGTTCAAATCCCGGCCGTGGCATTGAATTTTTTATGTTGTCCCTATCTATCAAAATACATGTTTTATATGTCTTGCTCTCATTTGTCTATACACTCTTGTAAGTTATAAAAGGGTTTCGCAGTTAACCATATGAACAGTCTCCCTTAAACATTTGTGTGGGTAATTTGGAAGTACATTGAAGAGTTTTATGCCACTTATTTTATAATATTGAGAGGTCTTCTGAAGCCTATGGAAGGGCATATCCAATTTTTTCATGTTGCGCGTATTGTATGTATGTATTTCATTTCTTATGTTATAATTTTGTGAATTTTCTTTAATATGTACCAGCACATCATAAATATATAAATTAACTACTGTAGAAATTTTAGCTGCTATAAACAGTGACTTACAATGCTCTAATTAATATGCTCTGGGTAAACACTTTCTCCTCCGGCGGGACGTACTCCGGTCTCCGAGCCGGCTTAGTTGGCAAGAACGCGGCAAGAGGGAAGCCGGTTATGCAAGCCTCCCTGGAGTATTCCCAACTCTGGAGTTGAGACTATTGCCTCACTTTCAAGAGGTCCCGAGTTCAAATCTCGGTCATGGTGAGTTACCTGAATAAGGTTCCCAGTTTTTGTTGTAATTTTACGTCCTCCAACGTTGTCATATCGGACGGTGAATGAAATGGGTGAAATGATGCTCAAATGTGTCCAGGGTCCATGGAGCTTAGAGTTACCCGACATTCGTCTGTAAGGATAAGGGAAAACCTCGGAAAAATCTTATCCAGGTAACTCACCCTGACCGGACCGAGATTCGAACTCGGGACCTCTTGAACATGAGGCAGACATGCCACCACCACGCTACCGAGGCGGGTGTTCCCAGGGTTTTCTCTTATCGTTCAAGACGAGTGTCGGGTAACTGTAAGCTCTACGGACCCTGGACTCATTTGAGCATCATTTCACCCAATTTATTCACCGTCCGATATGACTTAACGTTTGCAGGACGTAAATTATAAACAAACAAAAATTGGGGTCGGCCGCCCTCTGCTTCATCTCACATCATCCTCCCCCCCCCCCCCCGGGATGCCAACAGATCAGTTTGTTCGAAGTACCGACTCCCTTCCATAAAATCTTATCCTATATTCAGATGTAAAACAAACGTATGAATAAAGTTCATAAGTATAATATCGCTTGCCGACATAAATGAAATTTTGTTTAAACAAAACAAGCAAAAATGGTGCCTAATTATAAACTTAGGTCATTCATGAGATACACTTACACCCTAAAGCAGAGAGATGTATTTTGCCAGGGAAACAGAAACCAAACAAAAAGAATCTGCCACAAAAAATAATAATAATAATAATAATAATAATAATAATAATAATAATAATAATAATAATAATAATAATAATAATAAAGCAAAAGCTATTGTGTTGACGGTCATACATGTCAGTAGTGCATATAATTTGGAAACCATGGATTCGAGACCCGAAAGATTCTTGTAGGTTTAAACTTTTATGCTCAATCCCTTTCTAACCATCCTTTCCTCCTCCAGTGTCAATGGTGAGTTCTCTCTATCTCTCTGAATTATGTTATAATTGGTAAAGGTGGCTCCTTTGTTTTTTTTTTTTTTGGTCTTTTTTGTGGCAGTCATTTATACAGCAGTATTTTCATTCATCCCCAGAAACCGCCAGCTCAATTTAAGATTTTGTCACTGCATTATTTAGTTTCGATTCATTCTCTACTTTTAATTTGCTTTTGCATTTAAACTTCCACAGGATTAACAAAAGCCTCAACAGCATTGCCCATAGAGGAATTTGTTTATATAATAAATTACCACAGAAAATAAAATCACTGGATAATAAACAATTCAAAAGTGAATTAAATGAACTCCTATTGTATACAAATATAATAATTTGTAACTTAAAACTTCACTTATCTTATAAGAAATGATGCAACTTTTCTTATAAATGGATCAGGATCGCGATTTCGTGAAATTTTTTTTACATCTTCAGCCAGAGTCATAAACAACATCGTCGTCAACGTTACAATTGCTATATGTCACTATGCTTATGTTAGTACTACCAAAATATGAAAACGAAACAAACCTAAAAACAGAATCAACTGCTGGTAATTCAAAATTCATTACATGATTATTTTACTTAATTGATGGAAATTAATCATTTCTCCACATTGGCCGTATATAGGCTAAGGTTTTTGATGGATAGTCAACATGAAAAATTCAATGCCATGGCCGGGATTTGAACCACGGATCTCCTGGTTTCCGTCCAGTCGCTCTAACCCATTGAGCAACCATGGTCAACGTGCCGTCCTGACATTAAATTCTCCATCTCTCGCATCCGAGATACACCGTTTGTGGCGACTTACTATCGTAAGTACTTGAGTCCCAGGCTTCATCATTTAACTTTATTATTTTAGTTAACTGATGGAAATTAATCATTTTTCCACACTAGCCGTTTATAAGCTAAGGCTTTTGATAGTCAACATGAAAAATTCAATGCCATGGCTGGGATCTGAACCACGGATCTCCTGGAAATATATGAGTCAAATGGAGAATTTAATGTCAGGATGGCACGTTGACCATGGTAGCTCAATGGGTTAGAGCGACTGGACGGAAACCAGGAGATCCGTGGTTCAAATCCCGGCAATGGCATTGAATTTTTCATGTTGACTCTATCCATCATTACATGATGTTTATTTTTTAAAATAAATATTTTTCCCAATCCATTAAACCTGCCGGACCATTTAATTGTTTTAATAATTTAACTTCAGGATATATTTCATGGTTAAATGACCCAAAATGATGATACTGCCGATTTATCAGTTTGTTTATACTTAATGTTACGAAAATGTTCTTCGTTCTCGTTTCCAAATTACGCTTTGTCTTTCCAATATAAACTTTATCACAATCGAAACTGATAAATGCTAGATTTTTTATTATTAGGAATTTTATCTTTTTTTTTTAAGAGAAATGCAGTAAATTTTTAATACTATATTTATTTTGAGGAACTTTAAAAAAATTTTGAGAATGTTTATTAACCCAAGGATGGTAAGTAAAGGTTTTAAAATTACAATGGTCTTTTATTTTTCTAAGGATAGAAATATCATTACCAGTTTTTTGATATTTGAATTTTTATTTTTTTAAATTTATAAATTCTTTATTAAAACAGTTAATTAAAGCAGCATTAATAATGTTTATATTCTTTATTAAATTCTTCTTTATTCAGGGGTATATTTATTAATCTATAAATCAAACTATTGAAAACAGCAAATTTATGTGAAAAAGGGTTAAAACTTTTATTTTTATATCTAATTATCAATATGAGTGGACATCCTATAAATACCAAAGTTTAATTGATAGAGTCGACATGAAAAATTCAATGCCATGGCCAGGATTTGAACCACGGATCTCCTGGTTTCCATCCACGGCTAGTGTGAAGAAATGATTAATTTCCATCAATTAACTAAAACCAAAGTTTAATTTATTATTATTTATTATCTTTAGATCCACAAAAGGAAGAAATCCATTAATTTCAGTTTCTAATGTAAATTTATAGCTTTATCTTGCAAATTTAGTAATAAATGAAAAATAAATTTAAATAAATAAATTTAATGTTCTAAACTTGTTTTATTTTATGATTTTGGTAGTACTAACAAGAACATATAAACATCTAGCATTCATAACGATGGCAACAGCTTTGTTGTTTCCGGCTGAAGATGTGTAAAAGTTTTACATGAAATCACGATCCCGGACAATTTATAAGAAAAATGTCATCATTTCTTATCAGATAAGTGAAGTTTTAAGTTACAAATTGTTATATTTGTATATATTTGTTTGCTTCACTGTTAATGGCTTCATATTTTATGTATTTAAAAGCTATTGTGTTGACAGTCATACATATTAGTGCATATATGATTTCTAATTTGGAAACCATGGAAAGAAAGATTCTTGTGGGTTATAACTTTTATGCTCCTTTCCTTTCTAACCATCGTCCTTTCTCCTTCCAGTATCACATTTTCCAATGGTGAGTTCTCTCTATCTCTCTGCATTAGGTTATAATTGGTTATAATTGTTGATTAGATTAGATTGATTTGTTGTTTTTTATGCAGTATTTCCATTCATCCCCAGGAACCGCCAGTTCAATTTAAGATTTGGTCACTGCATCATTTAGTTTTGATTCATTCCCTACTTTTAATTTGCTTTTGCATTTAAACTCCCACAGGATTAACAAAAGCCTCAACAGCTTTGCCCATAGAGGAATTTGTTTATATAATAAATTACCACAGAAAATAAAATCACTGGATAATAAACAATTCAAAAGTAAATTAAATAAACTCCTATTGTTTTACATGCCATATACCGCACATGAATTTCAAAATCTTAGCCTCACATAAAGTGGTAGCTTTTAGTCTTGACGTTTTGACTGTACAATGAATATATTTACTGTATGTATCACAGCTGAAGAGAAAAGTTCCTCTATTATTGTATAAACTGAGTTGTGATTAATCTCAGCTTAATATTGTTGAAATTCTGCTGATTTTTCCTTTTCTTTTGAAGTTATTGTGTTTTGTATACTAAAATGTGAATATGTGAATGTTAAAGAAAGTGCAACATGCTTGCTATATTACTATATTCTTAAGATTAGATATATTATCACATTGTATTTATTGTCTGTATATTAATGATGACATTGTATTTATTGTCTTGCGCATTGACGATGCAATTAATTCTATTTAATTATTACAGCTAATCTAAATCTATGAATTGTTTTGTATAATCTATGAATCTGTGTATAATCTCCTGTACCTGACGATGCTATGAATTGCACTGTAATTTTTAATGCAGAAAATAAATGAATGAATGAAATGAAATGAATGAATTTTAAAAGTAATTCTATATCGTTAGAAATGAGGCTTAAACCACCTTCGGCATTCTATCTGAATGGTATGACAGAATGAATGGACGGCAAAAATGATATGTCGAGAGATGAAATTGTAGAAACTATCTTTTCAATCAACGAGATTAACTTGTTATTTCGGTCAATTCCTCCACTAGACTCTATCCTCACATAATAAAATTAATTGCTGAGTGGATATTTTATCTCATGCCACATTAGAAAACTATCCAATGTTCACTTCACTTTGAAGTTTGGGTACATTAAAAAGACTATCTTCATATTTCTTTTAACAAATCAGAGGAAAGTTTCCACTTTTCCAAAACAATATATTTTCATTGAGTTTAAAAGATCTAAATACTGTGATGCAAACTTTCAAGTGATAAAATTTAATTGTTATGTGACTGCTGATATTGGCAATGACCTTTGTATTGACCTATCAGGATAAGCAGCGTTAAAACTCAAAAGAGGAAATACCTATTCGTGACTATTTTGCATCAGAACTTGAGAGGTTTTACTGAAAAGCTCAAATGTTGACCTTTAATAAACATCATCCTAATATAGGTAAGACCATCACTTTCCTCTACGAGGTCTTAATATGGTGTAGATTATCTGCTCACACGTCATGACGAGCAGCCGCTCAACTCTTTTTTTTTTAATACAAATCTCATATCGTATGCAATTCCTGCATCATGGTGTAGTGGGCTAGAGCATTGTGCATTGGTTCCCTGCTGCAGAATGCACCTGGGATCTATACAACCCCTGGAGGTTACGGATTTTGAGTCCCGGGTATATGACCCGTGCCCACTCAACTCGTGAGGAAATTGAGGAGCTACACTAGGTAGCGGACCCTAGTCTAGAAAACCAAATTTCCAGCTGGAGGTGCCGTAATACTGACCACCTCCTCGCCCTATCGGTTGGATGATCGCGCACCTGCACTTCGTATGTCGGCGTGAGGTCGGCATGCTCTGTTTAATCAAATTAAACAATAATGTATTATATCTCATAGATATAAATTATTGGATGCATTACTTTTGTTCCATTTGTCTTTACTTCATCACTTAACTGTAAATTTACACCTACCTTGCCCACCTCTAGAGTGTGGTGGTAGCGTGCCTACCTCACATTCAAGAGGTCCTGAGTTTGGATCTCCATCAGGTTGAGTTATGTGGATAAGCCTCTTTTCTGGGGTTTTCCCCTTATCCTCAAAAGATGAATGTCGGCTAACTCAAAGCTCTATGGACCTTGGGCTCATTTAAGCATCATTTCATCCAATATAATTTGTTGGGGAAAGTTAATTTAAAAAAACATGTAGGTAAAAATATCTTAAAATGACATATCATTTGCTTCTTATTACTGGCACAAGAGGCAAAACTTTAAGCATCAGGTCATGTTTTTCTGTTGGCAATATTGATAACTAGAAATGGTGGGGCTGCTTTGCATAGACGCTTATGTGTTATGTCAAGAATCTGCAAACACTGGAGTTTATATGTTTGTGGCAATTGTTCTATGTTATTTTATTTACTTGTTACACAGAAGTTGAGTACACACTTCCTTTGTGAACATTTTAAGGATATATCCAAACCACAGGCTAAACATCATTTCTGTTTATAGTAATACAACATATAACTTCATTATTATTATTATTATTATTATTATTATTATTATTATTATTATTATTATTATTATTATTATTATTATTATTATTATTATTATCACAAATAATGGTTGGGGATTGTAAGAGAACCAGTAATCGTATCATGAGATTCAGAGAGATGCCGGAGGATATAAATTCTCTTAATAACAAGCAAATGGGCTGGTACCATACTGCAAAATTCTTCAATGTTCCTCAGTTTAATCTTAAGGAGAGCACAAGACAAAAATAAGCAAGTTGTAGGAGTTGACAAAGGCTTAGATAGGTTTTGGCTAACACTTCCAACAGAACTAGAAATTGAGTTAGTACACCACATTAAAGACCTTGAATCCAGTCTATTTGGACTTCACATTGAATGAATTAAGGAAACTGCCATTCAAGTTAGCCAAGAGGAATGAAACTGGCAATCGATTCACCTATCAGACATTGATGGCAGGTATATACTGACCCACTCAGTAACCCACTTATTTAACCTGTTAACAATAAGCATTTAATGCATATCTAGATATAATTCAATAAACCACATTCTTGTTTACCATTACCTACATTTCATAGGTGAATCATTTATATTTTAAAGTTATTAACAAATTATTTAAACATCATTTAGTTCCATTGTGTAAGGACTATGATACAATGAAGCACAAAATTAATATAATTTTGAGTCAAATTAATACTAAATGCTCCACTTATTGCTAGTACTTACCTAGAATGCATTTCGTTAGGATCTTCCTAACATCATCAGCTGTTGTCGACTAATGGACGTCGGTTCGGTGAACTCCTCGGAGGTGATAGGTGCGTCTCTGTCGGTATCTTGATGAACTTAAAATTTGGGTTTTCTTCAAAGGTAGTGTCGAAATTAAACAATTTTCTTTCATGTTTCTTTATGAAGATTTTATCCCACGATTTTTTCCAGCTGCTTTAACTACGTAGGAAAAAATCTTCATAAAGAAACATGAAAGAAAATTGTTTAATTTCGACACTACCTTTGAAGAAAACCCAAATTTTAAGTTCATCAAGATACCGACAGAGACACACCTATCACCTCCGAGGAGTTCACCGAACCGACGTCCATTAGTCGACAACAGCTGATTATGTTCGGAAGATCCTAATGAAATGCATTCTAGGTAAGTACTAGCAATAAGTGGAGCATTGAGTATTAGTTCGACTCAAAATTATATCATTTAGTTCTTTGTTTTAAGTAAAGCCTGACTGCAGAATTCAGAAAGAGATATCTAAGTAGAATAAAAAGAAGTATTTCAGAAAGTGGAGTGCCATTGTTACTAAAATTAGGCAAGTGAGTCAACCTTGGAGAAAGTGGAGAAAAGTATATACAAGGTTGACTCACTTGCCTAATTTTAGATATCTAAGTCTTTCATCATGGCAATCCGACTTCTGCTGCAAGAGCTTGAGGTTGTAACAAGCCACAAGTCAAAGAATTTTTTTGACGAAGTGGATGAGATAGTGTAAACTAATCACATGAGACAAAAATAGTAAGAGGAAAGGAACAAGTAAGAGCAGTAACTAGTGCAGAACAAGGTCAGCATGCTATAATGATGTGCTGTATGAACTCTTCTGGAAATTTTGTTCCACCTGCTCTCATCCTTGCAAGAAAAAGAACAAAACATGAACTATTTGATGGTGCACCAATTGGTACATAAGGACTGGTTAATCAATCAGGGTGGATGACTGAAGACATTTCTACAATGGCTGAAGCACTTCAAGGAATTTTTTAATCCAACCAACGAGAACAGGTTCTTCTCTTGTTGGATGGCCACTCAATCCATAAACATCTCAATGCACTGATTTATGCCAAAGAAAATAATATGTCGTCATTACCATCACATTGCTCACATTATCTTCTACAGTTGGATGCAAAGTTCTCTGATCCCCATAAAACATGCTAGTACTCCATGCTCCATATTTGAAGCATGAAGTTTGACTCAAAATTATATTAATTTTGTGCTTCTTTGTATCATAGTCCTTACTCGTTAAGAATTTTGATCTTGTCAATATTTACAATAACAATATTGGGTGCTGTGATCTGAGTGGAAGTGGGAGGGTTAATTATAAGTGTTCAGATAAAATTCATTTATATCTTTGTCCTTGGCTAGCACAATAATCAAGTTAAAATTTGTGCCTTTTTTCTCCAAAATTATACTTAACACACAACTTATTATTCACTACAAATTTTGGCTTATTAAGCATGAAAACATTGTCAAAATGAAAATATTAATGAAAACATTTTAATATATCCAAACAATTATCAAAACCCAGTAGCCAAATAAATATTTTGATTTTTATATTTGAAAGCAATTGCTCAAAATTAGTAACGAGAACAGATTAAGTCCAAGATCCAGAGCATTAGCAAACAAAAAAGTAATAATTGGCAAATTTTATATATGGTATACCACTTCATTATGTTTCTTAAAAATGGTGAAAAAGAACCAAAATAGCTATCTGAAATCAGTATACAGCTGAATATGGAGATGCTGTGATTTACTCCTGAATAGAATAAGTGAATTCCTAGCTATTGTGCTCATGTTCATATACTATACAGGAAAATGGTGCATTTTTGAGTCGAACTAATACTCAATGCTCCATTTATTGCTAGTATTTACCTAGAACGCGTTTCGTTAGGTTCTTCCTAACATCATCAGCTGTTGTCGACTAATGGATGCCGGTTCAGTGAACTCCTCGGAGGTGATAGGTGCGTCTCTGTCGGTATCTTGATGAACTTGAAATTGGGGTTGTCTTCAAAGGTAGTATCGAAATTAAACAATTTACTTTCATATTTCTTTATAAAGATTTTTTCCCACGTGGTTAATGCAGCTGGACCTTGGACACTTTTTAGTAAGTGAATTTCTCGTTCTATGTCATGATTTTTCTTCCAAAAATGGTACGCTACCGCCGATTTATCTATTTCTTTATTCCTTATGTTCCTAAAGTGCTCTTTAAGCCTGATGTTCACGTTCCTTTTTGTTTTTCCAATGTAGAATTTGTCACAGTCCTTGCAATTTATCCGGTACACTCCTGATTTTCTGCCTGTGGGTATCTCCTTTGTATTATGTGATTTCAAAAGGTGTTGTACACTAAATTTGTTCTGTGGGGCCAAAGTAATATTGTGTTCTTTGAAGACTTTCTGGAAAAGGTGTGTAGCTCTGGGATGATACGTAAATTTTCTGTATGAGGTTTCCATAGAACGAGAAATTCACTTACTAAAAAGTGTCCAAGGTCCAGCTGCATTAACCACGTGGGAAAAAATCTTTATAAAGAAATATGAAAGTAAATTGTTTAATTTCGATACTACCTTTGAAGACAACCCCAATTTCAAGTTCATCAAGATACCGACAGAGACGCACCTATCACCTCCGAGGAGTTCACTGAACCGGCATCCATTAGTCGACAACAGCTGATGATGTTAGGAAGAACCTAACGAAACGCGTTCTAGGTAAATACTAGCAATAAATGGAGCATTGAGTATTAGTTCGACTCAAAATTGTATTAATTTTGTGCTTCATTGTATCAAGTCCTTAAACAACAGAAATGGTGCATGTTTGTGGGATACATAGAAAAAGCAATTTGGACGTTCTTAAATGAGGAGTGTTGAAGCAGCAGTATTTAAGAATGTATCTTCCTTGTATGGACTTACAAAACTCTGGTAATACAAGAATAACACTTTGAGCATGAAGCTCAAGTAAAGAACTGAACCCAAGGATAAAGTAGTGTTTGCCAACAAAGAGAAAGTTCCTATCAGGTATGTGCTAACCCTATCTGTTTCAAAATAATGCGACAGGGACAGTAAACGCATGCTACACAAAGAATAGAATCATTAAAAAAACATGTGCCCAACACAAAAAGAATTCACTCAGTTTACTAAAACTGAGAAGGTATTACAAAAGTAGAAGGCATCAGAATGTTTTTGAACAGGCTGTAACTGAATTGACCCAAGTGTCAAACAACAAGGCAGGGTATTGGAACCATGTTTAATCAACGATTTTCCCCTCAAACCTCACTCCCCTGGGGCTTTCTTTGCAAATGGTTGTAACTGCGATAAATTGGGTCCATAATGTGATCTTAACCCTTTCACCGATATGGACGTCATATGACGTCCAAGTTAAAATGCCCCAAACCGATATGGACGTGTATAGACGTCCTGCGCATACATGCATTTAATGCTCATTTAATGCCAATTATTTTAATCTTGCTATTTTACAATAAATTTAAATTAGTTCTATAAGGAATGTAAATGTGTCCTTAAAGGTTTCTTTTTGAATTGTAACCTCCAAAACTAGATAAACACCCAAGGGCACATCTGCAGATTCACACCAAATAATATTGGTTTCCTTGCGAACTTCTTTTTCGCAACACACTACACATTTTAGAAATGGTTGCGACTTTTTTGGTTGTGGGTGGTACCCTTTTAGGAAAGTGTTTTCCCTCAAGTATGAGGGGTGATGTCGTGGTAAATTTCCTACCCCCTAGTATAAAGAGGCCTCTGAGTATTATAATACTCAATTAGGTTACGAGCTCTTTATACGCGCAAGTACAGGTAGATGAATGTCTTGCATGAATTTACAGTTCTGAAAATTACTAAACAACTGTGCATAGTTACATCCAGTGGTATAAAAATACTTTTTTTTTTTTTTTTTACCATTTAACTGTTTTCCGTAAAGAGGGATAGCTAGTGATAGCTGATCTGCATCACCCATATTTGACCCGCCATTTCCCCAAACAATGTAGTAGCTAACATGCCATCTGTAGACCAGCACACGTCACTGCTACGTATGTCCTAAAGATCTCCTTCATAATCGTACAACAAATCTTCCAGATTTTCTACAGTAATATCAGAAGCCTGTACGCATCATACCCAAGCTAATTTATTTGCTACATTACAGGGATAAGGCATGGTTAACATTGAAATTTAACAATTCCAAATGTGCCGTTCATTTAGCTCTTGATAGCTATAAGAAATCACTCTGAACACAAAGAGATTATAAATAACTAAAATACAGAGCAAAAACAGCTGCATAAGGCTACTAGAAACCTTGGTTGAGAAACACTGTAATAACAGATGCTGACAGAGAGTTTCCTTTCCAGTGTGTGAGTGTGTAACGCAATATATTCTCGTATGATTATCGCTTGGTATAGCATAAATAAACTAAACTTGAACCGGAGAAGTCGCTTCCGTAGCTATACATACATACATTGGCTCGTATACACACAAAACAAAATGATTCAAATATTAGGCGCGTTCGGCACAAAGAATGGCTTTTGCTACAGTGAAACAAAGTAGTGAAATTTCAACAATTTATTAATGTAGTCTCTACTTTATTGTTACTGTAGATTTATACTGCCTTTAATGAGTTTTAAACCAGTTTTTGTTTTATTTAAATAACTTAATAAATACAGAAGATACGGAAATGTATTTGTGATGCATTTTTACAGCATTTAACAATTTAAATGTCCTATTCTGTTTATTGGGTATTCGTTTCCGGCCCCTGAAGGGTTTAAATGGCCATCGGCGAAGCGGTTAAGCAGCAGTAAAACTATTGGTGTTGGGGTGTGAGTATTTATAGTTGGAAACATAGAACAGCATAGAGATCCTATACTTAGGAGATGTTTTATATATCTATGCTGAGACTATTATATGCAACATACTCCAGCAATGTTGACTACTCAGTCTAGGCCTATATCCCAATGAAACATGCTTCAAATGTATTAGACAGCATGGTGCTTAATGTTTCCAGGATTTGTGGTAGGTATAGGGAAAAGGCAAAGGTAATATAAAAGGAGGTGAAAGGATTTCAGCCTTATTTGTATATAAAAAGAGAGAACAGCTTCAGTCTTTTACTATACACAAACAAGCCGCCTGCAGTGTTATGTACTACCTACTATTTTTGTAGCGTTGGGAGTTTAGGATCACATGAATTGTGTTAGTTGTACATTCCCCAGTACACTAAAATGTGGATTTTAGGAACATTGCTGTTGTGAATATTCAATAAAACTACTATCTGGCTGGCACATGTTTGAACTATACTAAAATTAATTTAAGACATGTCCATAAAATTGAATTTGCCAGTACTTGTAAGAAGAACAGTAGTCTTCTATGATAACCTCATCGTCTATGACCTTTCTACAGTTTTAACAGCAAGTGCACTGTAACAATTGTCAATTTTGTAACGATGATAAAAACTCATTTATTTATACAAGGGCGAGTCAGTAAAGACTGAGAATGTTTTCTTTTACACATAAAATACACTAGGCATGGTCCAGATTGGTGTGGTCTTTCTCAAATTATTCTCTGTTGAGCAGAATGCACTTTGTCCAAATCTTCTGCCAGTCCTGGAACACATGCGGAGCCATATTTTGACATCTTCTTTATAACCACTTCAGCCTTCTTCACGGCGGCCTCCAAAGTAGTAAAACGCTTCCCCCTTAGTTCCTTTCTCAGACAGCGAAAGATCTTTAAGTATGCATCCCCATGCATCTCAACCAGATGTTGCAGTTGCATACACACTTCCACCTGCTTCAACTTTTATCCAGGAATCAATAATCTTGGCACCCATCTTGCACAAATATGTCTCATGTTTAAGTGATTATGCACAATTGAAAAAACATCATGGGAAATCAGTCACATGTCTGCAAGTCTGTCACATGTGATTCGTCAATCTTCACAAACTATTATGCCAACTGTGTTAATCATGGTTTCGTTTATTGCTGTTGCTAGAGCACCTTGCCGTTATTGAAACACAGGCCTCCTAAAGTCCTTGAACCATATATGTGCTGTGGACTGTACAAGAACATCACCATATGCTCCTGCAACATTCTGTAAGCTTCCTTGACAGATTTCTGCAAACAAAAGCGAAACTTCAATGCAGCATATTGTTCTTTGCATAACACCTCCATTTCTTTTGTAGGTGGATGGAAAACTGACCTACTTTGTTCGTACCCTGTGTATAAATACATGCACAAGCGAGTGTGTGCTGTATCAACCAATCACAGCTAATCCTCGGCACGATACAAAATTGTTTCCACAATGTGCCTTTGTTGTGCACGGTAATTAAAAAAAAAAAAAGGATAACTCTCAAGTCTTTATTGTCTCGCCCTCGTAAATGGCAACTGCTGGAGCAATGATTACAGCTACTGTTGCTTATTGGAACATTTGTAAAAAAATCAAACAAAAATGCTGAAGATGCATAGGATACCTAGGAATTCACAGAATGCATCTGCTCTTCTCAAAGTATTCACTGTTTGCTAAGTAAACTGCAAATAAATATCGTTGGCTTTATGGAATTAACACTTTCTTTTGAAAAGTTGTCATTATTCTGCATTATTTCTAAATGTATACAAATAGTTAAATAATGTAATAATTCTATACTTAATATTTGTTTTCATCTTGGAGGGAGGGCGGGAGATCACTGAATGCATGGATGTTTGGGTGAGTTCCAGCTCACTGGCTGACTGGAACTAAGGATGAAGAAATGGTCACTTAAAGCAAATTATTTCTAACTGGAGAAACTAATCCTGGGAGCCTGGAAAGCTCATTCATTCAATGTTCGAAACTACAGCCACAATAAGAAAGCTGGGCATAATTAAATATTAGGCTTTCTGTCTGAAATTAAAACACTTCTGTCATTACAAAAGTTTAATATTTTGTTTCTTTCTTGTTGAAACTAAGATATTGTTCTTCTCCCAAATTCATGTTCATCCAAGGATAGAAGTTTGTTTTCTGTTAATTTTATTCTGCAATGCATAATTTTTCTTGGAGAAAAGCGTTGGCAGGAACTTCCCTTCTTGATTGCTTATGTCAGTACTTACATGTTAGACATGAATATGCCCATACTTTTGCCATGGCAGCTAAAAGAGCAAGCAAAAGCTTGAAAACCTTAGGATATAATAATGCTGAAAAGCTTTCAATATCAGCTGAACAAAAAGAAAATTATCTTTATTTATTTCAGTATAACATTTTACTTATCTTATGTACACACTCCAAAACTACATATCTTTAAGTTAATAACTCTGAGTTCAGTCCATGTTATTGGTAATAATGTTATTCATAGTATGGATTTTAACAAAACACAATCCATACCACATAATAGTGCAATCAGAATCATCAACTCTTGCCTTTCCTTTCTTATCTGTTATAAAAATGAGTTCTTCTGTTATTATAAACAATATTTTAAGATCAGGCTGAAACTATACCATATTACATTATTTCATCAAATAATTCCTGTCTTATCAGCTATTTAGATATTAACCTCATTATTTACATTAAAAGTATATTAAAATTTAAAGTAAACAAATAAATAAATCCCAAGAATATAAAATTAAAAAACATTTATAGAAAATTGACTTTTATTTACAAATAATGCAAAAATGAACAACAAGGTCATTAGATATTACACAAAACTTTCAACAAAGATGAAGATTTGACAGATCACATATCTAAAATGACCAGATGGCACAACATAAAGATAACTGGTGCAGCTTGTACAAGTCACTCTTCTTTCATCTGTACCCTAAATTTACTAACAATGCATTATACAACATTATTTAATACGAGGGATATTAATGCCATTCAGAAGAATTTTACAATATGAAAACTTTATACACAAGTAGTAATTATGTTGCAGTGAACAAATATTCTGTAATATATTTATATTTCTTAATGGAATTGCATAATTTGTATATTATTATTAATTTTATTTTATTAGTTTCATTTACATTTATGTTAAAAAGGCACAGAAGCTAAAATAATATGTATATACCAAAATTCCTTTCAGAAAGGTAGTTTGAAACAAAATAACCTCTTATTTCTAAGTATTTGAAATCTTCCAGTAGATAATTACATGCATGTTAGCTACAGGACATCAGCAAACTACCCAAGACCAAGCTCACTGTCTATTGCAGTCTTAATTTAAAGACTGAATTGTACGGTTATTAGAATAAAATAAAAAGTGTTATTAACGAGGAAGATGAAGTTTTCTGTTTCTGTACACTCTTCTTACTAGAATTACTGGAGAAAACAAAACTTTAATTTTCACATACTTTCTTACTTTACACTTCCTTAGATACTTGAAATATTTGAGATAATGATTTGAAGCAAAACAAAAAGATTAACAATATTCTACAGCTTCTTTGGACAGTTTCATTAAAGATGGCCCTTTCATATAGAAATCTGCAAACGAGTGGCATCACATCATCTACCTGTCACATGGGTATGCCACCCTAGCCCCGATTTGTAATCATTTGGCAGAAGTGATTGCCAAGTAGGTGCTATCACAGCTTTGTAAATTGCTTTTGTACAGAATCACATAATTGATTCTTCACAGAAAATTAAAGTTGTGAACAATGCAGTCTCAAAAATGCCTGCGTTTTTTAATTTGTATTTTAGAATTTGGAGAATAGGTACTTTGGCATTCGCATAAAAATTTAAATCTAATATATTATACTACTTGGCAATGCATGGAAGCGTATCAAAAATATGCAAACTTAAGTTGTTCACGTGAGCCTATCGCATCTACATGGAGAGTCAGTGTACGTACACTCTGTTCAGATGCAATCACAACAATGTATCATACATCAGCAGGCGCAAGAAATCATACATAACATGATTGAATATATCAAAATCCCTTCGGGCCCAAATGACCTCGCTGTCAACGGGCCCTTAAACATCACACACTCACTCACTCAAAATCACTTTGTATCAAGCAACAAACTGGCGATTGCAATGATAATTTACATTTGAGTATAATAATTGGGGATCTCCAGTTTCTTCTACTATCATTCCACGAATTCCTCCATTATCATCTTTCCTTTCATTCATTTCGCCCTGATTCTGTCATCCATTTCTCTCACTCCCATACCAGGCATCAGACTGATCACCCATCCTGATTTCTCTGATCCAGAGTTTCTGTTCGTCAACCTGAGGCCTAAAGGCATAAGGGAAAGAGGAAAAAGAATCCCCTAACACCACAATGGTGCTAAAACTATGGAAGTTGAAGAAGTAGTATAATTAATTGGCTAATCTTTCATGTATCACACACAGCTCCCAAGTGCTTTATTTGTGTTTCATCACCATGTTACTAATATATCGCTCTTCTAGTAAACAAGATAACAAACAAATGCAGCGCTCTATCAAACAGGCCACTGTATCTCAACACTGTCATGTAGTACCTCAAGTAATGATATTAAATATCTATAATGGACAACAAGAAATAATATAGATTCCCAGCTGGGGGTGGGGATTTTTCTCAGACTAAGATAATTCCTCATCTTCCCTAGAGTCTGGAAGTATGAATGAGAGTGTGAATGTGTGCGTGATCTAATGATTAAAACCCAACGAATACGAGTTAACACCTTCTATATGTTCCAAAGGCGAACAGCCGCCAATATGACCACTGAAGTTAAAGGTGGGGTATAAATAGAACCAATAAAAAAAAAAAAAATAACAGATAATTTATATATCCCAGATTTCTATGCAGGCTAAGGGAAAACAAAACTTAAGTGGAGTATTGTTACAGTTGAACCTGCTTTATACATAACCCAGTTATACATATTTCATATTCATACATAATTTGTAGTTACAGGTACTGAATTTCACTGAAATACAACTGAGTTATATGTAAATAAATGAGCATATGCCATACGCTATCCTAAAAAAAAAAAAAAAAAAATACTCTTTAATTTTCATTATTGCTGCTGACAAAGTGGCACACTGAGCAGGCCGTTTTTGGCCACAGAAAAAGACAAAGATGTTAGCTCAGACGTCTTTCGGGGCAACAGTGTCATAGCAACAAATGATAAGTAAAGATAATTTTCTGGTGTTTACTGCTCAACAGCATTTTGTCTTTCAGTACACAGTTGCTTTTAATCAGCCATGGGGAAAAGAAAAAGGAAATGATATACATAAGATCCGAAAGTAAAATTCATAGAAGAGGTGGTACTTATATACACAAAATCAAAACCTTATTTGTTTCTGACCTAGGAATGGCTTATAAAGGCTACGTATAGTCATCAGTGACAAAAAACCCAAGTAAAAAACTTATCCAGATAACTCACCTTGACCCAGATTTGAACTAGGTACCTCCTGAATGCAGGCTGTGTAGGCATTACATCAAAGTGAAAAGTTGTAGTGAAAAAAGCTCCAAGTTCATTAATATGTTTTGCAAAATGAGTTGTATGCATTCATTGCAAGAAAAGTAAAACAAGCCAAATTAACTGAATGGTTTAAAGCAGGAGCAATTTCTAAATAATGTTTGCTTTACACATATCTTTACTGTTTTTAAAGTTTTATACATGCAAGCGCACTGCATTACTTTAAAAAAAGAGAAAGCATTATCAAAACCTCATTTGTCCGCAATTACGATTTATAAGTAATCTTTCCTCTTCCCCTTGATATGTGTATAAATCAGGTTCAACAATAATAGGCAGCAATTTTAACCAATTCCTAATATTACTACAATATAACCTCTCTAAAATGGAACACAATTGTTCTGGCATTTATTTTCCATTTACACAGGTTTCCAGTAAAGAAATAATATAGAATGAAGTGTAAATAAATAAATAAATAATTAATAATAATAATAAATAATAATAAAAATAATAATAATAAATAATAATAAAAATAATAATAATAAATAAATAATAATACAAATAAAAATAATAATAAATAAATAAAAATAATAAATAAATAAATAAAAATAATAATAAAAATAATAAAAATAAAAATAATAATAATAATAAAAATAATAATAAAAATAAAAATAATAAAAATAATAATAAAAATAATGATGATGATGATGATGATGATGATGATGATGATGATGATGATGATGATGATGATGATGATGATGATGATGATGATGATGATGATGATGATGATAGGCTGACATGTATTATGTACTGTATTTTCAACTTATGAAACTACAATTGTAGTTTATTGCCTAGTTTCTCTGTTTTCAATTTTCCCTTTCCAATCTGCAACTATCTGCATATCAACATCATTTGCTTCATCACACACAACATTCCAAACAATGTCATGGCGATGTTTGAAACTCTCGAGGATTTCATTGGAAGCTCTGAAATTGTTTTTGCCTAATTTTCTTGCTGTCTCTAAAGCTTGAGTCTGAAGCAATGATCCAGAAGTGGGAATTCCTTTAGTGTGTGAACAAACCACTCGCACAATTTAGCTTTTCATACTCCGTAAATTTTGTGATGCATTTCATATGCCCTGCTGTTCCCTTTAGCCACTCGTCTTTAATTTTTATTTTGTTTTTCAAAATCTCTTAGGTCTGATTTTTTCCCACTTTAAAAACACTGTTAATTCTTTTGCTGGATGTTTGTTCCTTTCATGTTCTTTGATAATCTTAATTTTTTTTTCCCTCCAGGGATATCTTATGTTTAGAATTTGTGTACATACAGACTTAAGTTTTTAAAAATCACCAAAGTTCACAGTTTTCTTTAACTCGTACTTGATCACTTCTAACAACGAAAATGAGAATAAATACACTGCAAAACAGTGTATGGCAATACGCCTTACCATGTATGTTGGAAGAGAGTTGAGAGAGCTAATGGATTGTTTTCCCTTTCCCTCGAAGGATCACAGTTTATGACTTTATGCTTCATAGGACTTTGCTGCAAGTGCAGTTTCCCTCAAAACTATTGCACTTTTAAAAATATGTATGTTGTAACCCATCACACAAAGTAATCTGTTTTAATCCGGTTATTTATGCAAACAGTTACCGAAAAATATTTCCGTTTCCACATTACGCAGTTTTCCGGCTTAAAGTATAATTTTACATGGAAAATAGCTCCATTCTGAAATTTATTTACCGTATTTTTGCAAGTTTCCGGCATATAAGGGTTCCTTTTTAGGCAGGTTTTACTGTACCATAATTTGAAAGCACATTCAAGTTTAAATATCAATGCAGTTAATCCAAAATGAGGTCATGTGAAGCAGTCATTTTATTATAGCTATTTGACATTTTTTTATGCACAGAGGATCTATCCAAAAGTCCGAAGACCCTGGCCTCCTTCTATCTGGGAGAGATGGAAAACTCTGGGGCTCTTTCCATAGGGCAATACCTGGTTTCCTAAAAAGCCCTCCCATCGACAACGTCAAGACGGGGTGGAAGTGGATACGCCACTTACGCACATCAACCCCGCAAGGACGCTTACTGAAAAACCTTGGTGGGGCCGCCTGGTGATCTAGCACACCTACTAGCTCTGCAGGCTAGTACCTGGGACTTATGAGGCAACCCTCTACCCCTTCCGGGCTGCCTTAGCCTGGCCAGAGGTACCTCATTTCTCGCAGGTGTCAGAAACACACTGCCCCCTTGAGTCCAACCCAATCCGAACAACTCCCCGACGGGAGGGGCTCGGCACTTCGGCCCGAGGTTCCTCTAGTAACGTCAGAGGTACCACAAGTGCTAAGGGTCCGCAGCGCTCGCACCACAGCAGCTGAAGGGGACGGATCCCCTCCCCTAAGTTTTATACAATTGCATACAATCGCATACAATGACCTTCTTAAGTTAACTGCCTCCATTTTTCTTAATACCAGCAGAGATTGCAAGTTTCAACTTCCTTCACGAATATTCTTTGGCATTTTATGAAATGCATTGTAAGATGTTTTAAGTGAAATACACATCAAATGAAAATTTTTCAGACAAGTGAACCAAACCAATTATCCTTGAGATTTTGAGGAGCATCTATGTGTACATTCCAACATATGAAGCTGAGTTAATGGAAACACTAATATAAGCCAGAAAGTATGTATGGTATTTTACTCTGCATCAATTTCTGTATATATTTAGTAGTCCAGACTAGTCAATATTGTTTAGTGCCTGACCATCTTCATCACTTAAACTGAAGTTCTCATTGTTGAGAACATTAAGATGCAGCTGATAATTCTGTGTGAAGATCACAGAAATGATAAGTGAAATGATAATTATTTTATTCTGAAGGAAGTTTGTATGTGAATTAGAAATTATGCCACTAATTTGATGATGACATTGCTACGATAAGGATAATGATGTACTGTTTTGACTAGGGATCCTATATGGACCATCATCTCCTTTTGTTACCCTTTACCATGGAATATGTTTCTTGTGCAAACAATGTAAATCATGAGTCAATTTTTGTTTCTTTCTGGCTCCAACTCTGTATCTATCTCAGATCTGCTCAATAGCTTGTTAGCTTTTCTAACCTCACTTTACAGAAGTGAAAGTGACAGATTTTATAAAAAAATATCAGGAATGTAATAAATAAGCTTTACACAATACACAATGTCCTGAGAACAACACATGAGAGGTGGGCTACATATGAACTTGGTAAGAAATACCTAAAATACTAGGTACCTACTGAAAAAGACCTAGACTGTATTAAGCTACGAAGAAAAACATTTAGAAAGTGCATGGCAGAGATTGAAGAGCAGAAAGCCAATCTTCAGTCAAGTGGCTAAGTCTGAGTGAAAATACCAGGCAGTATGCTAGGCAGCATCTTGCACAGGAGTATGATGTCATTCATACCTTTTAATGGGTTTTCTTAAGCTATAAAACAAACGTTCACTAAGAATATAACCCTTTAACATCTCTTCTCATATGCACATCACATTCAAATGTGAACCTGCAGGGCAGTGCACAAATTCATAGACAATGGACAAAAGCAGTCGCTTTCCTTGTGCAGAAAATGCAAAAAAAATGCAAAAAAAAAAATCAATAAAAATCAAGAACTATAAATAACAACAAAAATAACAATTATCAGAATTATAGCTATGGAAGACAAGAAAACATGTTTGCCAGAAGAGATTGAAGAGATTCAAGGATTAACACTATGACATTGTACAAGAAAGTATTATAACAACGTATTTAGTAACTTACACGAGAAAAAATGTAAGTGTCAATGAAAGATGTCTTCAGTAGCGAGTTCTCTGCATAGGATACAGTTGTAGAAATTGTCTACACATATTCAATATCTCTGTTTAAGTTTCACAACTCTGAAGTCTTACTTTCAGGCAATACTTGAAAATAAGTTAGTTAGTTACTAACACTCCCCACATGGCAACCTTGGCCTTCGGGGTAACCTCACCCCACCAAGTGATGACCGGACCCATTTCTCAGGTGGAGGCACCCAGAGGGCGGTGTCCATTACCTCCGATGATAGGGTGATAGTGAAGATGGCGGTGAGGTGAGAGGACGTACAGTTTTTACCGTGGACTCCGAACCACGTTGGGCATAGGGGATACTTCACGTGTGCTAGACAGAGGTGAAGGCGTGGATAGGGCCGACTTAAAATCGCCAACCCCAGAGCCGGGAATCGAACTCGGGACCCTTAGAACGGGAGCCGCGAACGAAACCACTGCGCTACCCCGGCGCCCTACTTGAAAATAATAAAAATAATAATAATAATCAGTGATGGGGGGGAGGACGCCGTGGCTCAGTGGTTAGACCACTTGGCTCTCACCAAGGCGGTCCGGGTTCGATCCCAGGCGACCGCAAAGTGAGATTTTTGGTGGACAACACGGCGCTGGGGTGGATTTTCTCTGGGACCTCCGGTTTCCCCCGCCATCTCATTCCACCAATGCTCCATCTTCATCTCATGTACTATCAGTGTCACTGCCTGCGGTGCCGTATGTAGTAAAAGCGGGCGTTAAACACTACACATTTCATTAGTGATGGGGTGGTAGTGGTCATTTTACAATTTCAATTTATTATTATTATTATTATTATTATTATTATTATTATTATTATTATTATTATTATTATTATTATTATTATTATTATTATTATTATTATTATTATTATTATTATTATTATTATTATTATTATTAATTATTATTATTATTATTATTATTTTCTGTGTAAGAAGCCCAGAACTACCATGTTCTTAACACTGACAACAAAAATGAACGATAATACAAGTTGGGGACATGAGTCAAATAATGTTGAGTTATCCCTTAGGACCAAATGTAAGAAGTACTTTTTACTGAATCTGCCATATGAAACCAGATATAGTTTTCAGTTAAATGTAACATATTTTGCAAATGAAGAAAATTATTACATGAAATAAAATGAATCTCATATAGTTTCATGAGCCTCACTGACTCAATGTTCTAGACTTTAGGAAAACTATGGCACCAAATTAGTTAAATTTTATTGTTTCTCAACATTCCTTTAAATACATATGTACATTAAACTTTCAATAAAACTCACACATACAGAATTTAAAATAAGTTTGTGCCAAAACAAAAGGCCTTATATATCAATTAAAAGGAAAAAGAAGAGAGGGGGAATCAGACGAACTTGCATCCCTTTGGATGAAAAACTTTTTCTACAGCAGACATACAGAATGGTAACATAATTGTGTCCTATGCCAGAAACCAGCTTATGTCACCCATTCATTCCCTTGTAATGCTACAGTGAGGGGCGAGTCATTCGTAGTTTAGAATTCGCCACTCACCTGTTCACGCATGATAAAGACATCATTGTCTGCCTGTAGACTGTGGAAGAAGAACCTATTCCGTCTCCTTTCTTTACCAATTCTACATCTGTCCTACAGCAAAGAAAAAAATAATATGTTGTATACATTTGCTATGGGCTGATGTTTGCAGTAACTTACATGCACTGCAATTATTATCTTAATATATCTGGATGATGTGGCTTAAAAACAGACCTTAATGGAAATGTGTATAGCAACAAAGACCCTCCATGAATAACCTGCACTGGAGATTCTTGGAAAATTAAGGATCTTTGTCCACAACTGTAAAAGTGTTGGCAGTATTAATGAAGTGTTGGATAGAAGTTCATCAGTTTGTCTGCCGCACTAAAGCTAAATTTATAATATTTTGGAGACAATTAATTGCAACTAAATAAAGAAATATGTAAATCAAATACTACTCCTGTATTATTTCCATCTTTGAAGTATCATCCCTTGAGAACACTGAATATATAACATAATACTAGTGCTCACTGGCTAACAGAAATTTTTCATTTTGTTCAGAGGAGGCAATCTGTAGTATTTATCTTTTGCTTGACACTTGATTCCTTTCATAAGTCAATCAACTGTTCAAAAATAAATACTTCTATCTCAGTGGATGATTTTGACATTAAATCCTCAAGGAGTTTCTTGTGATGGTTGCTCTTCTAGTGTTTTAACTATCAACAGCACTGGAAAAACATTAAGAGTCTGAATGTGAGCTATGATCTATGTATTTGTTAGCACAATTAATATAAAAATGGTTCATACTGTATCTGGCTGGTTGGAGTTTTGACATCTTGTTTCCCTTTAATACTTAAGTGCTAACATGGGTCCCATTTTCAAATACATACTCTATAAATAGTATATATAGGCTGATAAGAATGTCTAATATTAAAAGTATTAAATTTAAATGTGTGACAAGCAGATACATAATTAAATGAGCATTGCAAAATTGTATATTTATAAAACTGCATGGTATCGGTCATTTCATCTTCTGAGTATTCTTCAGTATTCAGGGCTTCATTAGTGGCGAGGCGTGACTTTCAAAGCGAGGGAAGCTCCAAGCAATAATTTTCATTAAGATAAGAGAGAATAATGACTCGAGGAACTAAGGCTACTCTTCAGTACTCTTTCTATTGTACAGTCAGACATAGGCACTTCCTGCATTGCAAGACTGGTTACACTACAAGTGATATAGTCCTGCTTCCCCCCTCCACTAAGACATTTCAGTTTCTCATAAAGCGATTTCAAGTCAAGGTGCAGTAATATATAAGTTGAATAATCTAATTTTTATTAAAACATAATATAAATTTTGTGCTCCAAAATATTCTCTTCAACCTAAATCAATAGCAAGTTATTCTGTAATTCGTTATCAATTTTTTAATAAATTATTTCTATTTATAATTTTAATGAATTGTTAAAGTAACATGGAGAAAGTATGCAATTCACATACTTTTGCTAATAACTTAAAACTTCACAAAAAATTTCCTATTTGTCACCATTAAATACCAATCTATGTAAAGTATGAGGGGCAATCAAATATTAACAGGCCTTTGTTTACTGTGCACGCATAGAGTACCGTATGGGTTCGAGGCTTTTACAGCACATGCAGTGAGGTCCCTGGGAGGGGACAGTGGCCTTGGGAACTCGTTTGGCACTGTCCCTCAGTTACTGCGGTGATGTCTCAGAGAGAGGTGCATCCAGCTGTTGTGCAACAAGTAATAATCAAGTTTCTTGTCAATGAAAATGTCATTGGTTACTCCCACAGTTTGGGGAAAGAACCCTTTCATGGTCCAGAGTTAAACATTGGTGCCACGAGTTTAATGAAGGACGTGAACGTGTTGAAAACTTGGCTCACCCTTGCCGCCCATGCACCAGCTTCAGTCCAGAAAACATCCAAGCTGTTCAAGACATCACTGAAAAGGATCGCCACATCACAGTGCTTGAGATTTGTCAACAACTTCTCATAAGCTATGGGTGTCTCCAATCAATCACTTGAAGGGAGCTGAAATTGAGAAAAGTGTTGGCTCATTGGGTTCCACGGTATCTCACTGCAGAATAGAAAGCAGTGCGAGTTCAAATGTGTTGCATGCTTCTCATGCACTACAAAGAGGAAGGTGATGCTTTTCTGGACAGAATCATCACTTGTGATGAGGCATGGGTGCATCATTAAACACCCATATCAGAGGGCCAGTCTGGAGTGGAGGAGTGCAGAGCAACTGCCAGTGAAAGCCAAGTCATGACTGTCAGCAAGGAAAGTTTTGGCCAAAGTGTTCTGGGACTCGAAAGGTGACCTCATTAATTTCCTCAAACAACAAGGACGACAACAGACCATTAATGCTGCCTACTACTGTGACCTTCTCAGTCAAGTTCAAGTTGCTTTCCGGTCAAAACGTTGCAGTCACCCGATCAAAACTGTGTTGATTCTGCAGGATAATGCCAGACCACACACCGCAGCAGCAACACAGCAAAAGATGGCTGAAATACACTGGACTGCCCTTCCACACCCACCCCACAGCCCAGACCTCTCACCATGTGACTTCATGTTTGGTCCACTCAAAGAAGCTCTTGGAGGACATTGTTTCACAGTCAATGAGGAGGTGAAAGACTGTGTGCAACTGGCTCCATACACATCCCTTCTTTGAAACTGGCATTAAAAACTGCCTGTCTGTTGGAACAAATGTATAGAAAAGATGGGTGAATATGTAGAAAAGTAAGAAAAATGTTAATTTCAATTATTCTTCATGAATAAATTTTCTGGAACGAAAGGCCTGTTCATATTTGAGTGCCCCCTCGTACTACTGCTAATGCTACTGAATTATACTTACATAAATGCGTAAATACAGAAGTATTCAGTACTGAATAAGCTTGTGGAACTGGTCACTCAAATCTAAGCAGCTGTCAAATTGTCTGCAGTACCGCGGATGTTTGTAAATAGATTTTGAAAATGTATCCAGAGCAAATAAAATATTTTTTGACATGAATTTTCTTGTTTTTATTCTTTTTCACCTGAAATTCTTGGAGAAGCAGCACTTCCAGCACTTCATTGCACGCTTCGCCACTGGGCTTCATGGTTATCAGCATGACATATTTTCCCAAAAGGTCCATTATCTTTTTGAAAAGGAGGAACTAACTGTTTAACTCTAACGTACACACATCATGTACTGTGTCTTTTGTTGTGTGGAAAACATTTGTTATTTAACAGTAAACTTCCAAACTTAAGGCACTATAATTTTCTACAAATTAGGTAGAGAGCTGTGGTGGCTGTAACCGTGATGAATGCTATCACCTAACATTACTAATAAACACTACATAGGCCTCTTGCCTATCTAAATTTACATGCTAAATGTCATTTTGAGAGCAACCATCAAGGCACCGAGAACTTTGCATAAATATTACATAATTTAAGAAGGCACTTTTGCTTGTTAAGAGTTAAGAACCTCTGAACTCGTTTGCATGTTAAGCGAGTAGCTACTTACTTTCAGGAGCTAAAATACCAATGGAGAGAACCACTGAACAGAAATAAGATATATAACAACCCTTTCTTAGTGGTCCAAGATATTATCTTATACTGTACCTATATACAGATGTGTATAACTGCAAACTTCATATAACATAAGAGTGGTGTTAAGATGCAACAGTGCACATGTCAAAAAATGCAATGCTCTCTCCCTAATATGTGCTTACAGTAGTTTGCTGCTGTCCATTACAATATCCAATTGTTGAGAGGCATCAACAAACTTCAAAAGCAGATGAGGGAAAGCATGAATAAATGTTTTCTAGAGAGCAATACAAAAAGAGTTTAATTTTTGGGCAGTGTGATGTTTTTAGAAAATAAATGCAATGTAAAACATATCTAATATCTATATAACCTATTTTACAGAACATGGAATGTTTACTCTGACATACATCATTTTTTGTATCCTGAATTACTTAGGAGACAATACCTCAAACTCTACAATAGAATAATTATTGTCACTATGCTCGTATTGAAATACTCCTATCAAGGTTTGGAATCCAAGTTATACCGTGCTGAAAAGAAAGGGGACAAGAAGTAGTACATCACACAGAAGATTAAGGTGGAAGCTATTAGCCTGTGGTACAATGTAAACATAGGTCTGAATAGAACAAGTATGCATTTGTTACTTCTCAATATGATTGTCCTTTCTTTTCATAAGAATGGGCGTATAATTTAATCTTTATAATGAATAAGTATTAATCTCTGAGTTATACTTTAATGCTGCTGAGCACTAACAATATATATCAAGAAGGAAAATGGATATTGGAAGTCTGTACATGCAAAAAGAGATAAGCATTATTAAGTATTCACAAAATCTGCTTTTGTCACTTGTTTCAACTTTGTTGTTATGCATCCATCACTCTTATATTAGCATAAAGAATTTAACACAGCTATTATGTTAAAACTGAAGTTCAATGCTGCAACTAGAAATCTAGGCCAGCTTTATAATTAACTCAAATAAAACATTTATCTTTATAAAAGCCTTTAAAAATCAGTATATTGTGAAAAATTCTTGTATTTATCTGCAACAAAATGTTTTAAATAATAAAAGTTCTCCAATATCTTCTGAAGAAATTACAAGCATGTATAAATGAGATTCTCCCTTACTTTTAACACAGTCATACATTTATGTATGTTTGTGTACATATATACTATATACATGTATATATATATTTGTTTATTATAAAAAAGCACACGTTAGTACCAAATGCAGGTAGCACGTAGCAGATATTTGTAAAGTATTAGTGGCCAAAAAAGCTCACAAGAAGTAATAATCTCAGCTTATAATCCAGATTTTTCTAATATTTATACAATGGATGACTTAAAAGCACTGTGGCGACCTCAAAAATAGCATGGTTATGTATAGCACTTTGTGCTTGCAAATTATGTTGGTTTATCTTTTTTGTATCTTCCATTAACACCTTAGCATCAAATTTGCGAAACATACCCACTAAGAGGCCATGGCAGGGAAGCACCCTTGAACAGTACCTTTATACTTTGCAAGTACATTATACAATGTCTTTGGGAACACAAACAATAGGCTAATATGAGTACTCTGTCACTTCATTTGTTTGTTTTCTTAGCATATCAAATAATTATATTTACAATAATTTTTTTCTCTCTGACACTTAAAATCTATATCATCACAATATTATTAGAAATGGGCTACCTGTTAACAACATGATTATTTCTCTTCTTTTAAGAAACAGCAGCAAAGCATGAGGGATATCACAGTTGCACATATCTTCTGTTATTTTCCACCGCTGTAGTTACCTAGACAGGAAAAGACAAATGCTACTTAGTAGTTGAATGCTTTGACACTTAGTGTATTAAGAGTGGGACAGGTTTTAAATTTCCTTAAACATAATACAATTGATTATTTCCGGGCTGTTTTGCCGTGGTCTGTTGGCGTAAGACCACAGCAAAACAGCCCGGAAATAATCAATTGTATTATGGACTCCGGCCGTGAAAGCTTACGTTCTCTCATTCCTTAAACATGTAAAGGAATTTTAAAAAGTGAGTTGTTTTGCATCATTAATTGACTAAGATTTTACTCTTAACAATTTCTTACATCATTTAGCATATAAGGTTCTTAAGTTTAGCCCAAGGACACCATTTTGTTTAACTATGTTATTCATTTAAAGGCTGAACATTCCGGGAAAAAGAATAATGAATTCCAATATTCCAAAAACAATGTTAGGCAACAACAATAAATAAGCAAAGTAGTGGATTGATGGGCATGTTGTTGAGCAGAGAAGCAGCATAAGGAACATTCAAGATGCAAAGCATACAAATGCTGTTGATGCAGCAGACTTAAACAAGCTGACTTCAGTATCTGGTGAGAATGTCCACAATGCACATGGAACAAATTCGGTATGCATTGACGGAGGGGAAGTGATGAACAATGTAAATGGGCATGAGGGAAAATCTCAGAAATGGCGATCAGTAGAGCAAAGAAGAAAACAAAAAAATTTAATTGCATTACGGCAAGTATATAGCAAAACAACTATGGGAATCTAGGTGATTAAGAAAATGAGCAAAAAAGGCTTGGGGATACATGGGAACAGGGAAAAACAGTGAAACAAGTGTGAAGGTGCAAGTGATCAGGAAAAAACAGCATGTAGCTAATGTGGGGATTCAAGGGGTTAGAAAAGGGGCGAGATTTAGAAAGGGGACATCAAGATGTAGGAACATATCAGCACAGCATAAATATGGCTTTTATGGATAAGGTAGAAAGGAAGAAATAGAATGATGTCATGAGAGGTATAGGAACAGATATGAACAAATGTGTTACGGCTGTACAAATTGCAGAAAGTTGCTAGTAATTAGTAATTAGGAAAGGGGATGCAAATGGGGTGATGTGTAAATGAGAAGTATTGAAAAGTGAGGTTAAGTGAATACAGACAGTGAAACAATAATACGAAGCAAAAATGAATGTAATATTATTAAATTTTAGATGAGTCGTATTTCTTAAACATCTTACACATCAGTTAAATCTCGATATAGATGAATGTAATAGTTTACAGAGATAGACAAAAACTTGCAAAAATGAAAAATCTAGCGCAGGAGAGTAAATGAAAAGCAATGACTATTAAAAGGGGCAAATACATGTTAAGTATGTAATTGTGTTGAAGGGCTGCCCTGTTAGCAAAGGGACCAGGGCCCAGCTCGGGGATAGACCAAGATGTATTTTAGTACTACTCAATAAATCAAATCAAATAAGCAAATTAAACCCAAAATAGATGAACATTCAAATACAAATCTGAATCAAGATGGACAAGTATTTAAGACCTTTTTGAAATCTGCAAACTACTTAATAAGTTCTTTCTAAATACTCATGATAATTCTACAATAAATGACATAAATAGTAAAAGAACTACAAAAGTTATTATGAATAGTATGTACTTGCATGAAACAAATGATGAAGACATATATCAAATAAAAGCAGCTTCAAAAATCCTGAATCCTCTGGGTGGGATAGCATTTGACTATAGCATTAACACATTGCAAACCTAAATGATGATATATATATATAAGGGCGCTCAACTATGGCGGTCATCAGCGCCCTTTAAAAAACTAGTCATGGCAAAAGCCAGATATAAAACTTTCTAAAAACTATACAAGTGTAACAAAACCTATTAAAAATACACGTACATAACAAACATCAATCAAAACCTGCTAAAAATTTCGTTCACTAAATCCTAAACTCTAAACTAGACAAGAATCTAAAAACCTCCACGGGTCTCCATGCACGGCCTACACGTGGGTGGGCCTGTTGACCGTCTCCCTCAACCACGAAGAGGAGCCCACACGAGGGAGACTGTTGGCTCGGGACCCCGGGTGCGCCAAACCCGTACCTACCGAAGTAGGCCCCTGGGGGGCTGCAAACCTAAACTACGGAATACACTAGTGTATTTAGTAAATTAATCAATCAACGAAGGCATATTCCCAGAATTACTAAAGATGTGGTTAAAACCAATTTACAAAAAAGTTTAAATACAAATGCTAGTAATTACATACCAATAACTCATTCAGCAAAGTATACAATAAAGTACTTATACTTTAAATAAATCCATTATTGTTTTATCTTCTATATTACACTTTCTCTTTCTTGTTTGCAACCTATTTGAATTTACCATTTTAAGTTTCAATTCTGTCAACAATAAATTATGGTCACTATCTGCTTTTCGTTTACAAGAGATATTTTAGCTCTAATTATATTTAACATTTTAAGTGATACTGAATGATGTGGACCAGATTTTATTTTTCTGGGCATGTATTTTACTTAACTATTTTACTTATCTTCCGACTGCTTTTATGCTTCATTTATTTGTGATTTGCCTCCTAATAAAATTCTAGCTCAATCAAATTGAATCGAATTGTTAAAAGATATCAATCTACATTTTTAAAAAATTCCTTATCATGATTTTTTTTTCTATGAAGCAAGGCACACATTTTAGTTTTGAAAGGAACCATATCCAACTAGTCCTTGTGTCTGTTTCACAGCCATCAGTTTAGTACATAATTCTGTATATATACAGATCTCTTAATGGTAACTTAAATATTTTTCTGAACAATCTAGAAAACGTTCTTAATAAATTTAAACATTTAAGCAAAACACTCATTGTCTGTGGAGACTTCAATATTGATTTTGCTAAAATCTCAAAACAAAAGAATGACTTAATTGATTTGGTAGCTACATTTAACTTAAAACCTTTAGTAAATTTCCCAACCAGAAATATAAAATTCTGTGCAACCATAGTTGATCAAATTTTTACTAATGCTAGTCAGTCGTACAAAAGTCACCCACTGAATATGGGTTACAGTGATCATAATGCTCAGTTAATATCAATAAATATGGAAAACAGTATAAAGCCAAACCTTAAAAAAACAAAATTTACCAGACAATTCAATGATTCAAATATAGATTATTTCTTGCATCTACTAAAAAGCGAAATGTGGCATGAAGTGTATGATACATCTGACACTAATAAAAAATTCAAAACTTTTCAAAAAATACTTAGGCATTATTTTGATATAGCTTTCCCACTTGTACAAATAAAAGAATCATTCTCAGGAAAATCAAATTTGCGCGCACAAACGAAAATTACATGAAATTCTGCAAACAGTGACTATCACTCCACAATTCAGTGACTATGTTAAGAAATATAAAGCCACATTGAATAAGGTTATAAAACAAGCAAAAAAAAAAAAAAAAAAAAAAAAAAAATGGCAAACGATAAATTCATCAAAAGTACCCAGAACAAAATGAAAGCCTCATGGAAAGTAATACAGAATGAAATAAAGCCCAATAAGAATGTAGATAATTTAGTACTGCAGAAGCATTTAAAATTAATAACAAACCCAAAGTTAATAGCAGAGACTTTTAACGATCACTTCATAAATCTTGCTGAAAATATTGTTTCACAAAAGAACTCCACAATGGGTACTTAATTAAAACCAAATAGAGCAAATATATGTGAAACAACGATGTTCTTGTGTCCTAATTTCAAGGAAATCGTTTCAGTAATATCCAAATTTAAAACTAAGTACTCTTTAGGTATTGATAACGTTCCTGATTTTTTGCTAAAGAAATGTTCTATTCTTATTGTACACCCGTTAGCAGACATATGCTCACTTGAACATGCAGTGTTTCCACAAGTTCTAAAAACTGCTAAAGTAAAGCCGCTATACGAAAAAGGAGATAAAACCGATTTACTAAATTACAGGCCAATTTCACTCTTATCCAGCTTCTCTAAAGTACTGGAAAAGATATTCTATAAAAGACATAGCATTTATAGAGATGAATGATTTAATATCTAAAACTCAGCATGGGTTTTGTAAAGTGCACTTTTTGATTTTGTAAACAGTGTAATAAATACTTTAGATAACAAAGACAAAAATACTAGGCACATTTTTCGACCTAACTAAAGCATTTGATGTTCTAAACCACAATTTACTATTCCAAAAATTAGAACATATGGGTATTACAGGGCATGCATTGGTATGGATCAAATCATATCTAAAGGACAGGAAGCAAATAGTAGAAATTTCACATACAGAAAAAGATTGTGTTAAAGAATACCTATCAGACACAAAATATATTAAGTTTGGTGTACCACAAGGTTCTATTTTGGATCCTATTCTTTTCTTACTGTTTGTGAATGATTTACAGTCAAATATTACAGATAAAACAATAGTTCAATATGCTGACGACACAAATATATTAATTGAAAGCAATGCACTTGAAGAGCTACAAATCTTATCGAGCAGAATGTTCAGTAATATTAAATGGTTCAGCAATAATAATTTAATTGTAAACTTGGGTAAGACCCATGTAATTCATTTTCAGTTTTCTCATAATAAGTCTCCTGTACAATCACAATTAATATGTAATAATAAAGTAATTAAGTATGTAAATAAATACAACTAAATTTCTTGGTCTTTGGATACAGAGTAACCTAAAGTGGGAGACATATGTTGATCATCTAATTAAAAAACTGAGTACAATTTCCTATAATTACAGACAACTGGTACACATAGTTAACATAAAAACTCTCAGAAGCGTGTATTTTGCATGTACTCACTCCATTTTAAAATATGGTATAACATTATGGGGTAACTCACCACATTGTAAATCATTATTCATAATGCAAAAACAGATTCTAAGAATATTTGGAGGAGTTAAATCAACATCTACATGCAGACCATTATTTAAACAATTTAAAATTTTACCTCTCCCATGTATTTTCATTTTTGAAATTTTAAAGTTTACAAAGACAAATTTAATGACAGGAAACGACCACTGTACCTTTAATGACACAGCTCATAATAATAATAATAATAATAATAATAATAATAATAATAATAATAATAATAATAATAATAATAATAATAATAATAATAATAATAATAATAATAATAATAATAATAATAATAATAATAATAATAATAATAATAATAATAATAATAATAATAATAATAATAATAATAATAATAATAATAATAATAATAATAATAATAATAATAATAATAATAATAATAATAATAATAATAATAATAATAATAATAATAATAATAATAATAATAATAATAATAATAATAATAATAATAATAATAATAATAATAATAATAATAATAATAATAATAATAATAATAATAATAATAATAATAATAATAATAATAATAATAATAATAATAATAATAATAATAATAATAATAATAATAATAATAATAATAATAATAATAATAATAATAATAATAATAATAATAATAATAATAATAATAATAATAATAATAATAATAATAATAATAATAATAATAATAATAATAATAATAATAATAATAATAATAATAATAATAATAATAATAATAATAATAATAATAATAATAATAATAATAATAATAATAATAATAATAATAATAATAATAATAATAATAATAATAATAATAATAATAATAATAATAATAATAATAATAGACAAGAATGGATATTCATGTGAATAGAAGTAACACAAGAGCTCATCACAACAATGTAATAAACCTAGGAATCACTTTTATTAATAAACTGCCTATAGCCAATAAAACCACTTACAATTTTTCAGCATTTAAAAAGTCAGTTTTGGCATACTTGCTAGACCACTGTTTTTATTCTGTTAGTGAATTTACGGAAAGTTTATAATACTGTTACATTTCTGAATTAATTGTGTAAATTATAAAATTCTTGAGATATCTTTATAAAACATTATTTTGTACAAACACTGACCTATCCTTATTGGATGTGACTTGTTAATTTACAAGTATAGTCAATTGCACTGTAAATTCACAATTTGATGTGATTATAGTACTCATGTACAATGTATGATTTACAAGATGAATAAATTATCTGCCTGCCCGCCCGTCCATCCGTCTGTCTGTCTGTCTATCTATCTATATTAGTAATTCTTACTCATATATATGAGTCAATTGGAGAATTTAATGTCATTACCGCACGTTGGCCATGGTAACTCAATGGGTAAGAGCGGCTGGATGGAAACCAGGAGATCCGTGTTTCAAATCCCAGCCATGGCATTGAATTTTTGTTTGACTCTATATATCCAAGACCTTAGTCTATACACGGTTAGTGTGAAGGAACGATTAACTTCCATTGGTTAACTTAAATAATATTAGTAATTCTGTGTTGAAAGAAACTTAGTTTTGTAGTTACAAAAGACATTTTAACACGGAACATTTGTCAACATGTTAGTTAGCCAGCAATTCTATACAAAGGATGCTAGTATGTTTTCATTTTCAAGATTAGCACATTTTGTTCTACTGTAGATGCAGTCACTGTTGTTGAAGCTGATATTTTGGGATTAATATTTTTATTTCTTGTTGTGTTTTTAACTTCAGTTACATCATAGACAATGAACTTATAAATGTAAAGGAATACTAATGCAATGCAGAAAATGATGTAATGAATTAAGTTAAACAATCAACAGTAAAAGGTACCACACATGCCAGCAATGCAGGAAAATCTGTCCCTCAGAAAACTATGGACTCTCTGCTATTAAAATAGGAATTCCTATTAATTTTTAGCTTCACTGTGGTGTTCCAATACAGTTAAATCTCGATATAGAGGAATTCCTATATTCCTTTATATTGTAACGGGACCGCTGGAGCACCCTGTACCAGCTGCGAACGGAAGGCAGGGGGGAGGACCGCGTTAGCCACGCCCTTCCCTCGTTTGTCTTATAGTGGTGACAGCCAGTGGTCGGAAAGAAACATAATTGTGCGTCTGTTTTCCTTCCACCTGGTTCTCGATCTTTCTGTTACTAGAACAATCTTGTAAACCCCAGAAGTCGGGATATTCCTATATAAAGAGGGACAGACAGACAGTGTGAGTCAGTTGTTGAGTTGTTGTTGAGTTGGTCAATCAGTTGGTTAGTGAGTGTGAGCGAGAAGACAGTCGCAGTTCTTGGTGTAAGAGTTAGTCAGTGACGTGTTAATGAACGAAAAGATTGTGCAACGGAAGGCTGTACGAACTGTGTATGAGTATCGGAGTTTATGTAATCGCGAGTACAAGTGAAGTTGTAACGGACGAACTGGTAAATTGTAATTGTGTGCAGTACGCAATTTTGTGTAATTGGCAAGTGTTAAACTGTAAGACGGTGGAAATAAAGAACATTGTTGAGTGGTGTAATTGGACTTTTTATTCCACGAACCCACAAAGTCACACTGGTGTCAGGAAGCAGGAAGATAACATCACCGAAAATTACAACCATGGACGCGGCATTGGAAAAATTTTTGGAGAAGATGATGGAAATGCAGGCCGAATTAACAGAGATGCTGGAGACTAGAAATAACCTGGCCGCGGAACTGAAACTAATCAGGACGGCTAGGGAGAACATCGCCGCAGAGTTGAAACAAATGAAGACAGCAAACAACATCGCCGAGAAGATGGAACAAGTGAAGGCCGAGTTAACCACGGAAATGAGAGCAGCGAATGACGGTCCGGCTACCGAAATGAAGGTGGCGAACGAGGCTCTCGCCGCCAAGTTTGAAGAACAGTTGGCCGGCGTGAGGGATGACGTGACGGAGCTGGGCGAGCGGAAGGGTCAAGTAGACGACCGCCTTAATGATTTAGAGGAAAAGGCCGACAACATCGCAAAACCCCTCACCCGCCTGACGGAGGAAAACCGGCCTTATGTGTGGACGGAGGACGTCGAAGACGCTTTCCAGCACCCGAAGGGGACCCTGTGCAGTGCTTCAATTTTGGGTTTCCCACAACCGGGTGGCGCCTTCATTGTGGACACCGACGCTAGCGACCATTACATTGGAGGTGTCCTACCGCAGATCCAGGACGGCCATGAGCGCGCAAGAGTGGAAGAGAAGGAGCGTGCCGCAGCAGTCCGAGTAGTTGTGGCAGTGCCTGCTGAAGGCTGGGATAGCGCAGGCCTGAGGAGGGAGCAGCTGGCGGGCGCAGACTTGGGGCCACTCTCGAGGGAAGTGGACGCAGGGACGAGGCCAACCTGGGAGGACATCGCACCGAGGAGCGCCACCTACAAGTCGCACTGGGCCCAATGGGACTCGTTGAAGACCAGAGTGGGCGTGCTATTCCGGGTATGGGAGTCACCCGATGGGAAGGCGCAGAGAGGACAGTTGGTACTTCCCCGGAGTAAGGTCCCGGAAGTCTTGGAGGAAGTGCACGCCGGTACTTCAAGAGGGCACCTGGGAGCGAACCGAATGATTCACAAACTACGGCAGCGCTACTTCTGGCTCAGACTCCGGGCAGATGCTGGTGGTACACCTGGACCGCCTCGCACGCTACGATGGGGCTGTTCGGGGGCGAACAGCTTTGAGAAGGGAGCAGTGTAACGGGACCGCTGGAGCACCCTGTACCAGCTGCGAACGGAAGGCAGGGGGGAGGACCGCGTTAGCCACGCCCTTCCCTCGTTTGTCTTATAGTGGTGACAGCCAGTGGTCGGAAAGAAACATAATTGTGCGTCTGTTTTCCTTCCACCTGGTTCTCGATCTTTCTGTTACTAGAACAATCTTGTAAACCCCAGAAGTCGGGATATTCCTATATAAAGAGGGACAGACAGACAGTGTGAGTCAGTTGTTGAGTTGTTGTTGAGTTGGTCAATCAGTTGGTTAGTGAGTGTGAGCGAGAAGACAGTCGCAGTTCTTGGTGTAAGAGTTAGTCAGTGACGTGTTAATGAACGAAAAGATTGTGCAACGGAAGGCTGTACGAACTGTGTATGAGTATCGGAGTTTATGTAATCGCGAGTACAAGTGAAGTTGTAACGGACGAACTGGTAAATTGTAATTGTGTGCAGTACGCAATTTTGTGTAATTGGCAAGTGTTAAACTGTAAGACGGTGGAAATAAAGAACATTGTTGAGTGGTGTAATTGGACTTTTTATTCCACGAACCCACAAAGTCACAATATTATCTGTAAAGACCTGTGCCATGGTGTAATGAGCTAGAGCATTGTGCTTTCATTCCCTGCCATGGAATGTGCCAAGGATCGATCCCACCCCAGGGGAGGTGCAGATTTTAAGTCCCGGGTATAGGACCGGTGCCCACTCAACAGTGTGAGGAAATTGAGGAGCTATGTTAGGTAGCAAACCCTGGTCTAGAAAGCCAACTTTCTGGGTGAGGGTGCCGAGATGCTGACCACATCTCCTGCCCGTATCAGATGGATGATCGCCCACCTCTGCCTTGCATATGTGGGCATGAGGCTGGCAGTCGGGTTGGTAGGCTCAGGCCCACTTTGGGCTGTTATGCCATGGGTTTACTTTACTTTTCTTTTATCTGTAAAGATATTTCACATACATGTAAGTTTTGGGAACCATAAGAAGTTTTAAGGACCCAATTTATAAACATTTAAACCTTTTTATTTCCATTTTTTAAGGCTGGTTTTCAAATAGTCTAATGTGGATTTGCAAACAGAAGAAAACAGAAGAAAAACTTATTTAACGTGCGCACAAAACCTGCAAAAGATGCTAAAGGGAGATGATGAAAAGGCTCTCTTGTTTTTACTTAGTTTTCATTTCAAAGCAAACTGCAATGGCTGCTTCTTAAAAATATAGTTTACCCTTAACATGATGGTATCATTACCTTTAATTACACTGAAGAAAGGTACTGTTTTCCAGTGGGTGGTGGTCGTGATGAAGTTTGGTTGGCTGGGTCCCTGCGGTTCTCAAAAAATGCTGCCATATCTCGAATGCAGAAAGATGGAGAAGTCTGGTTTCCACCGCACTCTGCAGATGATCTTCGTCTTGGACTCTCATTCAACAACTTGTGATCAGAACCCAGTGCTGGTATTGAGGCAGGACGCCTCTCTGCATCACCCAGCTTACCTTCAATAATGACAATACATTAATTAAACATTACTTTACAATAAAGTTCTTGGCCATTGTCATGGTATTTAACACATTGAAATGTTTCCTACAGAATAATAAGATGTCAGCATTGCTATTAATGTGTCAGGTATAAAATTGTAACAGGCATAGTGTCCTGTTTCTAAACACAAGACTGTCTTATTTCATATATTTAATTCTATTCTAAGTAGCCTTTTTTTATTATAAAATGGCAAAATGACTTGACTTCTTTTCTTACTATAAAGACCTTTAGGAAGTACTCAAGCCTCTTTTTACATCCTAGATTTTATAGGTAAATTTCAAACTATTTCACAATATTTTATGTATTTTCTTATTTTTAACAAAATTCCTCATATCCTGTTATATTATTATCAAATTATGCATACAACTGAATTTTACTGAAAAAATGCATTAGAATGACTTTTCAAATAACAGCATGTCTAGTGTGCTAAAGATTTAAAACTTCTGTATATTTAAAAAGGTGAAAAGCGCACAATATGCAAAGAGAAATTACAAATGAATAACTGTTCCAAAGCCAGTTTTATAATCAAGGTTTTCCTCATTTTGAAGTTCTGAGCATGGTATATCTCACAATGTTTCTTACACAAATATCAAACACAATCTTCATTCAGCTGGTGAAATCATTTGTTTTGGCAAAGACTATGATAAAATACATGCATGGTGTAATGCATTAGTACATAATTGAATTCAAGATGAGTCATGTCGTACTTTAACACGTAAGCTTCACTTCTCACGAGACAACTATTCATGAGAAAAACACGAGTCTGTTGGAGAATTTCATGTCATGCTGGCACTTGGCCATAGTAGCTCAATGGATAAGAGCAGCCAGACGGAAGACCCGTGGTTCAAATCCGGCTATGGCATTGAATTTTTCAGTCAGACTTTACCCTTTCACAATATTGTTGTCCTTATAAAATATAAGAATACTTATACAATATTTAATACAGGTATATAATACTGTCATAGCTTCATTTTCCAGGGAAAACTGTTGTTTTCAAATGCTAGGCTTTGGCAATGAAGCCATTAACTCTCTTGCTCTCCAATATTTCTGTGTAGTGGATCCGGCAGGTAGGGCTTCACAGGTTAGAAGATGTACTTCAGTCATTTCCTCTTCTTTGTTGCACAGAGGACAATTTGGACTTGTATAAATTCCTATCTGTGTAAATGTTTGGCCAAATAATCATGTTCACTAAGTAATCTAAATTTCTGGTTACTTTTCTAGGATTTTTTACTACTGCCACGATTAATGACTTCATCTATTTTCAAATACAATACTGTACTGCACTGTGTTGTAAAATCCAATGAGTTCTTATGAATAAATTGTAGCTCTACAAGAAATAAGGCATTTTTCACTTATGTTGTTTTTATCCAAGTATTGTTTTCATTAATTTTAGTCCATTTAGCTGTTCTTAGACTTAAAATGATTTATGGTTTAGCATCTAATGAGTATAAACACAGGTATGTACGTATTTTCTCATTACCTTGCAATCAAAAAAATTAGTTAAAACCTAGTAAATGAAGCCATCACTTTGTCAAGAGCAACAGGCATATCAGATTTGAAATATGTGAATCCAAGCTGAAGATAACTTATTGTGAAATATATACGAATGAAAAACAATGCCAATGCTTCACAACCTCATAAAGGGACAATTTATGAAATAAACTACGTCCATACATAAACACATTTTACTGGAAAGACTGGTGCAAAAGTAAAATGATCAAGTTATTCTCTAGTCATTTCAATGCAGACAACAAAGACTGATGAAACATTCTCTCTTATGTGTCTGGCGGGTGGGGCATTACCACATGCATGCGCACACACAAAATGAGCTGCCTCCTGAAAATATTTTATCTCTATTAGCAGATATATCAGCTCTAAACTAACACTGTCAAAAAGAAAAACACATTTTGAAAATCTGATTACTAAGTAAGGCAGTTGCTATAAACAATTCACTGAACAGACCATTTTTCATCTCTATTACACTCATAGTCATTTCAATATACAAATCCTTAAGCATTTTTCTTCAAACTGCTTTGTTTCCTACACTAGCTGTGTGTGGGACAAGGTTTGTAAAGGTAGAGTCAGACTGAAAAATGCAATGATATAGCCGGAATTTGAACCATGAATCTCCTGGTTTCTGTCCAGCTGTTCCAACCACTGAGCTACAATAGCAACGTGTTGGCAAAAACCTACTTCAGAAATCATTTAAATACAGTGAAATAAAAATATTTAGCCATCTACCTGTATTTTTAAAAAGTATTGTCATGAGGCATTGTGCGGCAGGCTGCGGCCGGTGCGTGTGAAAGAGACAGATAGTGCGGTGCAGAGCAAGAGAGAAACAAAGAGAAGATGGATGTCTGGAAGTTTCGTCTTTTCTGATGCTGTCTTGATTGTTACCGAGCGTTCCAGTAATTTCTAGAAACAGTGACTGGAGATATAAAAGCGCCACGGTTGTCAAAGGAGTTCAGTTGCAATTTGAGAACTGTTAATTGTGTGTGTGCAGCTGTGTAGTGGACTTTTGAAGTATACTGCAAGTGTATTCTTTCGTTTGTTTGCATGTGGTAAAGCAACGAGAGACTACTGTGTGCAATTTTTTTTTTTTTTTTTGTAATTTATGTCCTCCAACGTTAAATCATATCGGACGATGAATGGAATGGGTGAAATTATGCTCAAATGAGTCTGGGGTCCATGGAGCTTAGAGTTACCTGACATTCATCTTTTAGGATAAGGGAAAACCCCAGAAAAAACCTTATCTAGATAACTCGCCCTAACCGAGATTTGAACTCGGGACCTCTTGGACGTGAGACAGACATGCTACCACCACGCTACCGAGTCGGGCAGTACTGTGTGCAAGACATGTCATTTTTAAAGCCTGTAAGGTGTGTACAAAACATCTTTACTGAAATAAAGAGCACTTTAAATTTCTTCAAACAAGGCTTTTAATTCTATGAACCCAAAAAGACACAATATTAAATCAACACCCAAGTTAAAAAAAGAAATTCTTTAATTGCTGAATCTCAACAATTCTAGAATATGAGCTATATTGATAAGGTTTGAAAGATAGTGTAAAAAAATTTACAGCATTCAACTAATGACTTTTCTTTTCTGTTCATGTAATGGAGAGTTGAGCTGTCAGAAGTGAATACAGAGTATTTATATGGGAATAATGAATTTTTATAGTAAAACCTGCCTTTAGTGTACCGCTGGCTAAGACAAATCTGTCTTAAACTGAAATATTTCATTGTCCCATGAATTTAGGGGTGAAAAGCATGCTAAATTCCCTTTATTAAACAGAAGCTATCTTATGTGGACAACGGAAATCAAGGTACACATTTCAATGAAAAGTTTCCATTTTCGGAATGCAGAGTTAAGAAAATTTTCAGGCACTCGGTAAAAATGTGCATTGTTTACTCTAAGTGCATGATGTTTCAGTTGAAACATAACCATATTGCTGCTACCTGACCTATCTAGGAGGGGAGTGCGCTAATGATATTACAAATACTGAGAAATCTGTCACAAGTCATCCATCATGCCTAGTTAACCATAATAGACAGCATAACAGTTCACTTCTAAACTTAAATATGTTGATTTATTTCCTATGGTCACCATAGATTCGTAAACAAGAATTGTACTAGATCTTAACATGAGAGTGACAGAGATAAATTGAGTGTAAAGCAGATCATGAAGGTTTTCCATGTAGGCAAAACTCAAGTTTACAAGATTCTAAAGCAGGAAACTGATATTCTGAAGTTGTGGGAAAATTGTGCTAATGAAGAAATAAAGAGAGAACTTAAAACTGAAAACCAGGACATCAATGAAGTAAGAGTGGGAGTTCATTAATTTTGGCCCAAAAAAAAAAATGCCACATATCAGGGCCTATGTTACAGGAACATGTTAAAAAGGTAGATGAAAGACTGGGCAAGACTGGCATTCAAAGCATCTAATGTATGGTTGGACAGCTTCTGCAAAAGACATCAGATACAGTTTAACAAATTTTGTGGTGAATGAATTATGTTAACACTGAAACCACTGGTGATTGGACTGCTAAATTACTTTCAATAATCAACGGATACATCCCTGAAAACTAGCAAATGGTGATGAGATAGGATTATTATTCTACGCACTACCGAATAAGTCATTGTGTTTAAAAGGTGAGAAATGTTCAGGAGAAAAATTTCACAAGGAAAGACTGACTTTTTTCCTATGTGGTTTTATGTCATGTGAAATGGAAAACAACCCCTTCATTAAATGGAAATCTATCTTTAAAGGACATTTGAGAGTCTTGTTCAATTCTGTTAAAGACAGGTTTTACTGTATTAGTAATTTATCACTGTTTTTATGGACATATTCTTGTATTTTAATCATCAAATAATTGTATTTCTTGACAGAGTTTTCTCAATTTTTTGCAAGGATTGCAAAAAAATTTTCAATCATTATATTGTATTCTTTAATACAATAGAATACATCCTTTCCATTGGTGTATCCCATATCATGTACAATGATAAGAGGATGAATAAATACAAATACAGAAAACTATTAGAAATATAGTCAGAAATGTACAGGATTAATTTACAGTCCAATAAAACCTATTGTGAGAGACCACAGTGATGCAGTTAAGATCAATAATCATATTACAATAAAATAAGAGAATGATTTCAATGAGGGTGTAAGGTAACCTGCAACTTTAATTTTAACATAACTTTAACAAGAGAGACAGTAGCTTAATCAAAGGTTATGAAATTGAAAATTAGCTTAACGGCATGCTTTCATTCTTTACACAAGCTGTTTTGCTTTGCATTTGAAGAGGAAAATACCAAACATAACTGGAATAACATGACATTCTCAGAAAAGGTGCCATTTTCTTCCACATGTAAGGGAAAGATGACTTGTTCGCCAGATTCTAACCCTACTGAGAATGTGTGGGCTGACATGAAAAGGGAGGTGTGCTCCAGTTTCCCTGTAGATGGACAAAGGACAAAAGATGACTTCTTGGCAAAAATTCAGGAAGCCTGGGATCTTGTAGCTTCTCGTCCACCTTACTGCAGTGATTTAATTTTGGCTATGTATCAAAGATTGAAGGCAGTTATATGTGCTACTAGGTTTAGTTTTTGTGATTTAATTTTAGAAGATAATGGTTAATTTACACATATTTGTTTTAGTTATTTAACATGAGTGTTAGTAGATTTAGGTTTTTGTGTGCATAGATAGGTTCTTAAATTCAAGTGCCAAAATTATAGTAATGCTATATTAATGCAATAAAATGTTCTACATAACCAGTCATAAAATTAACAAACATTAAAAAAAATGACAAGCAGTGTGAGATTTGAACTTCTGAACTAATGAGTGGAGGCAATGCTTTCTTAACCTCTCAGCCACTGTAACATTATTCTGTGTTCTGTTTTCAAAACACCTAAGTTAATCATGCAGCTGTCACTCACAAGACTATCGTACAGTTCTTTCATGCATGTTGTGAACACGGCTTTTACAAAGATACACAAAGCTCCTCAATTGACAGAGAATCTGGGGATGATTCATATTTTGTGTCCATAGCTGTACATTGCAAAAATATATAAATTAAATTATAATTCAGTATATTTTTAAAAAATAAAAATAAACATCGTGTAATGAATTTCGAAATACCAGCAGTCGATTCTGTTTTTAAATTTCTTTCATTTTCAGATTTTGATAGTACTAACATCTAGTGACTATAACATTGACAATGAGTTTGTGATTCTGGCTGACGATGTGGAAGAATTTTCACGAAATCACGATCCTGTTCAATTTATAAGAAAAGTTTCATCATTTCTTATAAGTGAAGTTTTAAGTTACTAATTATTATATTTGTATATATTTGTTTGCTTCACAGTTAATATCTTCATATTTTACATACTTAAATGTATCTGTACTTGCTACAATCCTTTAGGAAATCTTTCGGCATAAAGCCAATGAGCAAACTGAGAAGTGCACAGCATTTCTCAGCAAATTAACGTCATAAATAGATACACAGTACTTGAAATTGCAGTATTGTATATGTTATTCTGCAACAAGATTTTCTATCCTTTTTTTTATATAAAAAAATTAAAAAAATTAAAAAAAAATTGTGTCTTCTTTTACTGCTCTGGTCTTAACTTGTAGCTTTGTTAAAAAGAGCAACTAACTGCATGTGATAAAATAAACATTTCATGCAATTTACTCTGATGATATTGGAAAAAAGTAAAAGCAGCTGATGCAAAATTATGGACTTCTTAAATTTAATTTACACAAAAACTGTTCATTCTATTGAAATATGCCAAAGATAAAAAGTTGCTCTTTATTCAATTTTCTATGAATAAAATCACAAATTAGGAACCTTTAATCAACAGTATTCCAGCAAAAAGATAAATATTTTGCAATAGTATTTTTCTCTAGATAACTTTAAATTTTCAGCTATTTGGTATTAAACTTTCTTGGTGTTCACAATAAGATGAATTCACTATTAAACCTTGCAGTATTATTTCACTCCCACCTAATACACTAGAGTCCAAAAGTTAAGCATATAATTCAGAAAACAGAACTGGAAGGGAAAATGGTGAGCAAGTGCCATTAAATGTTACCTCAGAGAGTGCCTTCCCTTAATGGTAGTCTTTGATAGGTAAGTGGGTTCGTGCTTCAAAGGTCAACAAAACCAGAGCAGCAAATCAATATCAGAGTATTAGATCCAGTGAGTGGCTCATTCATTGTTCTCCCATTGTGAACAGAGTCGTTGGTTTGCAAAGTGTTTACAAGACAGCACCAACATGCCACAAAGAGATCAACTGGACCCTGTTTTGAAGGGTAGAATCGTCGGATGTGTAGAGGCATGTCAGACACACACCACAGGCTTCCAGGCCATAATGTGCCACAAACTGTCACTTCCAAGCTTTGGCAACAGTTCCAAGAAACATGTGGTGTTCATTGGATCCCTGTATATGGTTGCCCACAGGTCACAATACCACAACAGGACCAATATTTGGTCATAACACCACGACATTGGAGGAGCCCGCAAGACAACTCTCTTTGAAGCTTGCAGCTGCCTCAGATATTTGATTTTTGAGGCAAACTGTATACCAGAGGCTCAGGGCATTTGGTCTCTAAGCCAGATGTCTAGCAGTGTGTGCCCTCCTCATTTGAATACACATACAGTACCGTTTACAACAGAGTCATCTATGTCAACATTGGACCTTGAATGAATGGAGGAACATGCTGTTTACATATTAGTCCTGATTCAATATGAACAATGATTCTCATTGCACAATAATCTGGACAGAATGTGGAACCTGGTTTCATCCCACCAAAATCATGGAAACATGCCCAATTAGTGGTGGTGACATACTCTTGTGGACAGACATAATGTTCAATGGATGTACAGATATGCATATCTTCAATGGTGGTACTGTAAATGGCCAGAGGTACAGAGATGAGGTACTGGAACCACTTCTGTGACTTTTCAGAGCTGCAGTTGGTCCACACTTCATCTTAATGGACAATACTGCACATCCGCATAGAGCCCACCTGGCAGACGACTCTCTTGAGATGGAAGATATCCAGTGATGACTGCCCAGCGATGTCCCCAGATATGAATCCTATAGATGAGACCTGGGATGTATTAGTAAGACCAGTTGCAGCCTGCCAGTATCCATCGAGGACACTTCGAGACCTCCGACATGCTCTCCTTGAGGAATGGGAATTGCTGCCTGCAGTGTCTTGAACCACCTTACAAAGAGCATGCCACAGTATTACAAGGCTTACATAGTCATGAGGGATCACCATATCTCATATTACCTGCTCAGCACCATCACTGTCATTGTCAAAGTGATCTTCAGATTTTGTGCTTGCATAAAAAGGTGTCTCAAGGTCAAAATTGTCTGCTATTTCTGACTCTATTGAATTCCAGATGATGTGTGATGCATTGGTAACAACATATTGCACTAAGCTTAACTTTTGTACAATTGTGATAGTTGGTAATAAAATACTGAATTATGCTTTTGGACACTAACGTATACACCATGTGTAATATGACAGCTGCAAATAAAATCAAACATACAAATTGCAATTATAGTAGTTTGGGACATATTATGATTAAAATTCTTGACTTCTCATGCCAATGTTCTTATCACTATTCTGCTTTCCGATTGTGAACCACAAAATCTTTTCACCTCTTGTATAGTTTACAAGATTCTAAAATTATCTAAAAAAAAGCAGATTTATAACCAAAGTTATTTAAGCTAACATAGTCACCAGTGTTACAATTATTACAATATGGAATACTTTTTTGCACCAAGTTACACCATAAACGAATATTTTACAACACTGCTGATTCAAGTTTCATGAATTTATACTACATGGGTAATTTACACATGTGTACAACTAGGGTGAATGTTTTAAATTAGCTATCATTTAAGAACTATTTTCATTTAAATCAAAAAGCATATCATACCTCCTGCTGGCACTCGTATCTCCACATCTAGTTGCTCCTGTAATGAGGCTATATTTTCAGTGTTCTTCCTTCTTGATGAACTCGAATTTTCACAGGAAGTGTTACTGGAGCATTCCTTGATATTTGCAGCCTGTGGTGGAGCACCTGCTTCAACATTTCTTGAGGAGTGTGATCTTTGAAACACTGATTCACTTGCTGAAACTCTTCGACCTATAGGGCTTCTCACAGCAGAGGACTTCAAGCTAACTTCAGTATAAGGAAAGGAATTATCAAGTTGAACTCCTTTTAAGTTACGACTTGAGTATCTATGAGAAGGCGAAAGGCATTTATCTGAATCACTTTCTGAAGTTCCACCTAAATTTGAGCTATCTGGTCCCATATGTTCAGCACTAAGTCTGTGTCTGACAGCAACACTAGCAGCCGCAGATTTTTCAGGACTGGAAGTAGCACCATTGAATTTCTGCTTATCACTGGTAGAAGAACGGCGATGCCTTACAGTTACACCTTCTTCACTGCCCCGTTTATTTCGCCTTTCAATAGTACTTGATGTGCTCTCACAATGCTGCCTGCATGAAACTTCACCATCAACAGATTTTGGACTTAAACTCCTTCCATATATTTTATCCTGATGTCTTTCAGACTCTGATACTCTTTCACTTCCTAATGACTGACAGACTGCCTCTCTCTCTCTAGAAGTTACTAAATAAGATCTGTCCCCTAGTAATTGAAAACTGTTGCTTCTTGTGCAATCAGTGCCTGAAATAGATGTTGAATCACCTGATGAACCTGAAAAACTTTTGATAGCTTTTTGTTTTAATCTCTGAAGAATTTCATCTCTTTCTCCCCGAAAACTTTCTGATCTATATTTCTCTCGCAGAAATGTGCGCCTTTCTTCTTTATAACGTTCTATCCTTTCTCTTCTCTGAGGATCATCTAAATCTGCTGTGGTAAAGGCAAGAGGTTTATCTGCAATTGCAACCCTAGCAGTTGGTATCACAGCATTTTGCTTGCTGCTATCCATTAAACTATCCTGATTATTACCAGTATCATTAATGTCAGGCGAAGTCTGCACACGCATCAACTGCCCGGAAGACTGATTACTGGAACTCAAGAACTGACCTTCATCTAATGAAACACTCAATGCTGTTGAGTTAACTAATTTGTTTCTTGCAGCTTTTGCCAATCTAGCTCTCACACAAGGTGGCAGAGCTGAATTGCTTGAATGTGAGCTTGGATCTGAGCGACGAGATAACTTAGGTGTGACTGTATCTTTTCGAGATACATTGGGACTAGAAGCTGCTACATTCTTGTTAAGGTTGCTGCTTGCATTTTCATTGTTCACAGTAATTAGCAATGCTGAAGGGGTTTCTTGTATTACACTTGCATCACAGTAAGATGAACCTTGGCCGATGGTTTTTATCTCATTTTCATGAGCTGAATATGAAAGTCTCTGAGTGGTTACTGTAGAATTATGAATATGGTCTGAGCTATTTTCTACTGTATGCTGTGCTGTGACTGGAGTTTCAAATTTGGACAGCAATTCTCTTACATTACATTTAGTGTTTTGCTTAGGAGATAGCTGATGTGATGTGTCACATCCTGAAAAAAAGAACATATGCACATTTTTATTACTCATATTGAAAAATAATTAATTTCTATTAATTCTTCAAATCTGATATGCTTCGCCTTTCTTATTCGCTACTTTTAAAAGTAATAAACTACTTAAGTGGCACTCTTAATAATCGCTCTATTTATAGTACCATATTACTTAGAAAATTTTTGATATTACTTCATATGTTCTCTGAATTCTAGTCTAAGCACTAAGTATCTCCAAAGAAACACCTAATAGAACTCTATAAGCCATAATCAAAGTTTGAATAATGCCACCTATAACTTCAGCAGGAACAAAGATTGAAGAAGTTGAGTGATTACACAAATATAATATGTAACAAAAAACTTCACTTATCTTAAGAAAATAATGTGAATTTTTCTTATTAGATGGGATCGATTTCATGAACCCTTGCTTGCATCATCAGTCAACACACTTCATCGTCAAGGATATAGTTACTATGTTACTATGTTTTTTCCGTATTAAGATGAAATGTAATTTGGAAACCAGAACGAAAGAACATTTTCGTAACATTGAGTATAAACAAACTGATCAATCGGCCATAACAGACCATTTTTGGTCATTTAACCATGAAATAAATCCTGAAATTAAATTATTAAAACAATTAAATGGTCCGATAGATTTAATAATTTGGGAAAAGATATTTATTTTAAAAAATAAACATTGCGTAATGAATTTTGAAATACTGGTAGTTGATTCTGTTTTTAGGTTTTTTTGTTTTTAGATTTTGGTGATACTGAAAAAACATAGTAACATAGTAACCTTTATCCTTGACGACAAAGTGTGTTGACTGATGATGCAAGCAAGGGTTTGTGAAATCAATCTCAACTAATAAGAAAAACTGACATTTTCTTAAGATAAGTGAAGTTTTTTTGTTACAAATAGTTATATTTGTGTAATACTTATTGTTTCACTGTAGAGTTGAGTGATATTACGTAACAGTATGTTAGATAAAGATGGATGTGCTTAATGTCAGGATTTTTTTTTAAATTTTCATCAATGAGATCCAAAGGACATTTCATTGAACATGATTTAGGCTTATCTATATTTGCATTTCCTGAATAACCAAAATTACACTAGCAATTTTATATTTTCACCAATGTTATTTTCTGTCCAAAAATGGTATGCTACAGCAGTTTTATCTATTTGTTTCAGTTTTACGTTTCTCTGGCATTCTTTCAGTCTGGTTTCCAAGTTTTTCACTTGGCCTATGTAGTATTTCTCAGATTCCTCACAACTGATCTGATAAGATTCTGAATTCTGATGTGCTCGAGACTATTTTTAAGACGTTTGTTTGGCAAGTTCTTCAGGCTAGTCATATTTAACTTTCTGAAGATCTTTTCAGATTTTCTTAAAGCCCAAAAGGTTAGGCAAACTTGCTGTACTTCCAGTCAGTATTTGATAGTTGTGCTAAAGTGGAAATTCATGAAAAATTCTTGACTTTCTTCTTCCTTTTTAGCATGTTCCTTACGAGGTGCAGATTGAATCCATTTGTTATTGATATTTCCACAATATGCTGTCATTCTTTCAAAAACTCTTCATTGCTTATCTTGTTCCTATAAAACTTGGATGGAGACCATATGGAAGCTATAGAGCAGTGAGTGGATGCACAATCCCAGACATCTACCCAATGTGACACATCTTCATTATGGCTAAAATCATTCCAACTATACTGCATTCTCCATTGCTTACTTACCCTGTCTCACCAAATAAATGTTCATCCAAAGGACTTCACTAAGACTGTCAATGGCATTCCTTTTGGCTTATTCAAATTTACAACGCTACCTCAGAAATTTTAAGAGTTAATGGATGAGGTTTCATATGGACTTCTGTACTGCCACCTGGAAGACATTCTGGTGCTCTCTTAGTCACCAGAATCACCTACATTTGCTATTTACAATGATGATCATATACAGCATTCTCGTAAAACCTGCAAGTTGCTGTTTTTGGCCAATATGTCTCCTTAAAGGGCTATAAGGACTTCCGGATGCCTCTTGTTTGGAAGACTGCAATACAGCCCTAAAGGAGTGCCCAACATCCTTCCTCAGGATCGATTCTATGTACATCTAACACTTACTGGGCAATTGACAGTCTCCAATAGATGCTGTTATTGCCTTATAATATTTGGCCATTTTTTCAGTGGGCTGAGGCATATATCATTGCTCATATCACAGCTGAGACCATTGCTATAACATTCTTCTCTGGTTGAAAAACTTGTTTTCACTACCCTACACCTCACTAGACTGGGGTACATAGTTTTCATCTCAGAAAGATGACGTGAAAGGCATTTGACTTACCATCCACAACCATCAACCATTTAATCCACAAATAATCCATATTATCCACAACCTAATGAGTTGGTGGATTGGTAGCATTATGTGCTTAAATCAGTCATCATATGCCACAATACTCCACAATAGACTGCAGTGCTAAACATAGTTCTCCTGAATTAGGCTATCCTTCCACTAGATTTCTGTTATTCAATGGTTGAACTCTCACATGGAGAACCACTGTGCATTCCGGTGTGCTGCTGGAACACTTCTTAGCACAGTAGACCTCTCACGCTTCATGAATAGCTTTGTCATATGGGATACCTTCAATCTGTACTTTGGGATACCTTCCTGTACTGGCCACTATGCAAGAAAAATGCATTTGTGCATCCAGTTCTTATTGTTGATAGCCATGTGTTCTTGCATGCCAGGTGTTGGAGCCATTCTACACTGAACCAAATTAACTAGTTAGTCATGACACCAAAATTTAACTTTTTTGTAAAAGGGAAGACAATTGCTGTAACAGACTACCTGGAGCCTGCCTACTTGCTTCCACTACAGCAGACATGCTTGGTATACAGATCTTTTCTGAAACCTTCCCATCTATGGGCACTGTAAGTAACTGTGTTCCAGGATCTTCACTTCTCTGCTTGTGGCCTGAGATCAAGAACACTGACTCTTGTAAGTACATGCTCTGGTAAGCACGTTAAGTTAACAATACCCTTTAATCACAATAACATTCTGAGAGGATGGTTTAAAACACTTGAATTCTATAAGTGTGACTATTTGGTGACAGCATCCCTCAGTGATTACAACTTTTGCATCTATAACACAAGTGGGAGATTTACAGTAAAAATTAGACATAACAGCATGCTAAATGCCTGCAGAATAGGCACACTAAATATACACACAAATAGCAAGTGGTGTGAGAGTACACAACTTTATCTACATCATTGTTAACCATTACTGATAACAGACGAACATAATTACAGATAGTGATTGTATGAACAAAATATAGCTGCATAGGAAATTATTGTTCATCAGAAATTAGAACGAAAAACAAATACTAAATTGACCCCCTCCAAAAAAAGCAACAACAAAAACAACATATAACTAATATTTATGACAGAACTTCAATAATACAAGCAAAATAGCTTGAAGGTCAAACTAATTATCTCAAATATACTAGAGTAGCCAGGTTACTTGAATGAAAACATCACCATGAAGGCCCGCCTTGGTAGCGTAGATGGCAGCTTGTCTGCCTCACGTTCAAGAAGTCCCTAGTTTGAATCTCGGTCAGGGTGAGTTACAGGGATAAGGTTTTTCCGGGGTTTTCCCTTATCCTGAAGGACGAATATCAGGGAACTCTAAGCTCTAAGGACCCTGGGATTATTTGAGCATCATTTCATCCATTCCATTCATCGTCTGATATGACTAAACATTGGAAGACGTAAAATTACAAAAAGTCACCATGAAGAGATGCCCAACAGGGCGTGTGTAATTTTAAATAGCTGGACTATTTCTGTTGGCAGTTTATTTGAATCAGGGTATCGGTATTAATACCCAAAGCCATGAATAAACAGTTGAACAGTCTAACCATAGAGTGTGTAGTAATGACCTTCCATTTCAGATGACGGTCCCACAGCATTGTGTGCTATTGCCCCATAAACAGCCTTGACATCACTACTGTGAGCCTTAACTAGAAATTGAAATATAAGTACCTAGGTACTTAAAAAATGCAGAACATTTTACCTGGCTATCTTATTGGATAACCAAGGATAACCAGAGGCCTTTTTTTCTATTTTGCTAATAGTAGCTAATCACAAGATTCATATTAGCTGAATATACACTTTGACAGATTCTTTATGGAAGACATCAACAGAAAATTTTTAGTACAGTAAAATTATAATACCTGTATTATATAATACATTTGACAAATAATATGGTAAATTTCAAAATGTTATGACATACAGCATTTTATTTGCTGATGCTTCTTAGTACTGATTCATAAATTTCTTATTTATTACATTAAAACATAATACCACGCACATTTTGCTAAAGCTGTTGCTTAATGCTTAACACCCACCTTGGTTAGCTGTGCGCATTTCCTCCAATTCCTGCTTCATTCTTCTTTCCCTAAGAATATCTCGGCCAATCTCAGAATCTATTCTACGGCGGGTTAGATCCATGCTGGCTATTCTACGATGCTCTGGGGATGACTGAGGGGAATCTAGCTGTGTTGATGAATTGCTGTCCTCCATTTCACTTCTCATACTTGATGTTCGCCTTCTCTCTGATGATATTAATGAAACGGCATCTTCTCCTTCCACAGATGATGTCTGATACGTGCTGTCTTCTAGCAAGCACCTGGATTCTTCAGGAGTACCACAACCTTCATTACTGCAGTCTTTTGACTCACTACTGTCATTACTGAGTGTGCACTTAGAGTCATCCAAAATAAATGGTACTGAACATTCCTGAGGTAATACTGAAATATTATTCTCTTCCGAGGTTTCCAGCATAGACCCACCAGAAGCTGCATAGTCCTGATTACCAATATCTGAGCTATCATCTCCAATTTCATTAGTTTCAGCAGAGCTTATACTTTTTTCCCCTATGGATTTTTCTTCTTCCAGTTCCGTTTCTACTTCACATCTGGACTCTTCTACAAGCTCATTCACCTCATATATTGAGCGCCTGAAGTACTTCACTTTTTGGTAAATTTCTGTTTCAGCTGTAGTTTCTTGCAATTTGGTTATGCTCTGATCTTCATCCTGGTGCACAGTTGCAACGGGCATATTCAACTGTAATACATTAAACATTAGGGTATTAATATTTGATTTCACTTATAATTAAATTTTTTTTCACTCTTGTGTAGGTGTGGTACAAAGGAAACATTACAAGAGATTATAGGCATTTTTCCTGAAAGAAAGGTCAGACCCCATAGGCTTCACATGTGTAACAATTATAACCAACTCAAGGGTGTAATTAAAAGATAATACTGTGGAGGTTTGCCATTATTCACAGAACAGTAATGAAATTCCTTGATAACTGTCCTGAACCAGGATGAAAGTTTTTCACCGCTGAAAAATTTCCAACCTGAAATGCAGTTCAGGTTTCTTTGCAAGCTCACCACCTGCTACAGAGACAGATTTGGACTCATTACATATGGTGAATATTAAACCAAGTGAGATTATATACATCCATGTAACATAGATATGCTCCAGGTACCTTGTAAGATATTATTATGCAATTAAAATTAAGAATGATCTAGAAAATTCCTACAAGTACTCACACAGTCAAAGCAAATCCCATTAGTACTAGTTATGCCTTCACATGGTTTGGTTCATTTCCATTTTCTGTCAAACGCTATGAATACTAACTTCTCAACTCAGAGCTCAGTTAATGCCAATATGACAATTGAAGGCGTTCTTTATTTGAAGTGCACTTCAATAACTTTGAAATGTTATTTATTTGTACCCTAGTGCTTTCAGGATATAATTTTGAAAATATAGAATACATTGCACAATGAAGAGAAAAAAAAAAAAAAAAAAACTGGATTTCAATAGACATGAAACCACCCTCAGCACCCCAGTGAGCCTCTACTACTATAATTTGTGTAACAAAAGCAGACAGCAAATTTTTCCTCTTGAATGCTAAAGTACTTGACTAGTAAATCATACTTACAAGGGAACTATCACTGTACTCACACAGCTATGCACTTGAAAGTTTGATGGTATAATGCCTGCTGTATACATATCTATGAGCATCAAAATTCTGCTGTGGAGTAGAACCGCAATGCCCAAAAATGAAGCCTAGAAAGTCTGCATGCGAACACTTTCAAGTAGCTGCTGGACATTCCTTGTCAGCTCTATCTAGGTGTGGGGGGATGGCACTCCTAGCATATGTCATGTGTAGACCGCTGCCCGTCAGGGGTAAACAGTCCCTACCGTACAATGCTATGTTATTATGCCTATATGTTCCTAAGTATTCTAGACTCATTATTAAATTTTATATGAGTCGTATTTTTTACACATCGGCTTCACTTTCGTACCTATTTTGAGGACATGTTTCGCAAATCTTCGTTTGCATCTACGGCTCTTGTGCGACTGAAAACGAAGATTTGCGAAACATGTCCTCAAAATAGGTACGAAAGTGAAGCAGATGTGTAAAAAATACGACTCATCTAAAATTTAATAATTTTTCGCTTCACTGTGGTGTTCCAATACAGTTAAATCTTGATATATTCTAGACTCATTTTCGGGTACATCCAACTATACACTGCGCCCAATTTTTGTTACACAGGACCCCCCACTGATCAGAGATGATGCCATCCAACTCTCAAGTAAATGCAGGAGTGAGCATAGTGACAGTTCCCTTGTTAGTATGCTTCCAAAATTTCAATGGCCTGTTAGCTTTCTTATGGACAGGGGCAATACATATACAATGTATTACTTCTCACCCTTTATGGCTAAAGAGGGACCAGGATTAAAAGTTTTTTATCCTAAATTAGCTCCCTCTCTTGCGCTGACTGTGGGTTATCACTCTTTTTAGTAATTTTGGATTTGGATCAATGCCATGGTTTTCGTTCCAAAATTGAAATTCTATTGCTGACTTATCTTCATGTTTCTTAAGTGCTCTTTGACTCTCGGTTTTAGGTTTCTTTTAGTTGGACCTATGTAGCATTTTTCACAATTCTCATAACTTATTTGGTATATTCCGGATCTGTTAGTTGGTGGGATTTCATCTGTTTTTCAAATTTAGCAATTTTAAAACTGAGTATCTATTAGTAGGTGCCTAGATGATATTTTGCTCCTTAAAGATTTTTTTGAATTTATTGAATGTTTTTGGGTGGTGTGTGAATGTACTGAATTGCTTTCTTTTTCTTTAGTGAATGTGGTTGCTTCCTTAATGGTTTTCTTTAGTTTAGCCTTTTTTTAAATTTTCTTAAACACCAGGCTTTTGTTGTATCCATTTTCTTCTCCTTGGCTTTTTGTTCTTTGAAGTATTCTGCTTTATCCAAGGGTATGTTGACTAGTCTGTGAGTAAGACTGTTTATTATTGCATGTTATGTATAATTGGATTATTGCTATGATTTTTTATGTAATTTTCTGACTCTGTTGGCTTCCTGTAAATTCTAAATTTTATTTTTGTGTCATTTCTGATGATATTTAGGTCCAAGAAAGAAAGTTGTCATTGATTTCCTTTTCTATTGTGAATTTGATAGTCTTTTCTTGCAGACTGAGTAATTTTAATCCACCATCTAAATGTTTATTTGAAACTATTACAAAGAGGTCATCAACAATCTATACCAAACTGAACTATACCAAACTTGGGAAGAATGATGTGACATCAAATGAAACCAGTCTGTCATTTTTGTCCAAATTTATATATTTTATTTTTTCTACCAGGTCTTAAGAGATTTTTAAATTTCCGCTTTCAAACTTGGGGAAGCTATTGAATTTATTTAGTAACCATTTGGCCAACTATGTGGGGGCATTTATGCTACTAGTGATAGATCTCATGGCTTTTCCTGTTTTGTGAAGTTTTGGTAGCCAATATATTCTTGGTAATGTTGGATTATCTACTTTAATTTTATGAAATTCTTTTTTGTTAATTATTTTTCTTTCTTTGTGGATTCAATGTAGTACTTTAATGGGCTGGTTTCCACTTTTTGGTAATTACCATCTTTTAACAGGTCTTTCACCCTCTTTGTGTATTCTGCTTTTTCCAAAATTACTATTTGATTCCTCTTTACTGCTTTAATGTAAATAGCTGCTTTCTTTTTAATGGCCTTCATGATGTGGTTGTTAACATTTTCTTTTCATTTTTAATTTGTTCCACTATTTTGGAACATTTGTGTTTTACTATGTTTCTATTTTCTTTATTCAATGTTTCCGAGGCAATTTGGATGTCAGCAATATAGTCTTTAACTTGGTTAGAAGAGTCCACACATGTTTTTAAACCTTGATTGAGTATATTCAATTCTGGCTTTGTGAAGGTTTGATTGGATAAGTTAACTATACTGTTTGGTTGATCTTTTAAGTTATGTTTGGAGGTGATAGGGACATCTCCAAGGAGTTTACAAAATCAACATTCAATAGTCGATACACGTTCTAGGTAAACACTAGCAATTAAATATGTTTGGATGTACAATCATTTTGAGCATACATTTCTAATTCTTAGTGGGTGATACATGTATTCTGTATAAAAGAATAACAATCCTGGTCCATAGTAAACACAGGAATTTTTATTTTGCTTGCAAATCTGAAATGTGGTGCAATCTATCTCGTGAGGTTGTTGGGAATCAACTGAGTACAGTTGAACCTGCATTATACATAACCCAGTTATACGTAATTTGTATTTATAAGTAAATATTTGTAGGTCCTGGAAAAAATGTAATTTAGAAACATGTTAACAGAATCTTACTTATACGTAATGCATTGATATGTAATTCCTAGTTATATGTATTAAATTTTAGTGAAATACAACTGAGTCATTGTAATTAAATGAGCATATGGAATACACTAACTTAAAAGAAACTCTAAACATGTTTTCCTTATCGCTACTGACAAATACACAAGCTGAGCAGGCTACCTTCGGCCACTGAAACAGAAGACAAAGACGTTCGTTCGTATACGTCTTAAGGTGCAACAGTGTAGTAGCAACAAATGAGAAGTAAATATAATTTTCACTATCTGAGGTTTACTGTTGAAAGTGGTTTTGTGTTTCATTTCTCAATGTCCTTTAATCATCCACAGAGAAAAGAAAAAGCAAGTGCTATATGCTATATCAGAAAGTGTAATTCATACGAGGGATGGTACTTAATACACAAAACCCAAATCAAAATTGCTTCCAACTTAGGAATTGCTTATATACGCTATGTAGTCATCAGTGACAGAAAACCTTAGAAAAAAACTTGTGCAGATAACTCACACAGACAGAGATCCCAACTCAGGACCTCTAGAATGCAGGGTATGTAGGCACTACATCAGTGTGAAAAGTTTAGTGAAAAAGTTCTATGTTAATATGTTTTGTAAAATGAGTTGTATGCATTTAATGCAAGAAAAGTAATACAGGCCAAATTAACTAAATAGTTTAAAGCAGGACCAACTTCTAAATAATTTTTGCTTCATACATATCTTGGTGCATTATCAAAACTACATTTGTATGCAATTCTGAGTTATAAGTAATCTTTCCACTTCCCCCTGATATACGTATAAATCAGATTCAACTGTATCTAATTTGTAGAAAAGCAGTGGCTCATAATGGACAAAAATACTGCATGTAACCTTAAGACAGATTATGATGAATAATGCCAACTGTCAACACAGATCTCTGCTCAAGAAGATTACCATGATGGACAGAGGCAGAAGAGACTGCACAGAAATAAATCTCTTTCCCCTCCCTCTTTTCTATTTTGCATTATTCAGTATTACGTTATTCAAATCTAACTTGTTAATATTTTGGTAACTGCCATTTTAACAAACACTGAAACTTAAACTTACCTGTACATCCTCATACAAATGCTCTTCATTCACATTCCTTGAATCTGTGTGCCTGGGAATGTTCTCATACGTCCTGAGTGTTGGCTCACTTGAGGTGTTTTCTAAACATGGAGGAATTGAGGCCAGTTCATCACTTGAAGTTACCAACAAAGGATCTGCCTTCACTTCATATAAATTATCTTTGTCCTCATCTTTACATATAACATTCTCATACTTAATGGTGATTTGTGATTCCTGAGTTACTGGTTTTGGACTCATTTCCTGATTATCTTGCTGCAATAAATCTATCACATTTATATATTTAGATACAGGAACTTCTCTTATTAAAGGACTCGCACCACCCCCTGACAAATCACTGTAGTTGCTGGTTCGATCAAGTTCTTCTGAACTTGCTACTGGAACATTTTCATATTTCGGAACAGTAAATCTGCTAGCCTGTATAAGCATATTTTCGTAACTACTATCACTAGGGGTTAGTTTAGGAGTAGGTACAGGTGAAGAAGAGAGGCGATGATACTTAGTGCTGCCTGGAGTATGCTCGTAATCTGGTGTGGTATTGGTGGAAATGCTGGTGCTGCAGGTCTCATCATCCAAGAGTGGGGTGTAGAGAAGCAAAGGCGTGTCTGGTGTAGGCAAACTAGAACTATGCAGGGTGAAGCTCTCATTATCCGATACTGTCGCTTCGGCCAATGATGGACTTGTGTTATTGGGAGGACTGTCACCCATAGCAGTAGGGGAAGCATCATCAAACGACTTGGTATACTGGTGATGTTGATGCACTTCAGCTTGTACAAGTAGCTGTTGAAAAAAAGATGCATTATGGATTAGCAAAAATTTCCAATTTTATGCTTCAAAGTAAAAATACTTCACAGTGAGTACCCCTTTTAATCCCAGGTTAACTAACTAAACATGAAATTTGAATCAATACTTTCTAAATAAATGTTCATGGATACTCTCACCTTGAGTTGACAGTACATTGCCAGACTAAACATTTAGAAAAAAAGTAAAATTAGGCACAACATGCATAACATTCATAACATTATTCAGACAGTTTAATCCATTTGCAGCTTTGTTTATAAACTTTAAACAAAAACTAGGGTGGAGTGTTAAAAGCTGACTACAAATAGCTGTGTTATATTTTTAAGGGCTAGTTTCGGAAGCTTTTGCTCTCATACTCAGTATTAAAATTATTAACCGCTTCGCCGATGGCCATTTAAACCCTTCAGGGGCCGCAAGCGGATACCCAATAAACAGAGCAAGACATTTAAATTGTTAAATGCTGTAAAAATACATCATAAATACAATTCCCTATCTTCCACATTTATTAAGTTATTTAAACGAAACAAAAACTGGTTTAAAACCCATTAAAGGCAGTATACATCTACAGTAACAATAAAGTAGAGACTACATTAATAAATAGTCGAAATTTCACTACTTTGTTTCACTGTAGCAAAAGCCATTATTTGCGCCGAATTTGCCTAATATTTGAATCATTTTGCTTTGTGTGTATACGAACCAATGTATGTATGTTTAGCTACGCAAGCGACTTCTCCGATTCAAGTTTAGTTTATTTATGCTATACCAAGCGATAGTCATACGAGTATATGTTGCGTTATACTGAAAAGAAAACCCTCTGCCAGCATCTGCTATTACAGTGTTTCTCAACCAAGGTCTCTGGTAGCCTTATGCAGCTGTTTTCGCTCAGTATTTTAGTTTTTTATACTCTCTCTGTGTTCAGAGTGATTTCTTATAGCTATCAAGAGCTAAATGAATGGCACATTTGAAATTGTTAAATTTCAATGTTAACCATGGCTTATCCCCGTAATGTAGCAAATAAATTACCTTGCGTATGATGTATACAGGCTTCTGATATTACTGTAGAAAATCTGGAATATTTGTTGTGCGATTATGAAAGAGATGTTTAAGATATAGTTAGCAGTGACATGTACTGGTCTACAGATGGCATGTTAGCAACTCCATTGTTTGGGGGAAGTGGCGGGTCAAATATGAGTGATGTGGATCAGCTATTACTAGCTATCCCTCATTACGAAAAAGTTAAATGGTAAAAAAGTATTTTTATACCACTGGATGTAAACCATGCACAATTGTTTAGTAATTTTCAGAGCTGTAAATTCATGCAAGACATTCATCTACCTGTACTTGCGCGTATAAATAGCTCGTAACCTAATTGAGTATTATAATACTCAGAGGTAAGGGATAAGAAATTCACCACGAAATCACCCCTCACACTTGAGAGAAAACACTTTCCTAAAAGCGTACCACCCACAACCAAAAAAGTCGCAACCGTTTCGAAAATGTCTAGTGTGTTGCGAAAAAGAAGTTCGCAAGGAAACCAATATTATTTGGTGTGAATCTGTAGATGTGCTCTTGGTGTTTATCCCAGTTTGGAGGTGTACAATTCAAAAAGAAACCTTTAAGGGTACGTTTACATCCCATATAGAACTAATTTAAATATATTGTAAAATAGGAAGATTATAATAATTGGCGTTAAATGAGCATTAAGTGCATGTATGCGCAGGACGTCTATACACGTCCATATCGGTTTGGGGCATTTTAACTTGGACGTCATATGATGTCCATATCAGTGAAAGGGTTAAATGAAATTTAAAAAAAGGATGAAATCCCACCAATCAAACGATCCAGAATATACCAAATTAGCTGTAAGGTTAAGAAAAATGCTACAGAGAGCAAACTAAAAGTAACCTAAAAACCAGAGCCAAAGAGCATTTTAGAGACATCAAATGAAACAGGAAGTTAAGTCAGCAGCAGCATTTTACTTTAGCAATGAAAACCATGACCTTGACCCAAATTCAATATTATTAAAAAGAGTGATAAACCAAAACAAACTGACAATGTGGGAGAAAATCTTAATATGGAAAAATAAGGACTAAGTAATGACCTTTGAAACTCCACCCATCGATAATTTGATAAAGTAGTTTATAGTTCCACCAGCAGAGAGAAAACACCACCACAACAACAACAACCGACAGTCAGACCATCGAGGCTGAAAATGGAAACAACAACTTCTGAAACTAGTCTCTCAAAAAATAAACACATACCACTCCTAGGATTTCTTGCACTTTCACAAAAACATTAAGGAGAACATGAATTCTGTTCATTTACTACACATATGAAGCTGGTACCCCCATCAGCAGATTACAATTTCCAAACTGGCAGTGGTACATGACCACAGCGATCTTCACATTTCCTCTGTTTGCTTTTGTTGTCTACAGTCAAGATACTGTCCTTTTAGAAACCAAGAATTCACATACGACACATGTTTGAGAAGTCACAAAGAAGAACCAATCAAATTTATGAATATAACATTTGCCATAGGGCTTAATGCAATGAAGCTCTTGCTGGAGACATTATCAGACTCACCTATCAAAGCCACATTCACACTTACTCTTGAAATGAGGATATTTCCTTGAGTATTAATATAGGTTGATGAGATTATGGACATTATTTTCTTTTGTGACTATTTCTGTAAACCCCTTAAAACTTCTCTTTCAGGAAGCTAAAACATTTATATAGGTTCACCATAATTTTTCCATATGACAAATCAAGATTACCTGGCCATGTTGTCGAACCTAACACCACTCCTGCCTATTCAGATATTGCCCTGTCCACGATAGTTACTAGGCAACTCTCCATGCCTTTAACAAGGTGTTATTGAGTTATATTTTATCAATACAAGATGTTTATACCTTATTGTTTGTTGCAGTGGTATATCCATAAATTGCAATTTTACTTCTGCTTTCAAGAGTTCATGATAAAATGATCCATAAGTTCTTTTTACCTAAAGCCATAATTTGATTAAACATTTTTGTGCAGGCGTGTAATTTGTGATGTCACATACTTGTAATTTAATGCTAAGCTCTAGAGGCATAACAAACATTAACACAAGGTCTAAATTGAAGTCAAAGCTGCTATTTTCATCAGTCTCTCAGACATGCAGTTTTCATGATTCTCTCTTGCAAGACCATCTTTAAAGCTGAAATATGCCACTAATGTTCCATAATTTTTCCAAGAGCAGAAACAATTCTGCAGCTTGAAACAAACCACTGAGTATTGTCACCGAGGCATTATTGTGCAGCTACCGCAAGCCGCAGCTGGTGCTGAATGCTCACCAACAAAGAGAAAGAGACAGATGTATGGATAGAGATATCTGTCTCACTGTGTCGCGAGTGATCAACTGCATTCTAGAACAATGACTGGAGGTATGAAAGCCCGCAAAGTGTTAGAGTGGGGTCAGTTGCTATTGAGTTGCTCATTGTGTGTGCAGCTGTGTAGTAATTGTGAATGTGTGGACATTTGAAGTGTGCCGTAGTGATTTCTTTGGTTTGTTTACGTGCAGCTGAGAACGAGATGACCTTGAAGACTGCTGTTGTGTATGTTGGCTGAGGGAGGGTCGACCACACAGTGTCAGGACTCCAGCAGCACAAAAAGCAATGGCGGCTCGTGTTTGGAGAAATCCTGTGCAGAAGCAGGCTATCTTGTCCTGTGAAACGAACATTTCAAAAAGGACAATGTCCAGGCTTCTGTCAGAGAACCTTGGACTAAGGGCTTATCACTGAAATAAAGGACATTACCTTAACACACTTATGCCCAATTTCACCAACAGATGTTAAAATCAGCGTTAACAAATGTAATGTATCAATTGTCACAGCGCTAACAAAGCTGCTAAATTTCTTGCATTTCACCAACCTGTTTCCTGAAAATGGTAACAAACATGTGTTAACGCCAAGAAACTTGTAAATATTACAGCTATAGAAGGCTATGGATAAGTCATATTATTTTCTGAATGTACTGCGATGCACTTTTGTTTTCATTTTCGTCTGCACACAGCTAAACCAATGCCAGATAGACAAAATCGTAAACAAAAGCCATGAAACAAATTTCTCATCAATGTACAAAGAACTGTTAATTGAATTGGTGACGAAGTATAAGGATATCTTAGAAAATAGGAGGACGGATGCAGTGAATGTAAAAGAGAATGATGTCACGTGGGAAAAAATTGGAAACGAATTTCATTCAAATGCATGTATCATTACTAGAAACACGAAACATCATCTTCAGTATTACGTAAATTTAAAACGAGTTGCGAAGAAGTACAAGTGACAAGTGACTTGAACATTTCAAGACGGGAGGTGGACAATGTATTATCAACATAATTCATTGAATTATAAAATCACAAAGTTATTAATACTTGAAGCAAAGGCAAGATCGGCATATTCCTTTCGATGCATGTTCTAACCTTTCTTGTACTTCCGCAGTAACCTTCATAGCAACTTGTTTGGACAGTCTATACCTCTGTAGAACATTTTCTTCTGATAGCTCCTCAAAATAATTTGTCCTCATAGGTCGTACTCTTATGACGAATGCCATTTAGACAGTCTTAAATATAAAAAATTGATAACAACAGCTGCGTTCACGTTTGCCATCTTGACTATTTACAATTCTTAAGGACTTAACATCAGAAATTTGACCTGTTAGTTTAACATGAGATTTAACACGAGTGTTAAGCTAACCCTTGTTGGTGAAATGCAATTTCTGTTACAACTATTGTTAAACCCGTGTTAAGCTTAACATCTGTTGGTGGAATCGAGCACTAAAGAAGCTGAGAGTGCTTAAATGTCGACGTCTCCTACAGCATTATGCTCAAAATGGTCATTGGTACATCCTCTTCACCGATGAAAAAGTTTTCACTATTGAGGAGTCTTTCAATGTGCAAAACGACAGGATTTATTCATCATCATCTCGGGAAGCCAGTAATATAGTTCCTGAAGTTCAAAGGGCCCACCATCCCTCTTCAGTGATGGTGTGGTGGGGGGTGAGTTATTCTGGTACCACCCAGCTACATTTTTGCGAAAACTGCGTTAAAACCAACTTTGTTTCAAAACTAACCATGGACTTTCCAGCAGGATTCTGCCCCTGCCCACAAGGCAGGTCAATGCAAGCATGGCTTCAGCGTCATGTCCCTGACTTCATTTCGCCTGAAGATTGGCCCAGTAGCAGTCCGGACCTGAATCCATTGGACTACTAACTGTGGTCACTTCTTGAGGGCATCACCTGCAAGAAACACTAAACCATTGGAAGTTTAAAGCGTTCCTTGTTGTCAGCAGTGGCAGATTTCCCCCTGGATGTTGCCCATTCCACCATAGATCAGTGACCACAGACTCAAGAGCCTATATCCATGCAAAAGGTGGCCATTTCAAAAAGTGATTGGTGGTGTGTGTAATGAATACCTGTAGGTACAACAAACTAAAAGCCAATTAAAATATTTTGCATGATATTTGCATTTTTCACTTTTCAAGTTGTAACAGTATTTATGGCTAGACTAGGTATACACCATAAGGGAAAACAACAGACTCCTTAGAGCATGTAAAAGCTGCAAAATGATTGTACTATGAGTAATTGGTAACTGACACAGGGGAAAATTATAACCACAAATTTCACTTCAAGTACACAGCTCTAAGTTATTACAACATATTTCATTAATTCCAATTTAATTTATCAATGTGGTGGAAAGTTATAGATGGTTACCAATCCTGGGTTTAAAAATCACTTGGAAACAAGGTAGCTTAACTTAACACACGAAATCTACACACATTAGTAATTATATAAAGAAATATAAGCTCACCCAAAATATCAATTTGCAATCTTCCATTGCCAAACCCACAGATTCATCCACATTCTCACAAAGAGCAGAAACAAGCAAAGTGTATAAACAAATACATAAAGTTGCTGCTATAAACTACACTTTAAAACAAATTCAATGATAAGATAATTTCAAAAAAAATTAAAAAAAATGGGAAAGAGATAAGAACACAGTTGTACAATAACTCTACATTAGTTATGGCAAATTTACCTTCTATTCGAAACTTATTACAAGTTTGGAAAAATGTTCAAGGGCTTCAATATAGACTGTAACCATAAAACAGTAATAGCACCACAGAGAAGCACACAAAATATTAAACCATATGGTATAAACCAAATGCACTGACAAAATATATGTAGAGGAAAACTAAAAGGGTTTAGAATAAAGGAGTCTCTAAGGAATGAGAAATACAAATAAATAAGTCTGGAACAGTAAAATCCTGCTAGACCTGCAATCAAAGTACACTATGATATAAAACTACTAAAATATGTAAATAAGCCACTTTAACTCAGAATATAGTAAACATTTTCACAATTAAAAACCAGGATACTGTTATGAATTATGAAATGCCAGCATGGACAACACCATGTAACTCATCAATGGGAGAAGGAGTATGGAGGATAACGTACTATCATGGAAGGAACCAGCAAAGAAAAAAGAATTGAACATTTAGTTTTTATTTATGGATGGACACTAACTTCAATGGTTCTCGGTGTCCCATTCTATATTGACTGTGAAAGACCATTTAATTTTGCTCAGAGGCCTCTTTATTACACTTGTTCTTTCCAGAGCCATAAATCTACAACACAAAACCACCAGCTTTTTTGCCTTCCAAAGGTAGCCATGTTAAGGCTTTTTATGCCTGAAAATATCCATCAATCTCTGCCAGTTTTGAACACACACTGAACAAACTTGTTAATGTATCAGTCAATTGGCAACGTGATAAGTTTCCCATACATTTTTATTGATTAACAAACATAAGTGGAGCATAAAGTGTGCTTACATTTCTAATTTATTTGTTAGCATCATAGTAGTAGTAGTAGTTTTATTCATCCGTTAAGTCAATACAATGACATTGGATACGTCAATACAAATATTTAGAACAATACAAATAATACATAAGTGGACATGTTATCTTTATGCTTCTGAAAGCTTCTTCATTTATACCTGCAGTGGTACCTTCACAGAATTTTGCAGCAAGATGTACAGTGCAGTAGAGAAATAGAGGATAGGTATGACGATGCACAAAATAAACACACTACAGCTTGGTATTGTAGATGTATTTTGACTACAAGTTTAATTAAACCAAATCAAACCTTAACTGAGAAGCCATTTTAAACAGTACTACAATGATGATGGTATACCTGAAGATTGATAAAAGACACAACTAATCTAATTATTTTCTTCTTCTTCTTACACTGCGACTAAATGCTGTTAGTAGACCTGCCAGCTGAGAAAAAAGTTACATGTTCTGAAATCACGGTTATTCATGATGAAAATTACTTTAATGTGACAGGCTACTATTCACATGAAAAGTAATGCTCCCAAACTGACCTTAATAAGCTTAGGCCTGTCCATTTCATAAGTCTAATTTGGTTTAAACATCCATGGTCATTCCATATCTCAAAGTATTCAGGTCTATCGAACCCATTCACATTGTATGACGAGCTGCACTCGCATGATGCTTTGTGGCATTTAAACCTATGATGAGCTCAATTTGCATACGTGCACTGTTGCTCATAAATGCACAGAGTTCAAATTGTAGGCAACAAATGTTTCTAAGGTGTATTCTAAAGCAGTTTGCATACCAGGACACTTGACATATATTTTTTCTGTGCATTTCACATGATATTCTTCCAATAAAAAAATGTTCCTGTTTCGCATAGTGTTACGTATCTCAGTAAGCAACATTGCGAAGAGAGCAGTGTGTGGTCTACAATGAGCAGGGTTTACAAAAGCATTTGGATGGTTTTTTCTATGATAATGAACAAAGTGACTAAGTGATTTCACATTCTGAAGAACTCCAAGCAGTACTTCAGTCATATGAGTGATGAAATCAGTGATCACGGAATGAAAGATTTTCCTATAAATGAGACAAGTGCAAATTTGAATTTTGCTCGATATATGGCCAGGCAACGTGCCATTCGGTCTAAAAACACACTTAACCCATGGCAAGGTGGTGGTGGTTTTTTTTTTTTAAAGAAATATGCATTCAAAATTGTGTACATGTGTCTTTACTGGTTGATTTTATATGATTATTTTTTGAAATTATAATGCTCACAAAACCACTGGTAAGGTATTTAAATCCTATTTCTCCACAACTAGTATTTAAATATGATGCGAATGGGTTAAGAAAGTTCTGGGTCTCTAAGGTCTTTCAGTTATCTCAATAACTTCATCATAATAGTTATTTCTCAAATTCATCCCCAATATTCTTAGTTTTTGTACTGCTTAATGCCTGCTTTTACTACATATGGCACCGCAGGCAGTGGCACTGATGATGCATGAAATGAAGGTGGAATGAGATGGTGGGGAAAACTGGAACTCCCCGAAGAAACCAGTCCCAATGCTGTTTTGTCCACCACAAATCTCATATATGGTCCACCTGGGATCAAACCCAGGCTGCTTTGGTGAGAGTCGAGTGGTCTAACCACTCGACCATGGTGCAGCCTTCTGATATTCTTATAATATAGCATTAAACTGTAGTTAAACAGAAGACAAAATTCAATAAAATAAACAATTTCATCTGAAGATTAACATTTGCAGAAAGAAGTTAAATTTAAAACTACAGTTGAAACCTAACCAGGGGCTTGAATCGCCTTTATAAAATCCAGCCTAAATGAGGTAATTTAATAAACCCTATTAGTTGAAGTTGAATTCTTGAATGTTCTTAGCATGCCCTAAATAGCAACTTTTACTAATTGGCACCTGGTTATGTTTTTGGCAGTCATGAAATTTAATTTGCAAGAGTATCTAAGTACTAAATACCATCAGTATGAGTTAAATTTAGTTTCCTTAGAGTGGGTAAAGGTTGGATTATCTTTGCAAAAGAATTGATCGTTGAGTTTTGGTGTGGCTTTCATGATTCAAATGTATGAAATAAACTGAAGAAAACAAATAGCAAGACAAATTATAAATATTCTTGGAATGGAATATTTATAGCATGTGCCATTTTACACAGGATGTAACAAAAAGGTATGTCAAATATTTGAGAAAAAATTTCTTTTGGTTGGAGGATAAAAAAATGTTATACGAGCTTAAGTACAGAAATGATTTCCTTTTCAGAGTATTTTTTCTACAGCTGAACCCCATGCAACAACACTCAATGACCGAACCATGGGAAAACAGGAAATCACAGGAGATGTTCAAAAATGGTCTCCATTAGTTCCAATGCATACGTCAATCCACGTCGCATGGACTCCCTAATGCACTGAGTTAGGCCCGGAGAATTTCATACTGTCAGGCAGCCTTCCACAATATGAGCATAAGGAGTCTCTACATCTGAAACAAGAGTTGCATAAACAAGAGATTTCAAATGCCCCATAAATAAAAATCCAGTGAGTTTACGTCAGACGAGCGTGGAGGCCACAAAATTGGTCCACTTTTTCCTATCCATCTAGCAAGTAACCTGCTATTCAGAAATCAATGGACAGAAAACCCAAAATGAGGAAGAACTCCATTGTGCATGAACTGAGTACCGGTGCCTAACAAGCAGACCATGTACTATACTGTAGCACAATGACAACAATGGTGAAATGCATCATTTCCATCCAATAGATGTAAAAGCGAATGTTTACTACTGAACTATGAAACCACTGTTCTGTTACAGGGTTACAGCCACAGGACAGCTAAGCATTGCACATCTCACCATGTAAGCAAAGTTGTAGCTACCATGGAAATAAACAATTACAGACCTATGTTCATACAACACTTTTTTATCCTTTATATGCATGAAATATTTCCCTAAAGTTTTGACATACCTTTTTGTTACATCCTGTATAATATTTTAGTTGCTTATAGTATATCATATTTGCCTTATTTGCAAAAAGAGAGAGAATGGTATACTTAGGAAAAGTGGTTCTGCCATTTCTAACAAACTTATTCTTTGTAATTACAAAAATACATTAGAATAAAAATGAGCATTTCTAAGGCCTTTAACCTTTTTTTTTTCCTCATTGCATTAATAATTGACATTATTTTATTTCTGTTGTTATTCTCTTCTGGATTAGAATGACCCTCTTATTCTTCTTAAAGCAAACTGCATGAGCACTTCAATGCCTTAAATTTGTCCAAAGATCATAGTCTCTGCTATGTACAGTACTCTAGTTGCCTTCCATTTCTTTGTGTATTGTCAACACTATCTAGAAGTGCTGCTTGTACTGCTAAAATAAACCAAAGAGAGCAATGCTATTGGTCTGTGCATTTGCAGTAGCAACTTTTTACATAATGTAACACATTTTAAAAACTATCCATGTTAAAAGAGCTGGTGCTGTGTATTTATGAATACAGTAACTTTAAACTGCTTTTAAAGCAGTCAACTTTAGTTGGTATATAAACAAACACGAAGACTACAAACTTGGTCCCAGGACTTGTGATGCTATGAGTCGTACCTCTTGTTTTCAATTAGTGTTTTTGATACAGCACATTGTTTTACATCAGCGATAACAATTACATCTTCACACCTTAAGAGTCTTAACTTTAGTTCTCCCTTAAAAAGATCTAAAATGCAATATTAAATTAGTGAAAATTTAGGTATAAATAGAGTTAAACATTTGAAAATGTTTTAGCAGTGCAGCTTTTCTTAATGCTATGCTCACTATTAACAAGACTGCTATTACCTGTTGATTCTCAGGCGATTGACTGTCAATATAGCGTAATTCTGCAGCAGAGCAGGCTAACTGTTCTTCTAGTCGGGATCTTTTTGATCGACTAGAACCTTGAGGTGAGATAGGACCGGCACATGTTTTCTGTTTCTTAGGTGAGGGATCAGCACTAGGACAACCACTTAGCGGATCCTCTGGTCTGGCTCGAGGAACGGGGACTCTCCTACTGCTAGCCTATAAATTATTTAACACAATTTTAAGTCAAATGAGAAAAGAAGAAATACATGATCACTTCAAAAAACAAAAACGCAAAGAAAACTGAACAAGCTCAAGAAGACAAGATACGTATAGATCACTTCTTTGTGACATGCAGCACAGTTTTACCTGGATTTGTTATACACCTATGTATGCTGCACAGTAAAGAGCATGATGTTTAAATAAAGAAACTCAGAGCATCTAAGCATAAGCAACATATCACACAGGGTGAACAATCCTTGGTGGGACCGATTTTATGTCATGTGGCCAGCTGGTGATAGAAAATCTGCAGTAAATATAGTGTGGACGTTGCATTAATTTATCTCAAATACATAACAAACACACAAAAAATAGAAGTAAATTACTCAGTTATATCAAGCAAAGAGATGTTGGAACTGTCTCCCAACATTTTTCAACCGTTTTTCTAGAACTTATTTGAGAAACTGCCTATTATGAGGACAGTTTAATAAATACCCGTGTTAGCAATGAAGACACCAGTTTTTTCAAACATAAATTATTTATTTCTCAACATAATCCCCTTTTAGGGATACATACTTCTCCCAACACTCCTGCCATTTTTTTAACCACTCCAAAAAATAAGAATTCTCAAGCTCTGCAAAATGCCATCTCCATAATCTCATTTGATCGAAATTTTGTTCCTGCAAACCATTTCTTCATGTTTGGGAAATGGAGAATATGGACTGTGTGGCAGCAATTCATAGCGCCATTCATGCAGTTTGGTGGCGGCAACTGCGGATGAATGTGCTGAGGCATTCGTGGGAAACAGAACTTTCTTCTTATATGGGGCCATGTCTCCAACCTCTTGTTGAATTGGGCCAATAACTCCCTCTAGTATGCTCCATTAATTATGTTCCTTTTCCCAAGAAGTCAATGAGTATGTCACCCTTCACTCTCCCTAAAAGTTCCATCACTTTTCTGGCCAATGAGACCGTCTCTGCCTTCTTTGGAGCAGATTCTCCAGAAGCAACCCATTGTTTTGATTGTTACTTGTTTTCCAGAATATAATGATGAAACCATACTCATACTCATCCAGGTCTCATCGATAGTGACAGCTCAATGCAAAACGTCCTTCAGATTTCGCTTAAACAGCTGCAAACACAGCTTCAAAGTTGAAAGCTCAACCCGCTTATTGTCCACTGAGAGCAAACACTGCACCCATCAGGCTGACAGCTTTCTTATCTACAACTTAGCATGCAAAATATGAATTTCCAATCCCATCGATATACCACTTCGCAAACTTTTGTTCTACGGTCAGCAAAAATCATATCATGGACTTTTTCAATGACTTGCTCTGCACATCTGCAGGGCGTCCTGGGTGCTCCTCACCAAAAATGGATGTTTGAAAACGTTTAAATTTGTTATACTAATATCTAACTGTTGTCATAGAAGGCAAAAGGTATCAATAAACAGCATCCAATTTCATTTTTATCTCCTTTCAAATTTTCCCATCGAAAATTAAGAAAGGGAATCAATTAACAATACTGTACTTTTTCTATTCAAATAAAGACACATTGAACAACTTAATGTCTGTAAAATCCAAACTGACCTATGAATCAGCAGCAAATGTGTTTTGATGTATAGCAAATGATAGTACATGATTGTAACACAAACTTCCCTTAGCAACTGGAAACATGGGTATTTACTGAACTGCCCTTGTACATCCTACAGTTCCTTCTGAGAAATGGTAGCAATTCCTAGACAAATGTTATTGTTTTAGTTCATCTAAAGTGTGTAGATTTATCATGTGTATGTTCTCTTTTAATACCACTCAGATATATAAATCACAAGTATTTAAATCAAGGGAATGAGAGGAAAAGGAGAAAGTTTACAAAATAAACCCATACTTTATATGAACTTAAAGATAACATTTCTCTAAGGATTACTGCCATCTCTACGAAGAAACAGCAGAGTGTAATGATAAATTTCCTAAAACAGTACCAGAAATGCTTGAACAACAAATGGAAGTAGTTATGAAACCTCCTTTTATAACATATTCTTGAGTAATTTACTTTTCAAGGCTTTATGTTATGTTTGTTTACACAACAAACTACACTATATTTACCACAAAATTCCTGTCACCATTGCCACCAACACAGCAACCAGCCACACAACTGGCTACACACAGTAAAACCAATCCTGCCAAGGATAACTCAGTTGATATAGTCACCCGAACGTACAAGACCAGCTGGCAAAAAGAGAGGGGACATATGGCATCAAGGCCATGCCTACTCATGTGACGGAATGGCTCTTGCTGTGGGAATGAGGGAGACGGATAGCGCTAAGCCATGCCTATGCTAATGCGTAGCGCTAATGACGTGCTGAGTAGAGATGGGGTAGGGAGAGAAGTAACCAGAAGTCACTGGTTTCCCCTTCGCCCGCCTGGACTTTGCCTGGTGTGGAGAAGCTTCCAGATCAGCTTGGTCGCATATAAATAAGAGCGTGTGTGTGCGGAGTTTGTCAGTTTTGAGTTAGTTTTTGGCAGGAAGCCATAAGGAGTACAGTTGCTACTAAGCAGTGTGCAGACAGACTGGAAGACTGCATACGTGTGTGAGTTATCAGAGGTGCATGAAGGGTATTTCTACGGAAGTGGAGAGCGATTTGGATTTCTGCGAGTTGGACCTTTAATTCCACGAACCCACAAGTCACAATATAGTGAATATATCCAGAAACAATCAAAAGTGCAGAAATTTGACTTCCTCAGCTGCATATATGAAAGAGTAGGTGCATCTTTTGTCAAACTTCTAATTCCATTCTTACAGCAGGTAGAATGCATTCATTCATGAAAAGAATAAAAATTTTCTGCAATGAGTGAGTTACTTGTGTGAGCAAGTATGGATGGCAGCGAACAGCATGTTACTTCCACTATAATTTAGTCATTGGATAGGTAGAGTCAGACTGAAAAATTCAATGAAAATTCAATGCCATAGCTGGGTTTTAAACCACAGATCTCCCGGTCTCCATCTGGTTTCTCTTAACCACTGAGCTACCATGGCCAACATGACAGCATGACATTAAATTCTCCTAGATGCCATACATTTCAGTGAAAGTATCTGGGATATAGTGCAACCAACAAAAACATATTGCTTCAACAAAGACAGCTTTCTTTGTATGGTTATGCAGAACATCATGGGTAAATGAAGGCCATTGAACATGGAATTGCATTACCAGAAGGCAGTAAATGCTGAGACTATTAGAAGCTACAAATGCAAAACACACCTAAGATAAATATTAAATGGTTCAAAAAGTTATAGTATGGTAACTGAAGCGAAAATGTTATATGGGACAGAGATATAGGGATTAGGAGGAGGATGGGAAGTTACAGATTAGGTGTATAGGATATGCTGTAGAGAAATACTTGGGTTACCAAATGCAATTGTTAGGTAGCTAGCACAAATAGAGATTGGTAGAGTGACAAGTAAAGGAAAGATTATGTAAAGGGCACTGAAATTTTGGTATGGAATATTCAATCTGGAAGAAAAGAATTTTTTTAAAATAATGTATAATATATCAAGAGAAATGTCTAAAGAATAAGGGATGGGTAGACTGTCTTAGAAATTACAGAGAGCAATGGGTTAGGGAAAATGTGGAGAAGAGAAAATAATGTGAATAATTTCTGCAAATCTGCAAGAAAAAGAATCAAAGACATAGAAATTAAAAAAATAGTTAGCAAAATAGCTGAGAAGAGATCTTTAGTTTTCTATATACCACTGAAAGAGGCCTAGGGCAGGGAAAAGTACATAGACATGACAAATAAAGAGGAGCAAGACGGCATTGCATAGGTGAAAGCAGTAGTATGGCAGTTAAAAGATATAAGGAAGGGTATTCCACAAAAGCATTGTCCCATATGTGGTAGAAATGAGGACATGGAACATGTAGTAACTAATTAGAATTCAGGAACCATTGTAAAATACGAGTATGGCTGGTACAGACCAGTTAGAATCACTTGTACATAGCTTTTTTTTTTTTTTTTTTTTTTGATGCTGAGAAAATAAAGCAACCATATGACCACATTAAATGGAGTCATTAATGACACTAAACAACACTTACAACCAGATGATGTTAACTTTGATGCACATGTGGAAAGCGTAAAACAGAGGTTGCTGGAAATTAATTTTCTTTCCATACAGAGGTTGCTCTTTGTTGTCAGTTCATGACAGTACACAAAATCTTGCAAGCAGAGACAATGAAGAAACAATAAGACAACTGTGATGATAATGGAGAATGACAGCCGTTGGCACTTCCTAGGTTGTCGAAAGCTACTGACACAATGCAGATAGGGAAGCATTATATGTTGAGTTTTGAAGTCAAAATATACAATATTGTAACGCGAGCGCTGGAACACCCTGTGAAGCAGCTGAGAGCAGGAGACAGGGAAGGTTCGGTTAGCCACGCCCTCGCCTCGTTTGTCCTATAGTGGTGACAGGCTGTGGTCAGGGGAAAAACATGACTGTGTCGTCTGTTTCTCTACACCTGCTTCTCGAAATTACGGAATCTGGAACATTCCCCTGGTCACTAGAAACCGGCGATATTCCTATATAAAGAGGGTTACAGACGGACGGAGTTGAGCTAGTCAGTCAGTTGGTTAGTGAGTGTGAGCGAGGAGACGGTCGCAGTTCTTGGTGTAAGAGTTAGTCAGTGACGTGTTAATGAACGAGAAGATTGTGCAACGGAAGACTGTACGTAACTGGTATGTGCATCGGAGTTTATGTAATCGCGAGTACAAGGGAAATTGTAACGGACGAACTGGTAAATTGTAATTGTGTGCAGCAAGTAATTCTGTGTAATTGGCAAGTGTTAAACTGTAAGTCGGTGGAAATAAAGAACATTTTTGAGTGGTGAAATTGGACTTTTCATTTCACGAACCCACAAAGTCACAATATGGTATTAAAATTAGAACAGAAAAAGCAGTTGAAAGTTGACATATTTCAAATTAAATTATACAGAATGGTCCAAAAGAATGTATACACTGTTTAACAGCCCATAACTTGCAAACTAATTGGCAGAAATGTCTCATTTTTTGTGAAAGTGTAGCTTAAAGTCCAACTTACAGATATCACTGTAGGTGTTTGAAATGATCACCATTAACATCCATACACAGACGATGCTGCCGAACTACAGCACGAACTACCGACTGCATCGTGTTCAGTTGGATATCAGCACACAAATGTACAATACATTCTTGTATCATCTAATGTGCATGGCTTTTGTCCATAAACGATATCCTTTAGTGTTCCCCATAGGTAAAAATTCTAGAGGTGTTAAGTCTGGGGAATGTGGCAGATACTCTTGTACAGCTCCTCTTCAGTCTATCCATTGTGCAGGTAGATTTTCGTTAAGATGCTCCCTGACACGATTATGATAGAGGGCTGGTGCACCATTTTGTTGAAAGTAAAACCTTTCATGCCCATACAAGTCTTGGATGACAGGTAAAATGGACACCGCTTGTGTGGCCATTGCTGTAACTACAAACCAAAGAATGCTTATCTGGTGGCTGTATTCAGACACTGCTTGTGTGGCGACTGCCAGAACTACAAACTATTACACTACCAAAAATGACATGTTTCTGCCAATTAGTTTGCAAGTTATGGACTGCTAAACAGTGTATACATTTTTGGACCACTCTGTATAAAAACAGTACTGTAACAAGTGCACTTTCACATGTAAATGAAATGACGTATTGTGATTTGTACATATATTAGTGTAGTGTACATTAAATTATATTTTGGAAAGATTTACCTTACTTTTAATATACATTTTCCCATCTGTGACCCCTAAATTTAAGAATCCCTATAAAAATACATTAACATGATTCCACTGTAAGGTATTTTAAATGGCAAGGAAAACTTTATTTATAGTATAATGTAAAGAGGCTCACCATTTGTTGCCTGGTTTTCATACTAAGTCCAACGCGAGGTGATGCCTGAGACATGATACTTCCACTTCCAACGGAAGTAGACACAAGAGTCTCATCTTCTGAAAATATTCGCATCTCAGATTCTTCCAAGTCAAAATTCAGCTGGATTTCACTAAGGTCCAGGGATGAAGAGAAATGGTCCTCTGTATCTTCTTCTGGTAACTGTGATGGCCTATAATCAAAATAAACAAGGAATTCTTACACCACTTTCAGAGCAATGCATAGCTAGTGTAGGCCTAGGGAAGCTATCATTACTTTACAACTATACAGCAGAGAATAAACTTTTTTCTAAAAAAGGTAACATTTCAGATAATAAAAAATCTGGTATTTATCAATTTAACTGTTTATACAGTGCGATCAGATTTAAATTGGTAGGACCAAATGTAATTTGGAAACCAGAGTGAAGGAACATTTCAGAAATATGGAAGATCATTTTTGGTCATTTAACCATGATCCAGAAGTTAAATTATTAAAACAACTGAATGGTCCAATAGATTTATAGATTGGGAGAAAATATTTATTTTGAAAAATAAAAATTGTGTGATGAATACTGCCAACAGATTCAGTCAATAATTGTTTTTGTCCCTAGTAGATGGCAGCACAATAGCAAACTATCCATCATTAACGAAAGTGACCAAGGTCAGTTTACCAGCTCAGGCTGTAATGAGAATATCATGAAACCAGAGAATTTGAAAATTTTCAAAAAGCAGAAAAGTGAAGTTGGTTACGTATTGTTTTAGTTTATTTACATTAATTGCTCCACTGTATTGCACTAAAGAAACGAAAAACAATATGAGGAACAAGAAGAAAAAAGACCACGTGGCAGCTTCAATGTCTATAAGCATTATAAAAAAGGGCATGAAAATAAAAGCACTTCTCACCTAGTTGCAGGATGAATTGGTGTTTCTGCCAAGTGATCAAAGTAGGAATCATGTGAAACAGAACGACTGTGACCACTTGATTTATTGCTTGTTGGACCTGGAGACAAAGTGTCATGTTCAGAATAATGCTCATTGCACACTTGAGAATCAACATCAAGTGCTGCTGAATTACGACTGGAATTGGCACCTGAAGCTAATGACTCAGCACTCTTTACTGGCCTTAATCTCCGACATCCCTGTGCTAACTCAGTTTCCGTTAGAGCCTTTTCCTGCAACAGCTGAAAATAAAATTAGCTTTATTTACCTTAAAATTCTTGTTATACCTTACATCATATGTGAAATTTACAATAAATTAAGAGTATTAGCATATTATTACTAACATTCATTTTAATGGATATGTTTTATAGGTATGGCAGCTCTCCAGAGGTAATAATTTGGAGGTTTCAAATTCCAGAATTATGAAGAAATGATTCTTTCCCACAACAAATTTTTCAATCCCCCCCCCCCCCCCCCAATTAATGTACACCAATGTTAATGATATTGGATAATGATTTGTTCTGATGGTTGTAGTGACTGATGCAACATGAGTTGGACATTATCTTATAGAAAAAAATCCAGATGTTCAGTTCTATTTCATTTGTTATGTGTTTCAAATGGGATGATGTTTGTCCTTGAGCGCTGCTAGGTGAGCAATCAATTGGAGTCCTGCAGTGTTGTCGTAATGCATTTCCCGTAAGTGGTGTATGACGAGCACCAACCTAATCAATCTCTAATAAATACTATTCGCGCTAAGACAAAAATTTGATTGTTCAGTAGAAGATTCCGGGCTGTAAGGCCGTGGTCCACTGGGTTTCTTAATATTTCTCCCAAGCTGGAGCCAACTAGATAAATCTGCTGTGGCACAACATGCTGTGGAAGCACCCGGGAAACATGTCATCCACTATGAAGAAACAGATATCCTTGCCTCAACTTCGCAGTATCATGCCCGTCATGAGCTTCAAGCACAAGAAACCACGCCCCTTCCAGCGCAGACCTGGACCAATCAGACAACGGGAGGGCAGTACCTCCCAGCATATATAAGCCAGTTCCCACCGCCGACAATTCAGTAGCTAGGAAGAGTACAAGGACTTTTTTATGCCACTGATGATGCTTACCGCAGTTGTAAGCGAAACGTCTGGGAGAGATATGAAGAAACCCAGTGGACCACGGCCTTACAGCCCGGAATCTTCTACTGAACAAGATGCCGACCGTGAAAGCCTACATTTGTTAATAAAATATTTGATTTTACAAAAACTGATCTATGTGGAAGGTAGAGAATAATGTGTCTAACATAACTGCAAAAACCCCATTTTTAGCTCAAATGATTTTCCTAATACAAATAAATAAATCACAATTATAACAATTTCATCGCACAAAAACATCACGAAACAAAAGTAAAAATGTGTTTAAATTCTTATAGTATTAGTATTTTAATTTATACACTGACAGCACTTTATGGCTACAAAAATCTTATTTACCTTTATATATGAAACCGTAAAATGCTGCGAGACCAAACTGCTTAGTAATTTTGTGAAGCTTTTAAGGATCCTCTGTAATATCCAGCATTTTTCCACAGACAGTTGATCTACCACTCCTCATGATACTAGTAAAGGGTAAAGGAAAGAATTAAGGAGGACACCTCATACACTGTGACATACACACAGATCTATTGCAGTTAACACCACCCAAAAGGAAGCATTGAAGTGAGGGAACCACAGGAGGTAACAGAGTCACAGGTGGATAAGCCACAGATACCATGGAAGTCCTTAACAAGTGCTGAGACCTCTTCATCGCAGCACCATGACATGCTGTGCAGCTACCAACATTCCAGGTCTGGTGTTGACAACTACAGCATTTGCCCTGGGCAATCATCTGTGTCATCTGTATGGCATCACTATGCGCCACTAGCATGAAAGATAAGAAAATGGAATGAAGGGAAATGATGGAAAGGAAGTTGTGGTATGGAAGTAAGCAGCCCTGCGTTTATCTAACAAGGGAACTATCACTATACTCACACCACTATGCATCTGAAAATTTGGCAGTATAATGCCTGCTGTATATAAACCATATACACCAAAAATCTGCTGTGGAGTATAATCACAATGCCCAAAACTGAAGCCTGGAAAGTTTGCATGTGACCACTTTCAAGTAGCTGTTGGACATCCCTTGTCAGCTCTGTGACGGGAGTGGGGATGCTGCTCCTTACATATGCCATGTGTAGACTGCCACCTGTCACGGGTAAACGATCCTTCCCGTACAATGCTGTGTTATTATGCCTACATATTTTGGACTCAGTTTCGGGTACTTTCATCTATACTCCACACCCGATTTTTGGCACACAGGCCCCACATAGAGCAGAGATACCGTCACACTCTCAAGCACATACAGATATGAGCATAGTCATAGTTCCCTTGTAAGTGATATGGGGAAACCAGGAAAAACCCAAGTCACAGTGTGGGGTCAACAGGGATTGAACCCAAAATCTCCTGAATGTGAGTTGCACAGGTCACAGGTGTGCTCACTCCTCGTCATACTAAATGCTGACTCTCTCAAAAAATTTGTTTATTAAAACGCGCAAAGTATCTTGATGTACTGTCTTCAATTTCAAAATGTTTCAATGAGCAGTTGTTTCCCTTTCATGTTCTTCTATGGAATACATGATCACTTGACCTTCACTTTGCCGCTTACAAGTACAAATACAGACTGCAACGCTAAATGATGGTTAGCTTTATCTGATGAAAGCTGATCTGAATGTTATATCAAATGTATAAATACCAACTGTCTCCTTGTGCAAAGAAAATATTTTTCAATGACATTTACCATTAGCCAACAATCTGGCCATTAAACATAATATTCAAAATTAATGCTGTTGTACTCTGTAAAAAACAAAGAGGTTCACATGAGCATAACACAAGACAGCACTTACATTGTTAAGAGACATACACAAAAGAAAAACAAACCTTAGTAAGTCCAAGCTCTGATGGTGTAGATGCTTTGCGTTGCTGAGGACCAGAGCTCTTACGTCCTGATTTGCTGAAAAAGGATTTCCATCCTAAAGGTGACCTTTTACTGGAACTACTGCTACGCTTTCTAGTTGATCCTGGTAATTCAATTACTGTGTGATATTTTGCTGGTAAATTTGATGGTCCACCCCCTGCAGAACACAAGATTAAAGAAGCTGCATTACGATGAGTTGTTAGAAATGCTACATCATACATTCTGAATGGTAATGGATACAACTAGTGCACAATAAAGCATATAGCACTTACGAAACAGTAAAAATAGAATCCCATATTATATACATTATGTACATGAATGTTACCGAATTCAATCACATTAATGCAAGGGGTATTAGGATATCTTATTCTTACAATTAAAATCACACATATTCAAAGTTAATATTACTTTCTCTTTTGGTGTTGACTTATACAGCTGTATGTGCTAAGAGAGTTAACACTGCAAGAAACCTCTCTAGGTTATATGAAGTATTTAGCTTCATCATAAAGTAGGCTGTTAGTGTTGTTTAACTACTAAGATCAAATCCTTTGTAAGCCCTTTAATTCTTCTTTCCCAAGTGTCTTAATTTGTTTATTTATGCCCTTACTACATTTATAAAACCTTTTATTTATGACATGTAAGATAAGGCCTAAGACAGGTTATTTCATTATGAAATAATGAATAATGTAATGTCTAGAAACAATGAGTGTTAAGATGTATTTACTTAAGATGAGTTGGCACTAGTAACATTAACATAAATCAAAATTTAAACAAGAAATTAGATTTGCTAAATTTACTTACCACCCCTGGGCCACAAAAAAGTCCCAAAAAATATTCAAGAAATACAATATAACATTGGCACCAAAAAACAATTACAACATTAAAAACCTACTTAACAGTAATAATACTGATAAGATAAAACCAGAAGAAAAGTCAGTCATTTACACGATTAAGTGTAAAGAATGTGAAAAAATTTACATAGGGAGGACAAAAAGAAACATAGGCACTAGAAAAAAAGAACACTTCAGGCACTTAAGATACAAAAATATTGATAAGTCTGCAATAGCAGCTCATTTCTGGTCTGAAAATCATGAAATTGAACATAGTGCACCAAATTACTAAAATACGTACAAAAACATAGTGAACTCGTTATATGGGAGAGAATATATAAAGAAAAACATAAAAACCAACTAATGAATTTTAAAATCCCGCCAGAAGATAACCCCACATTTAAAGTCATCATAAAATCAACAAATGGCAGCACCAACTCCAGAACTACCCACACCACTGGATCAAGCTTTAGTCGCATAAGAGCCGACGATGCGAACGATGGTTCATGAAACAAGTCTTCACATTAGTTATGTAAGTGAAGCTGATGTGTAATAAATACGACTCATCTATAATTTAATAATTAACAAATGTTTTTATAATCTCTGTTAACATGTTTTGGGAACATATGTTCCCATCTTCATAACATGTCCAACTGACACGTGCTGCTTCTGCTGTGGTGGTTTATCTATAATGGCGGCATCATGTGACAGTGAAATGTACTTCCAGATATGATCTGTGTATAAGGGCACCCAACTACAGCGGTTATCAGCGTGAACTTCCAGAGGGTAGATGGTGGCAATAAACCAAAATTCATTAACTGTTGTTCGTGTTTCCCGTATATCCAATTCTGCTGGTCAGTTTGATTAGTGTAATGCTCAGTTTGATGTTACGGTTGGTCGTTCAGAAATGGTGTGAAACTGCTGATTTATCCATTTGTTTGCATTTTAAGCATCTCATATGTTCTTTTAGTCCAGTTTCTAGATTTCTTTTTGTTTTTCCTAACTATACTTTATTACAATCAGAGCAATTGATTTTGTAAGCACAATGTCTGTTGGTTCTATATTCCTATTTCATTTCCATTTTACAATTACATAATATCAATTTCATTTGCAAGTTATGAAAAATCCAGAAAACACCTCAGACAAGGAGGATGTCTCTGGTGTGATTTGAACTACTCATCTCCCTTGGTAACCAAATTCACTTACCTGATCGGAAAAACTATTTGTAGTTGTTAATTTTTAGATGAGTCGTATTTATTACAGATCTGCTTCACTTTCGTACCTATTTTGAGGACATGTTTCACAAATCATCATTTGCATCTTCTGCTCTTATGCGACTAAAGCTTGATCCAGTGGTGTGGGTAATTCTGGAGTTGCTGCTGCCATCTGTTGATTTAGTGATGAACTTAAATGTGGGATTCTCTTCTGGCGGGATTTCAAAGTTCATTAATTGGTTTTTATGTTTTTCTATGTATATTCTCTCCCATATGACGAGTTCACTGTGTTTTTGTACGTATTTTAGTAATTCTGTGCTATCTTCAATTTCATGATTTTTAGACCAGAAATGAGCTGCTATTGCGGACTTATCAATATTTTTGTATCTTAAGTGCCTGAAGTGTTCTTTCTTTCTAGTGCCTATGTTTCTTTTTGTCCTCCCTATGTAAATTTTTTCACAGTCTTTACACTTAATCTTGTAAATGCCTGACTTTTCCTCTGGTTTTGTCTTATCAGTATTATTACGTGAAGTAGGTTTTTAATGTTGTAATTGTTTTTTGGTGCCAATGTTATATTGTATTTCTTGAATATTTTTTGGAACTTTTTTGTGGCCCAGGGGTGGTAAGTAAATTTAGCAAATCTAATTTCTTGTTTTATTGGTGTGAGAGCTGTGATCTGTTTTAATCTCTTTTGAAGTTTGGATGATTTTAGTTTTTTATCTACAAGGTTTTTTCCATATCCATTTTTAATTGCAGTTTTTAAGATTTGATGGTATTCGTTTTGATATTCTTGCTGGCTGAGGGGTAGACTTACTAATCTGTGTGAGACTGTTGATGGTTGCATGTTTGTGTGGAATTGGGTTGAAACTATTTGCTTTGATGTAATTATCTGTGTGTGTTGCTTTTCTATGGATACCAAATTCTAGTTTTTCATTGCTTTTTGTTATTTTAAGGTCCAAAAAAGGTAGAGTACAGTCCTCTTCAGTTTCCACTGTGAATTGTATGCTGGGTTCTTGCAGGTTGAGTAGTTTCAAAGCATCATCTATTTGTTTGTAGAGCACTATTGCAAAGATGTCGTCTACGTATCTGTACCATGTTTTAAAAATATGAGGGAAGGCTTTAGTTATATGTGTTTCGAAAAAGCTCATGTATAGATTGGCCAAAAATGGTGATAGCGGGCTTCCCATAGCTAGTCCTGAAATTTGTTTATAATATTTTCCATCGAAGACAAAATAATTTTGATATATACATATTTCAGTCATTGCCAAATATTCTTCTATTGCATTGGCATCTAGGTTTATAGAATTTAGCCATTTTTTCAATTGAATCAAAAGTTTGTCTAATGGAATGCTAGGGAAGAGGGAGCGGACATCAAAGGATACTAAAGTGTCATGAGGTTTTAGTTTAGTTTAGTTTAGTTTAGTAGATTCCACACAAACTTGCCACCATCAACAGTCTCACACACAGATTAGTAAGTCTACCCCTCAGCCAGCAAGAATATCAAAACGAATACCATCAAATCTTAAAAACTGCAATTAAAAATGGATATGAAAAAAACCTTGTAGATAAAAAACTAAAATCATTCAAACTTCAAAAAAGATTAAAACAGATCACAGCTCTCACACCAATAAAACAAGAAATTAGATTTGCTAAATTTACTTACCACCCCTGGGCCACAAAAAAGTTCCAAAAAATATTCAAGAAATACAATATAACATTGGCACCAAAAAACAATTACAACATTAAAAACCTACTTCACAGTAATAATACTGATAAGACAAAACCAGAGGAAAAGTCAGGCATTTACAAGATTAAGTGTAAAGACTGTGAAAAAATTTACATAGGGAGGACAAAAAGAAACATTGGCACTAGAAAGAAAGAACACTTCAGGCACTTAAGATACAAAAATATTGATAAGTCCGCAATAGCAGCTCATTTCTGGTCTAAAAATCATGAAATTGAAGATAGCACAGAATTACTAAAATACGTACAAAAACACAGTGAACTCGTCATATGGGAGAGAATATACATAGAAAAACATAAAAACCAATTAATGAACTTTGAAATCCCGCCAGAAGAGAATCCCACATTTAAGTTCATCACTAAATCAACAGATGGCAGCAGCAACTCCAGAATTACCCACACCACTGGATCAAGCTTTAGTCGCATAAGAGCAGAAGATGCAAATGATGATTTGTGAAACATGTCCTCAAAATAGGTACGAAAGTGAAGCAGATATGTAATAAATACGACTCATTTAAAAATTAATAATTATTTCGCTTCACTGTGGTGTTCCAATACAGTTAAATCTCGATATATTTGTAGTTGGTTTATTGACACTTCGTCACTTACATTTTTATATTATTGAGAGACTAGTTTCGGAAGCCATTGCTTCCATCTTCAACCTATCTACAACTAGTGTCTGTCACAGACTGTCCTATAGTGACTGTCCTATCATAGGCATGCAGCATTGCCTAGCTTGGAACGTACAACACAAGTGTGAGTAATAGATATTTATTTTTTCCATGCACCCAATATTACTACTGGAAATGAGCAGATGACAACAAATCAAGCAGCTCTCAAGCTTCAGTATCTCCACATAAATATATGTGCACCATAGGGGAAAGTTTGGCTCTGGCAACACGCAAGGAACAAGCTGCTATAAACCCTTCCACATCTTCTGACTGACTGACTGACTGACTGACTGACTGACTGACTGACTGACTGACTGACTGACTGACTGACTGACTGACTGGAAGAAATTTGGGAAGGAAGATTCCTCCTTCTATAAACAAATCCAGACCATGTTGGTCATGCAAAATTTGTGGTGGCAGAGCAAAGAAGAACACTGGAACATGTAAAAGAAAGGAGACAACATACTACTGCCCTATGTGTGATGTTTCACTGTATGTGCCAGTCTGTTTTGAAACATTCCATACCAAGGCCAGTTATATGTAGAGGTGCTAATAAATTACTTTTGTGAAGTATGTGCATTGAGTAATGTTTGCTTTTGTGTTACAATAATTAGAATGATCAACAAAAGCTTTTCTTTTTTCTGTTTGTAAAACAGTGTTTTATCATTAATTTCTGTTCTGCTTCCTTACTTCGATCCATCATTATAGTTTACTTGAGTTTAAAATATTTTCTTCCTAGAGAAAAGAAAAACCTTAAATTTTTATTTGTTCCTGTAAGTTTGCTTGCACGTGTTTATTTTTTATAAAATCAGTTTCATTTTTATTTTTATTAAATTTTTATGGGACATCTAAGAATATTGAGTTTACACTCATTATTTAGTTTAAACTTCATTAAAAGATAGAGGGGGGGGGGGGAGCAGTGAATTATCTCAATCAGTTCAGGAACTACAATTTTTTAAAACACCCTTAAAACACACAGTCAAGAGGGCAAATAAGGCTCAGACCAGAATGTATTTATCCTATCCCCTTTGTCTAGACATTTGACTGATCTGGGAAACACACAATACCTTCCAGAGCAACATAAAATCCAGGTAGACACTAAGTTTACAAGAAAACTACTATGTGAATGTGGAAAAAACATCCTTTCCAGTTAGACATGGTTAAACCAGCTGCAGTTTCATTTTTCAGGTGATGCAACAAACATGCCAATTTAAACATATTTATGCAAACTATCTTCCCATTACAATAATGATGCACTTTTTCAAAAAACTTACCAACTTCTATATATTCTTGTTCGGACTTGCCAGAAGATAACAGCGCTCTAGTGCGAGCTTCTTCCAGAGATAGCAGCTTGGTGGGTGTAGAAATGGCAAGTGATTTAGGCCTGCTGCGTTTTGGTGTAACTGCAAAAATCAGAATGGAGTTCAATACTAATTTTTATATGGTACACAATCTGGAAGTTAAGGTTGCACTACTTATTCAAGAAATAAATGATACCCATTTATAAAAATATTTTGAAAATGGTTCACTTATAATCCGCTGTGACTAAGGAATTCTATTTATATACAACTACTTCATTTATTTATTCTGATCGGCTTACAATTTACTTCTACTAGTCAGAGTAAATAATACAAGACGTATTTTTATTGGTGTCAAATATTTCAATGATATATACCAGGATAATCATATCATCAGTAAACTCGGTCTACAGAGAAGGTGGCCTAAAATACTTCAAACAGGCTCTAAAAACATCAACTAAATAAAGTTAAAAAAGCAGCACATGTGGCTGTAATACAAACCATGAAAATAATTCCTACTGTAGCAATGGAAACACTCTTAATCTTGACTCATTATATTTTATTAAAATTAGGCAAATGAGTCAACCTTGTATACACTTTTCTCCACTTACACTTCTCCACTTACTAACCTTAATAAAAATGGCACTCCACTTTGTGAAATACTTCTTTTTATTCTATGTCATATTTTGTTGTAATAAAGGAGGCAATAATGACATTCTTAACATGCTAAACAACTTATAAGTCTTGAAACATTCTTAGGTTTGCTAAGAATAACAAAATACATAGGTGAAGCTTCTTTAGAAATGCAGTCAGACTATATAATTACAATTAAACACTTGATAAAAAACTTACTGATCGTGAATGTTGGACAAATAAAACTGGAAACTCCCGAGAGAACTTTTATGTGGTTTATGATGGCTCAAAGAATGGCTTAGGAGCATATCCTGGAGTATGTGGCAAAACACAAGGTGCAAAAGAGCTTCTTTTCCTTTGGGGGGGGGGGGGGGGGGGGCAAATATGCTACCGTTTTTGCAACAGAAATTCATGCTGTTATTGAATGCATAAATAAAAACATAATGACAGTTTACACTGGTAAATAGATCATTTCAGATAACCAAGCTACATTTATGACAAATTTCTCTTAAAGTAACAACAGGACTGGTATTATACTGCTCAAGTATAGTGTACACAAGCTTGGAAGAACAAAATGCAGTTCAACATTCAGGGTGCTCAATCATAGTGGTACAAGGGAAATGAAATAGCTGATGCACTTGCAAGACAAGCAGCAGCTTCATAACTTACTGGATCACAGCCAACTTTAGAAACATCAGCATTTATGGTAGATGAAACAATTAATGGTGGCTGAATGTTGACCATTAGCAGTAAAGCGTGACATAGCCTTATGTCAAAGGGCAGGTAGAAGCTACATGCAGTAACAAGACGAAATGAAAACACTTTATAGGGTATTACTGTAGCTGTCAAGTAAACATAAACAAGCATTTGATTGGATGTTGTGTTAACCAGCACCTCCTGCCAACCGCCATTACAATTTGCATCTGCCATAGTAAGAGAGGCTATTAAAAACTTGTTCAAAGCAGATCATATAACCTGTCTTAAAATTCCAGGACTGAAATATGATAAACGATTTATAAGAAAACCATGTAAGGAAAGAGCTGAGAGCATACTGAAATATAACATATAGTACAACCTTGTTTACTCAGATCAACTGGGACCGGAGCTGATCCGAGTTAACAAAAATTCTGGGTTAACCGGAGAATGACGGAAAAATAATTTAAAAAACATGTACAACATCACTGAAATATTTTTAATGGAGTTTAGAAATGACTATCGGCACACTTTTACCTAAAAATACATACTTTGTAGGTACTGTAATACCCTATGTTATTTGTACTGTACACAATATAGCTACAAAACAGTTGGTAGTAAAAAAGGCAGTGAGCTCTGCTGTTTCAGTTTAGTGTATCACTTATGAGCAGTGCGATCTCACATTTGCTTTAACATTAGAAGTTCATTTGGCAATGTTTTGTATGACTCTCGGATTAAAGCATCAGTTTCTCTATGTTTGCTACTGCTTGTGCGTGAATCATAACCACAGCTATTGTGCGTTTCAAATGGGAAGGGTTCTGGAGTCCAGCTAATCAGATGCTGTATCACACTCAGCGTTGCCAGCTTCTTACCCCACTCCTTTTATATTTCCCTTTCTCTCGCACACTCATACAACGTGCAGGTCTGTTTGGAGCTAGACATAAGGGTAAGCAAACTATATTTTACAAACTTTTACAATGATGCAGTTGCCAAAATCAAAATTGGAAAAAGCATTTTTGCAAACTATGTATATTTTTAAATACTATAACCATAATTATAGTTTATGAATTACCTGTTTTTCTATTCCAATGGAACTGCCAGTGGCTCATCCTAAATTACTTGTCAATGTCACTTACGTCAAGAGACAATTCTTCATTGTCACTGTCTTCATCGTCTGAGTCTTGCAAATTTATCATTATAGGTTCCAAAGTCTCGTCACGTGCTCTTTCTTAAAATCGTCTTCTTGAAGGTTTTCTGCATGCCTTACGCAGTTTTCCCAGTCCGGTTGTGTTACCTTGTCAATTTCTTTGTGAACAAGTCGCCCAACGTCCGTCAGTTTAAAAGTATTATTTCTGTTTGCAACCCCCTTTTTTATTTGAGCCCACACCAACTCAATTGGATTATATTGGCAGTGGTAAGGTGGGAGGCGTATTACCTCGTGTCCCATTTCAGTTGCAAGTTGATCCAGCTGATATACTTTTTCCGTGTTTTTAAACGGAAGAACTCTTTGCAGTAACTCATTTTTAGTTTGTGTTTCCGAAAAATTTTTGAAGAACGTGTACACCTTAAAAATACTTCGAGCCTGACTTCGCAATACCTGCCTTTTTGACTCGCAACTAATTTCACCGCAAGAAGCCATCGCACTATTTAACTCTCACTCTACTGTTGTGTAAAGAACTGAATGATATTGATCTGAACTCTCCAGAGTAAATAAACACTTCTTATCAAGCATTCATTCATAAATATAAACATACAGAATTCCACAGGCTAATAGGAAATGAAGTGTTTGCTCTTTCTCAAATTTAACACCTTGACTTATTCACAGTAATTCTTTTATCACGTCATGTCAGTAATTTAAATTTCAGTTCTGAGTAATTAAAAGCATATGTACTCTCTAGAGTAAATAGAGAGTATGAACCATTCATAAACAAAGATATAATGTGACCAGACACGTTCTGCCAGGGCAGCAGGAAATTTACTGTTTCCTCTTGCTCGAATTGGCTTATTCAAAATAATTCTTTTATTACATCATGTCAAACATTTAGGTTTCAGTTCTGAGTAATTACAAATATACATACAGACATACATGCCAACCAATAATCATATTCATACAGTGCTTACATCGTGGTGTATTATAATACAGGTAATACTGGTTTATTTATTTGTATTAGAAAAACTATTTGAGATAAAAATAGGGGGTTTTCATGGTTATGTTAGATACATAGTTAGTTACTAACACTCCCCACATGGCAACCTTGGTCTTCGGGGTAACCTCACCCCACCAAGTGATGACCGGACCCATTTCTCAGGTGGAGGCACCCAGAGGGCGGTGTCCATTACCTCCGATGATAGGGTGATAGTGAAGATGGCGGTGAGGTGAGAGGACCTACAGTTTTTACCGTGGACTCCGAACCACGTTGGGCATAGGGGATACTTCACATGTGCTAGACAGAGGTGAAGGCGTGGATAGGGCCGACTTAAAATCGCCAACCCCAGAGCCGGGAATCGAACTCGGGACCCTTAGAACGGGAGCCGCGAACGAAACCACCGCGCTACCCCGGCGCCCCTTGTTAGATACATTACCCTCTACCTTCCACATGGATCAGTTTTGGCAAAAATGAATTTTTGTCTTAGCACAAATAGTATTTCATACAGATTGGTTAGGTTGGCGCTCCTCACACACAACTTAGCGGGAATGCAATACGACAACACCGTAGGACTCCGTTTGGTTGCTCACCTAGTAACGCCCAAGGACAAACACCTTCCCATTTGAAACACATAATAGTTCATCAACCCTGTATGAATCTGAAAACCCTTTGTTTTCATTTTCAGTAGCACTGCTTGATGCAATAATGCCTCCTCTGTAATCAGTTTATAACCTCTGTCACTGTCGATTTGCCACCAATTGACAATGTCTTCCTTTTCAACATCAGAACAGCCATCAATATTTTAAAAAATATCTATAAAATCTTATTCCACAATTATTTTTCCTTCTTTAATCATGTTTTCTGGCAAGTCACATGCACCAGGACATAACTATTTCCATGACTTCATCAAAGTTTCTCTTCCAACCTGGTCCCAAGCAGATGGAATAAATGCAATGAAGTCACCCGCTGGCAACAGAATTCGAGTTATGTAACTAATGAGAATAGCTATTTATCGTCTATAAAACAAATCTGCATTTATACACAATTCTTTTTTTTTTTTTTTTTTTTTTTTTTTGTCATAACTAGTCCGGGTTAATGAGATTTTACTTTACTGCATTTCTCCCAGGACATAATCACGTGAAAAAACATCTTGACATAATGGGAATGTTTCAGAATAACTTAAATTGCATGAAAGAAAGACACTGAAACAGCATAGCACATTTTATGCTCCTGTGAGGTTTTAGCTTACAGGAGATATATTGCTTTTAGGAAAATGTTTTTATCAATCAGAGGAATTACAAACTATCTGTTATGAGGTTGTACTCCTTAACAAAGGAGTTCATGCATAATGAATTGGCTTTACAATGATATGGTGGCAGAGTAAGTCTAAGGCATGTCCAGAGCAATGACAGAAAAGACAAGCATGCTGACAAATGTGCGACATTCATCTATCAATGGTGGCAAAGCCTCAGCTCTCGTTGAGCTCCTAAGACAATTAGGAGTAACAATTAATTACTTCTTAAAAGGTTGTTATAAAACTAAATGCAGCAACTCTGAATGAAAAATAGTTTATTTAGTATTTTCACCCCTTACGACTGCCCAAATGTACATGCAATATAACAGTGAGTGAAACATCAGTGATTAATAGTAGAGAGGTAAAACAAGAAAACTGGAGGAAAAAAAAAGAAATATACATAAAATGGATAAAAAATATTACAAAAATCTTTAACTTCATAAATCTGTTTTAGTTATAAACCTGTAATTTTTATTACAGTTGCAATAATATTTTGTAGGTTGGTGATAGTTGACTTTATAAAATTCAGATATTCATAAGAAAGTAGTGAGGTCTAGACAAGCCACTTCCTGTCAGTATACATGAAAGCCATTTCCCAGAAGCTCATGTTGCATTAACAGATGTGCAATTCCTTGAGAATCATGCTTACTCATCACACACATGTTGTCAACTTAGGAGTTTATTTTTTAATTATTGCAATTCAATATGGTATTATATACGATTGAATCCAGTCAAATTTGGCATTTACATGCATACATAGCATTAAAACAAATACATTTTAATACATTGATGTCCATTAATTTAAAAATTCCTCTTATGTATGAAATCCATTTTTAGTTAAATAAATTTTTAAAGCAATTTTTAATTTTTTATAGCTTTAATATTTAAAATTTGGCTTCAGGGGAACAGTCTTGCATGTGCTAAGACGAACCTGCAACACTCATCTGTTTAACCGCCACTTTCACTATCTTTGATGATGGAGTCTAGGACACCAGCAACCTCCGTAAAGTTAACAGCTAACTAATCTCCATTCTCCATTTATTGTTCTGTATATTAGTATATTTATGTATGTAGATTAAACTTTATACCAGAACTATATGTCACTTCTTAAATTCTAAATACATTATCTCAAAAATATTAAAGGTGTTAGTAAGAAAGGTTGTTAAGATAAGCTTAATGAATTCATGAAACATGCATAGGGGAGTGTCGGCTATGTCCGCCTGGCAGCTAGCACCGCCCACATCTAGTTTCGGAAAAACCACAGCAGATGGAAGCACTTCCTTGAGTGCATCTTGAAGTCTTGCTTGGTCGTGCTTCGCTGGCCTCAGTGTGTGAGTGTACGTTGTTGGAAGTGCATAGTGTAGCATATATAGTGTTTTTGTCTGTGCGCGAGTTTATCTCTTGTATTCTTTCAACAGAAATATCCGCTTTGTGAAAGGTATGTCGATTTATTTATTTTATTATTCTGTTATCATAATATTAAGTTCATAATTACAGCAGGTTAACCAATAAATACTGGGTACTTTAGTAATGGCGGGAAATTTTCTAACGGTCGGCATTTCGGCTATGACCGGTCACTATAATATCGGTTGGCGCCGGTCAGGTAACTGATGGAGATTTTCTGTTATAGGTCTCATCAGTTCAAGTTACTATGGCTTCCGGTAAAGTAAGAGCTACTGTTAAGGGCACGTGGTCATAAGAGAACATGAAACTTGCTTTGCATACCGCATTGACAGGGAAAACAAGTGCCATGAAAGCTGCAAGGCTCTTTGGTGTACCAAGGAGTTCTCTGCAGGACAGAATTTCGAAAATAGAAGGGGAGAAGCCAGCTTAGAAATAAATTGGACTCCAACAATTTCAAAAGCTTTGAAGAAACTCTCTCCGATCCCTGATGCTAGTAAAAGAAGACTGGCTATATGAAAAAGAAAGTCAGAGAAGTGAAATTCTCACCGAGTCTCTGTACAAGAAAATCCTTGAGAAGAAAAAAATTGAAGGTTGCATCAGAGGAAAGAAAAGGTCAAAAAACTTCAAAGAAGCTGAGCTTCAACGCACCATCTACGTCAAAAATGTCAGTGGATAAACAATATGAAAACAGTGATAACTTTGGCAATTTGTGTGGTGAAAGTTTTGATGACTGGATCCAGTGTGAACAATGCAAGGGTTGGGCACATGAAAATTACACCAATCTGGAAACTGGAGCAGTTAATTACACGTGTGATAAATGTGTACAGTTGTGATGTTCATTCTTGTCTTGTAATAAATAAAAACAGAGCAAAAATTCAAATTTTGGTCAGTGCGCGGTACTACCCTCCAAAATTTAAACATGCCAAAAATTGCTAAACATTAATATTTTAATTTCTACTGTTTTAAAAGGTATTCAGGTATTCTCTTCATTGCAATATTGTTCTGTAATCCTGTTAGAATATATCCAATAAATTTGTTTATCTGAATATTGGCTTGTAAATACATATTTGAAAAACTTCCCAACTGACCGAAAAAAGCCAACTCTCCCCTATATATAAAGAAAAGAAACTAATAAAAGATGAAATATGGTCATGGACAGATTTATCTGTTGCAATTTTACACATTCATAATTACTGTGTCATATGTTTACATTAAACATATAAATTAAAAGCTCAGAAGATCCTAGAAGTGTGAAATATTTTATAACACTTTGAAATCAACATTGCATATGACAATCTAAATAATATTTTTAATAGCACAAATTTACTTCATTACCTATTAATGAATATGTGAAAGCATACCTTCTGGTTGAGGCAAGGTTGTAATTGGTGGAAGACCATCACAGAAAATGAGGTCTGCATAGCAAACAAGGAACTCTGTAACCACAGCTTGCACACCAACGCCTTGCAAAGCTGCGACACCACCAACTTCCAACTCCTTGCATCTTAAAAGATTTGGTGCCCAAACAATTGCAACATTCCTAGGTGTCATTCCTGTCTTTCCACCACATTCTGCTACACGTGCTAAGTGCCGCATCAAATATTCTAAAGTCCTGAAAATTGTATAAAATGAAATATTTTTATACATATATAATGCTTTCAGACTGACACACCACAGCATTAATTTGACTCCAAATGTTTAAGTTATTAACCTCCGGTTCACTATTTATGACCACAGAATAATGTGTTTGGAGAAATTTAGTAACAGTGACGTCAAAATAAATCTCAAAAACTGTTTGTAGTTGGTTTATTGATACTCGTCACTTACTTGTTTATATTAATGAGAGACTAGTTTCAAAGACATTTGCCTCCATTTTCAATCTCTCTAAAACTGTTGGAAAGAGATTGAAAAGCATAGTAACAACTGATTGTATCATTGATGACAAAGTTGTGTGTTGACTGAAGATGTGCACAAATGTTTACAAAATCTATCTCATCAATTAATAAGAAAAAATTACATCATTTTTTCTTAAGATAAGTGAAGTTGTTGTTGCAAATAGTTATATTTGTGTAATATCTACAGGGTTCTTCATTTAAAACCTAATGGTGCACAGCATTTTGCCTGTGTTCAATTGTGTATGCCACAGCCAGCTTTACTCTTATATAAACTCTGCATGTAAGGCATGTATAACACTCATAATTTTGAGTCGAACTAGTACTCAATGCTCCACATACTACTATTACATAGAATGCCTTTCGTTAGGACCTTCCTACCATCCTCAGCTAACGTCAGCTATTGAATTTTGATTTGGTGAACTCCTTGGAGGTGATAGGGGTATCTATGATGGTATGTTAATGAACTTGAAGTTTGGGTTCTCTTCAAAGGTAATGTCAAAATTGAACATTTTTCTTCACATTTCTTTATGAATATCTTTTCTCACTGGTTAATGTAGTTAGACCTTGAACACTTTTTAATAAGTGGATCTCTTGTTCTATATCATTATCATCATTCCAAAAATGGAACGCTACTGCCGATTTGTCTATTTCTTTGTTCCTGATTTTCCTAAAATGCCGTTTAAGCCTAGTGTTCAAATTCCTTTTAGTTTTTACAATGTAAAAGTTCTCAGAGCCTTTGCAGTTTATCTGGTACACACCTGATTTTTTTGTCTGTGGGTTTCTTCTTTGTATTATGATTCCAAAAAGTAGTTGTACACTGAATTTGTTCTGTGGGGCCAAAGTAATACTCTGTTTTTTTAAGACTTTTCGGAAAAGGTATGTAGCTCTGGGATGGAAAGTAAATTTTCTGTATGAGGTTTTATTACTGATTGGGGAAAGAGTAGTTCTTTGTCAGCATCACTATTGTCTTTTGAACTTATCAGTTTTCTTTTTGATCAATTTAGCACTGAATTCATTGTATTCTGCAATGTGAATTATATGATTGTACCCTTTGATATATTCCATTTTGCTTAACGGAGCATTAACCAGCCTGTAAGTTAAACTATTGATAACAATATGCTTATGTTGTCTTGGGTTGTATCCATCTGCTTTTATAAAATTTTCTCTACTCTAGTTTTGTATATTTTCTGATAAGTTTCAAGTCTAAGAAAAGGATTGCATAGTTTGTTCCTTTTTCTATGGAAAATTTTATTGCAGGATTTTGTAAATTAAATAGTCTTAACACACCATCCACCTGTTTTTCATTTACTATTGCCCAGATGTCATCCAGATACCTATACCATTGTTTGAAAGTTAATGGGAATGCCTTTGTGATATAGATTTCCAAGGAGCTCATGAAAAGCTCTGTCACAAATGGGGACAATGGGTTGCCCATAGATAGTCCTGATTTTTGATTGAAAAATTTGTCACTGAATGTAAAAAAGGACTGTTTAATATATAAGATGCTGGAAATGTCGTCCATCCTTGGCTAAACAAGCATTATATCGGGAGAACACATTCTGATTCACACAATTAAGTTAGGCCCCTATAATGTTTCCAATTTCATTTCTAATATTTTGCTTCCGTTCTTCCAATGTATGAGGATTTGTCTCATATATTTTGTTTTTCAGATTATCTCACAAGTAAAAATCACACACTGTCAGATCGGGGGAGCAAGAGGGCCACAAAACAGCACTAATCACTATTGTCAAACACTATCTAATTTTATTTATGGACTCCTCTGCTGTATGGACAGTAACAGAATCTTGTTCAAACCATTTTATTTCTCGTCTTCTGTCAGTACATGATAAAATGGGGTCAAAATGTCATTTTGGTACCTCTCTGCATTTATAGTCCGCTTAGAAAATACAGGACCGATTATGCGTCTAGCGCTAACAGCACACCAAACTGCAACTTTCCAATCATAATGAGGGATTTTTTTTTAACGCAATGTGGATTTTCAGAGCCCCAGTATCGACTCTCATAAGTATTGACACGACCACTGAAGTGGAACAACGCCTCATAAGAAAAAACAGAAGCTATGTATCAAACTGTCATTCACTGATGAAGGAAACCATTCACAAGTATGCATTAGTGATACTGAGTCACCTTATTTTAAAGCATGGACACTTACACACTTATATGGTTTCAGTTTTAATAATTTAATTGCTCTGTGTACAGAAGACTCTGAAATTTCCACCTGTTGTGCTAATTTTGGAATGGATATAGTTGGTGAACATTCAAAATATGTGCTTATGTCACCTAACTTCTCCTTTGTTAATACTGTATGATTAGACTTCCATTTCTTTTTATTTGCCACAGAACCAGTGGTTTCAAATTTCTTCACAATCTTGCGAGTTTGTACATCTGGAATCAGGCACTTCACCAGGAAATGATTGAATATACTCTGTGATTTTAAAACTAATACACAATGGATATAAACAAAAGTTTGGTCAACAATAACCTATAATTACGAGGCATGTCCAAAAATAAGGTCTCCAATTTTATTTAATATAGAAAACATGTTTATTGTTAATGAATGTTACATTGATGGAAAGGTGGAACTTACAGCTATCTCTCAACGTAATCACCATTGCGATCGATGCACTTTTGCATGCGCTGTGGCAGTTTTTGTATACCCTCGTCATAGCACTCTCCTGCCTGTATACCCTTGCCATAGCACTCTCCTGCCAAGTTGTGCAGGTATCGCTCAACCCCGTTTTTCAAATCATCGTCAGTCTGGAAATGTGTTCCACCCAGGTGTGACTTCAACTCAGGAAACAGACGATAATCACTAGGTGCTAAGTGTACACTGTAGGGGGGGATGGGTGAGGATGTCCCATCCGAACTGAGCTAGGAGATCAGCCACTGCATGTGCAGTATGGGGACGAGTGTTGTCGTGATGAAAAATCACTCCCTTCATCAGCATTCCCCTCCGAGTTTGAATGGCATGTCGCAATTTTTTTAAAGTCTCACAGTAGCTAGCAGTGTTTATTGTTGTGGTGGTAGGGATAAACTCACACAACAATACACCTTTTCTGTCCCAGAACACACTGGCCATCACTTTGCCGGCAGAAAATGTCTGTCTGAACTTTCGCGGCTTCAGCAAATTCGAATGCTGCCACTGGCGAGAACATTCTTTAGTTTCTGGTGTTGTGTAGTGCACTCAGGTTTCATCACCAGTGACAACTGAATCCAACAATTCCTCGCCCTGTTCTGCATAGCACTCCAGGAATCGGTGGGCCACTTCAGCACGTTGCCGTTTATGGTCTTCATTGAGCATTTGGGGACCCACCTCGCACACACCTTGCGATAATGCAAATGTTCTGTCAAAATCTTGTCAATCGTAGTCTTTCTGACTTGAGGGATAAGTTCGCACAGCTCGCGAACTGTCACACGCCGATCTTTAAGCATTTCTTGCTCCACTTTTACAATTGTTTCGGCTGAAACCAAAGGCCGCCCAGAACGCTGTTCGTCATGGACGTCTGTACGTCCGTCTATGAACTCTCTGACCCACTTTTGCACATTTTTGACGTTCTTACACTGTGGCCCATAGACTTCGCATAACTGACGATAAATTTCAGTGGGGGTAGTGCCCTTGGCACTCAAAAAATGGATCACTGCACACAACTCGCATTTGGTGGCAGATGTGATAACAAGCTCCATCGCAAACGGCTGCCCAGCCAGGACTAATGGTTGGAATGAGTTCTTTGTGGTGGGGATTTGAAGGAGTGAAACCAAGCTACATGCCAGTGTTACTGGATCTCGCGTTATAGTGTTCCTCACGGCTCCAGCGCCTTGGAGACCTTATTTTACAGACATGCCTCGTAGAACACATGAAGGTGCAACAAAACCTTGTCATTTACAATGACAATATATATATTACATTTTAATATACTTTGTAAGTAGAAAGGCACACTTATAATGAAGTGTGCAAAAAGCGATTGAGGGAATAAATGTAGGCATATAAGCATCCAGCATTGGTTTGTATACCAAGTCAATTTACATCTATATCTTTCATTATTGCTGCTGTAGTTACATTAACATATTTAATGTGACAAAATAATAATATGAAGTTAGACTAAACTCACTTCATTTGGCACTAGAATTGTTAGCCCAATGTTAACTTACAATCATTTTCACTTTTTACAAACACACAGAGCAAACATATCTCCTTCTGTAGTAAGTCTCTCTTGTAACACCAACTCGCACTACTTGTTGTTTCTCAATGCTCCTAAACTCACAATTCTGCTTGCTGACTGTAAAAACTTCAACAAACTCTTGCAGTTTACTGCTCTGGCTGGTCGATGCCTCTCAACTATACAACTGTTCTGCTCAACTGATTCACAACAACTCCGATACTCAGGTCCACTCATAATTAGCAACTACTCAAGACTGGCTTTTGCACCACCTCTTATAAGCCTAATAGTCATGGAAAAGATTTTGCCAACCAAAATATATTAAATTGAAGGAATGGAACATTGTCAGTCAAATATTCTAGATCTGCCAAAATTGAATGGTCTGGAACACACCAGCACAGTACAACAATGAGGCACATACTTCCGGCTTCATGGTCTCAGCTACTGGCTGTCCTTACATGTTTTTTTTTTTTTTTTTTTTTTTTTTTTTGCTCCTCTCATAGCAAATAATAACAGCAGAATGAGGTGACTCACACATAATCCTTTATGTTAGGTATTTGCCGTCACCATGACAATATATTATACAAATATAATATGCTCAATTAATAACCTAAAGAGCGTAGACTTAGTACAAAAATAAATCAGAATGATAATGCTCCTACTGTTATAATTTACTAGGAAGTAAAATTGATATGTACACAATCGAATCACTAGTATTTGAATGCTTGCATTAAATGAATAAATTTTAATAAAGAAAGCATTAATATTTATTATACTAACCTGTAAAAATGGCTGGAAATATATTAAAAAGTCTAGAATTGCATATTACTCAAAATGCCCAATTTATTCATTGGTCTATTTAAACCAAGCCATAGTTTTTACCTTTGAGCAAAACAAACACATTGATTCTTGTCTTATTTTAATATAAGCAATTGTATAAATACTTTATGTTTGGATTAATCTGATGTAGTCATTATGCTTTTACCTGTAATGAGGAGGTGGCAGTTTTTGTACGGCATCTCTCATTCGAAGGAGCCTATAACCTTCCTCTTGGCTGGACTGTATAGCATTTACAAAAGTATGATAGAGCTGATAAGTGCACAATGGATTTGGGAGTTCACGGAAATACATCTTCAGCAATGAAGCTACTGAGTGTATGTCCTGCAAGATTGCTTCATCTTCATATAATGCAGGAATACGGTCCTCATCAAATGCATTTCTGAGAAAAAAGAAAGACAGAAAAAAGATTCATAAACAATCTATCGAGATTTAACTGTAAGTGAAGCAGATGTATAATAAATATGACTCATCTATAAATTACTAATTCATAAACAAGATTTATACATACTGAATACTATAATTCTCCACATATTTTTATTTCACTATATGCCTCACACTCTCATTTAACAAGCTCTAAGAATATTAACTCCATATGAAGGTTACCAAGTATGAGAAGTAATTGAGTCACTAATATTTTTACTTGTAATCCTTACATTTTACAAAATATAATTTTAATACATAATTTTTTTCTTCAAATAAGACTGTTACTGAATGTAATAATGTATACTATACTGAGGGTTTCATAAGGTTGCAGCCCCAGCACTTGCAAGACATGTTAAAAATATGAACAATGAGCATTTGCTTAACACTGTGGCTAATGGCTGAGATTTTACTAATCATGTACTATGATACAGTGAACAGACATCAGCCAGGACAGCTTCTTTCTTGTGTCAGTTACATTTTGGCAGAGGAATACAGCAGCATTTCTACATTAGCTAGTATTACAAAGTGTGCCATGAAGTGCTGTATGATGCCACTTGTCCAAGTCACTGAGCTACAATTCCACTCACCTAATACTTCCACAAAGTACACATTTATTAGAGAAGAACATCCTTAGCTTCCAGTGAAGGCTGCTTCATCTTGGTCATACTTGCTGACGATTCACTCATGACGTGAGCTTTTCTGGGCTCTTGTTCATCTATGCATTGTTGTTCAAGCTTATATCTCCATGGTTCTCCAGTGGCTCTGCCCCTTAGTTCTTGGTTGGCTGCCTGTCCACCTATTAGTGTCAGTGCCAGTGTTACTGTATCCTGGTGGCTTTGTAAGCTAGTTCTGTTGCCTTTTTCCTAATTATTTATTACTTTATGTTTGTTTAGGTCTTCTGGATTTAATTTGGTTCTATTAAATGGTAGAGACTGTTTCTGGGACCTGTCCGACTCAAGATGGTCTTCCATTAATTGTATCTAATTGTGGTCCGAACTATAAAGCCTGGGCCTTAAGTACTTACAGCACAGTAAATCTCCATTAAGGTAGCTGTCTACGTGTTTATGAGAACTCCTAGTGGTTTACCGGGAAAAACACGAGTCAGTTGGAGAATTTAATGTCATACTGGCATGTTGGCCATAGTAGCTCAATGGTTAAGAGCAGCTGGACGGAGACCAGAAGATCTGTGTTGAAATCCCAGCTATGGCATTGAATTTTTTCAGTCTGACTCTACCCTTTCCATATTCTTCATATTCCATTAGGATTTCTAGTTGTTAGAGAAGGAAGCATGATGCTTTCAAGGATGCCTTTACATGGCTCAGCCTTTAAGCTGCCATAATACAGTTAGAGCATAACATCCAACACCAACACAAGAAACAGGATCTATTTGTACCGCATATATTACATCATTAGAGACCGGATTTGTAAGCACAATCAAATGGTGAAATAAGCAAGCATATAGCCACAAAAATGAAGCAAATAAAAAATAAACATTTAATCATAATAGTTATGTAAAAAACTGAAGCTGCTGACAGTGAAGTAAACTAGGTATTAAGAATAGTTATTCTTAATATTTAATCATAAACTTATTTCGTAGAATTTGTACCTTATGTAAGCTTATTACAGTACACAAGGAAGGTTATCCTGATATTTTCTTGTGTGAAGCTCTTGCGTTTGTCAGTGAAGGTTTTTTTATGCACTGAAAAGGATCTATCAACATCGCATGACATTACTGGAACATGTGAAAAACACCACAGTTCTTGCAATTCCTTTCTTGGAAGTGTTGAAAACAGCGTTGTTATGATATGGCCGGCTGAGGATAGAGGCAAAGCCTCTGAAACATGTTCCGGAAAAATTTTAAAGTAAGTATTATTAATTTTTAGATGAGTCGTATTTATTACACATCTGCTTCACTTTTGTACGAAAGTGAAGCAGATGTGTAATAAATACGACTCATCTAAAAATTAATAATTTTTCGCTTCACTGTGGTGTTCCAATACAGTTAAATCTCGATATATTAAAAGTAAGTGTTGTTTAGTGTCATTAATCGACTCTCTTTAAAGTTAACCACAGTTCTTCTTGAGTGAATTCCTTTTCGATATGTTTCTGTACCAGAAAGCTTTTTAGAAATTTTACACAGCATTTTGGAACCAGGGTTTTTTGTTAATTCCTTACAGAGTTTCTCAAAGGCAGTTTTAGCAATACCGTGAATCTCTGAAGACAATGTTACTGAAATTTCATCTATCAAAGAAAGTGAATATCCCAAGGCATTATTCCAAGCTGCCAACTGAGTTATAATAGCAGGTATGAGTATTTTGGAGAAACAGATATGGAAGTACTCTATATTAACTTAAGACACCAAAATTAGTACAACATTCTTGTGTAGTGGCAAAGCTGCTTACATCTTCTGCATCTAAGGAGTACAACACTGTTTTTACTTCATTGAAATGTTCTACAAAGTATGGCACAGCCTTTAACCAAGAACCCCAAAGAGTTAAAACTGGCTGATGAGATACAAGACATCTGATGAGACAAATTGGAAGGACTTCATGAAACTTTTGAACTCTAACTGGCGACAGTACAGATACTTTCTTTGTGCTGGAGACAAGAAGATCCACGTCTTTATATAATCTCCAATTTCAAGACGATGTATACCTGCAAGATCTCTTGAACTCCCTATATTCACAGCTAAGGTCTGTAAGGGAAGGAAATAGCCCACTCTGTGGTGTCAGGGAATGTGTCTGCCTCACATTTAACAGATCTGGAATTCAAATCTTGGTCCAGGTGAGTAATATGTATAAGTGTTTTGGTTTTTTTTTCCTTATCCTGAAAGATGAATGTCAGGTAGCTCCAAGCACTGTGCACACTGGGCTCATTTCAGCTTAATTTCACCAATTTCATTCATCATCTAATATGATCTGAGGGGAATATTCATTGTTGACCTGGTTCAGGTCAAGACATTTTCCCACTTCTCAGCAGGTCACTGCTCTTCTAGAAGAGGCAGACATCGTTTTATCCAGGGCAGGGCTCTTTGTTTGATAGGTGACTGTAAAATAAAGTCTTGCAGATTATTACAGGTTAATTTGCCTAAATTTTGCAGAAGGCAATGTCAACTATAACTGGAATAGAATTATATTCACAATGTGGTAACATTTTCATGTACAAATGGTGGAAAAGTAATTGTCTATTGCTCCTGAGACAAACTTTATGATGAATAGAGCCCGGATTTCTAAGCGAAATGCTTATACATTCTTATAAACGCTTTTTTTTGCTGAAATACGGGGTTTGCTTACTTATGTTATGCTGTTTTAATTAAAATAGCTTACTGTATCCAAATCATGTAAATTTAAAAATAAAATGATGGCTAGGAGTGAAAATTAATCATTCAGACTAAATATGGTCACTGCTAACACCATTCATAACTGAAGAATGATACACAGAGTTCCCAAATCCAATATTATGTAAATGAAATGTTTGGTTTAGTTTTTCACTTTAGAATTCTTATTAATATGGCATTTATTATGAAAATGAAAAGAATAATTTATCTGTGTTTTTATACTTGACTGTCTTTAAGATTAATAGATATCTTATCAACAGAAAAAGTATGGCACTGCCATACGTGTACAAATTAAAATAATAAAAACAAATACGCTAGAATTCAAATCTAGGTTAATCTAATTATGATACACATGTATTTCACAGCTCAGCTACCATGCACACAACCAAATCATAAATCTTTAAAATGAATGCAGGTTGGTATTAAATCATGTATTATGAATGTAGCATCACCAAGAAGTTTTCTGAACTGCACTCCCTCTTTGACTGCTGCTCTTTCATTTTGTCTTGGTTTTATCTTCAAGAAAATATTTTACCTTAAGTTAAACATTCCTGGAGTCCTTAAAATCAGAACTAAATGTTTTGCTTCCACCCCAGATTTTGTATTGTGACTTTGTGGGTTCGTAGAATTAAAAGTCCAAGTTGCAGAAATTTTAAATGTTCTTTATTTCCGTAGAAGTGCACTTACAGTAGCAGGATTACATCACATACACAATTACAATCTACCAAGGTCGTTGACCACAAACAAAGGTGCTCACTCAATACGACACTGTTTACAACAACACTATGTTTACAACTGTTTTCGACTCCTCTGTGTTTTTGACTACTCCACTGGCGTGTTGCCTCTTAAATATACCACTACTGATATCACTAGACATTTCTGGAATATTCTGTAACAAACAAGAAATCGAGTGTTCTCTGTCAATCAAGATACCACTAGAATGTTCCATTTACCCCACTTTATCTGTATTGGCGTGCCTTTTATCTCCGCCCTATGTTTATTTGCTTAGGCAGGCTGTTTATCTCCGTGATACACTATCTGTCCCTTATCTCTCTGCACCAAACCTTTTGTGCACGTCGCCACGACAGTATTTAGGAGTTTAGCATGATTACGTGTTCAGGCCCTCAGTGTATCTCATATACATTGATGACTGAAAGCTTCAAAACTTAAAAGAATTGCCTGTTTAAGACTTCACATGAACAGTTTATCACTGCAATTTAAATTACCTTAGTTTTTGAATATTTGATGTAACCCCTGAGAGCCTATAGATGCCATCTACTATGCCATGTGTTTCAATAAACTCTGCACAGCATTTGAGCACCATTGGAACTGCAACAAAAGCTTTAATCAGCAATTAAACATGAGTAATATAAATAAGGTTTGAAAAATATATCATCCCAACTCAGAGAAAAGGTGAATATTTCAAAAGGTTTACACAAGTAGCAAAGACATTTAGCAAATAAATTGTGGAGTGAATATAGCATAAGAGAACATAAGTTGTCATTCCTGAGATCTAGCATTGACCTAATAAAGCTATGAACTTTTACAATTTGAGTATACTGAACAAATAGTTCAGTTAGTTCTTAGTTTTTAATTTGACGTGTCCTATAACATGTACATGTTTTAATGGATGAATCAACAAATCAAATCAAATCAAATCAAATTAAAAGCTTTTAAAACATAGTGATAGTTATACATGGTTTGTTCCAATAAACCTCCAATAGAAATTAATTATTCTTTCACACTGGCCGTGTGTAGGCTAAATTGTGGATTTTTCAGTCTGACTCAACGTTTCCAAAACCTCCAATAGTTGCACATTTTCATTCACAGAATTTGACTGGTAATTCACTCCAACAGACTCTAACCATATCCTTGTACTAAAAATTTCCAATCCAATCCTATTTTGTTTTAATTATAACTACATTATGGCATATACCACATCTCAGAGGCAGCATATACCTTAGTGAGAGGTGGTATTCAATGCAAAATCAATATATCTGCATTATGTAATAAATGGAAGTATATGAAATTAACAGAAAATGTATGATGGAACAAACCTAAACCATCAATAGTTTTAAAAATTTACTACGGGGAGCTTAGTGGTTAAAATGGATTAATTGTGGAAGATCAGATTCATTGAATGTTTGCTTAAATGCATACTATTTAAAGTTAGACTTGCATAAGCAAAGTCTCATTATCAAACTGATAACACATTAAGGCCTGGTTGCATAAAAGATCATCTAAGTTCAAGCATACGAAAATGATCTTCAGTCAAGCTGAACTTAAAATTTTGGTTGTATAAACGTTGATCTAGGTTCATGGCCTCCTGATCTAAGATCAAACCTAACTGGTGAATTTTCTCCAGTTAACTTGATTGAACTGCAGAATTGATACAATAGTTCCTGAGAAGAAATAAGTAGTGCAGCTTTAAATAAAATGAAGTAATGCATTTTTTGTGGTTACTTGGACAAATAATTTTCCTCTTTATTTCACAAATGCCTGTTAACGATGCATTGTTTGTGTTCATAACCTATACATTTTTATTATTTTTAGATTTCAGAGTACTCTAATATCTCTGATGAGAATTTTCAATTTGAAAGGGATCCTTGAGTTTTCCAACATAGAGGAAATCCCATATTTGAACTTAATGACAGAGAATTCAAAATGAAATTTTGACTATCAAAGCATGTAGTTGAGCATAGGCTACATAGGCTACATGCATGATTAAGAACACAAAACTCTGAGGAATTATGCACTCAAACCAATATTTATGATCCTTCTCAAATTACAGTTCTATGCAACTAGAAGCTTCGAGATGGTGATTGGGGATATATTTAATATAAATAAAGGGACTGTGTGTAGAGCAATACATAAAGTTACAAGGAAGATTGCAGCTTTAACACCTCATTTCATCAGGATATCTATGGAAGTGGGTGGAATAAGAAGGGTTATGCTAGATTTCCATAATGTACGTAATTTCTCAGGAATTTTAGGTGCAATATGCTGCACACATATCCCAATTGTATCACCTGGTGGGAACTTCCATTTTTTGTTTGTTTTCCAAATCACAGCATTGTAAACAGACGAAAATAAAAAAGATGTATATTAGGCATATAATAGAGATAAAGTAAGCGAAATGATTAACTTTTGATAAATATTGTTTCAATATGGAGTAAATTCTTATACTGTTTATATAAATTAACACTATTTCTAGGACAAATAACCATAAAGCGAAAGATTTATTTAGTTGTTATGTCTAGATTGGCTACTCTGTGCACTTGAATAAAATAGAGTTGAATAGTTCCGATAATTCTCGAATCCTTTCAATACAGTATGAAAGTTGCAACATGTTTGGCGATGTTGCCGCATTTGTTTTTGTGATCTCGGATCAGTACCGAACGGTGTTCATCTGATCTAAGATCAGCATTTTACAACCCACGTGGGTTCGTAAACTTAGTTCAATTTTGATCTTCGATTATAAATGAACTGCAGTTAGCGATTTTTATGCAACCGGGCCTAAGTATTGTACTACTTACTTAAAAAAAAAAGGGGGTGTTCTTCATTTAAAAAGTAATGGATGCACAGCATTTTGCCTTTGCATGATTGGGTGTGCCACATTCGGCTTTGCTTCTACATAAGTTTGTACAACAATCTTACCTTACAGAAGATGCTGGAAAAGTCTTCCACCCTCTGCTAAACAAGCATTATATCAGGAGAACATATTTTGATTCTATCATATTTTTTTTAGTTGTTTCAATGTACTTGGATTTGTCTTGTAAACTTTTTTTTTTTTTTTTCCAGGTTATCCCACAAGTAAAAATCACACACTGTTAGATCGGGGAAGCGAGAGAGCCATACAGCAGCACTAATCACCATTTTCAAACACTTCCCTAATTTTACTCATGGACTCCTGCACTGTATGGGTTGTAGCAGAAACTTGTTGAAACTGCCCATATGATCTTTCTTCTGTCAGTTCATGATAAAATGAGGTCAAAATGTCATTTTAGTACCCCTCTGCATTTACAGTCTGCTCATAGAATATTGGACCAATAATGCATCTAGCGTCAATGGTACACCAAAAGCCAACATTCCAATCATAAAAAGGATTTCTTGAATGCTATGTGGATTTTCAGAAGCCCAGTACCAACTGTTATGGGTGTTGACACGACCACTGAGGTGGAACCACACCTCATCGGAAGCTGTGAATCAAACTGTCCTTCACTGATGAAAGAAACCATTCACAACAATGCATTCGTGATGCTGGATCACCTTGTTCTAAAGCATGGACACTTCTACACTCATATGGTTTTAGTTTCAATAATTTAGTTGCTCTATGTGCAGAAGACCGAAATTTCTACCTGTTGTGCTAATTTTGGGATGGATTTGGTTGGTGAACATTCAAAACATGTCTATTCATCTAACTTTACTTCTGCTTACACTGTACGCTTACACTTTCATTGTTTGTTTGCCACAGAACCAGTGGTTTTGAATTTCTTCACAATCTTGTGAATTGTAAATCTGGAAAGAGGCACTTCACAAGCGAACATCTGAATATACTCTGTGCAAACGTGGCTTGGTGATTCCTATTTATAGCCACCTTTACACACAATAATGCATTGCTCTAAAGGCAAGTGCCTATTCATGTTGGTGGCTGATACAATACTGCCAAGTGGAGTGCACACAGTTAGCCCTGTGCACAACAGCAGCTGGTAGTGGGGAACACTGTGTGCTCATGCTCAATTAGTTTTTAAATGAAGAACCCTGTATATGCCAGCTGAGATACATGTTTTGGAGTTAAAAAACAAGTAGCTTAGAACAGAATATGAAAATGCACTCTTGAGCACTTCCTATGAGTAAGTAACGGTAATTAACACAAAACAGTAATTCCTTGTACTGCAATCAACGTAAGGTAATTTGAATACATTAATTAATTCAACCCTCATGGCCATGTGCACCATTCTTGATCAATTTTTTACCATAATAAAATACTGACTTTACCATAATGAACATTTATTTGTGGTCCATTGACTATGGTAAAAGTTTGTCAATGACTTTACCACAATTATGCAAAAAATGAAGCTAGCTACAGTGAAGCAATAAATATTACACAATTACAACTATTTGCAACAAAAACTTCACTTATCTTAAGAAAATGTCAACTTTTCTTACTAATTGATGAGATCGATTTCGTAAACATTTATCTACATCCTCAGTCATCAAACAACGTCATCAGCAATACTATCAGAGGTATTTATGTTTTTTCCAGTATTACCAAAATCTGAAAACAAAACAAACCTAAAAACAGAATATATAATATTAAAAATTTACTACATTTCTCTAGAAAAGATAAAATTCCTAATAGTAAAAAATCTGGTATTCATCAATTTAATTGTTTAGATTGTAATCAGCTTTATATTGGAAAGACATAATTTGGAAACCGGAACGAAAGAACATTTTCATAACATTAAGTATAAACAAACTAGTCAATTGGCCATAGCAGATCATTTTCGGTCATTTAACCATGCAATAAATCCTGAAGTTAAATTATTAAAACAATTAAATGGTCCGATAGTTAATGGTGTGGGAAAAAATATTTTAAAAAATAAACATCACATAATGAATTTTGAAATACCAGCAGTTGATTTGGTTTTTAGGTTTGTTTCATTTTCAGATTTTGGTAATACTGGGAAAGACATAGTTACCTCTGAAAATATCATTGATGACGAAGTTGTTTGATGACTGAGGATGTCAATGAATTTCTACGAAATCAATCTCATCAATTAATAAGAAAAATTGACATCCTTTTAAAATAAGTGAAGTTTTTGTTGCAAATAGTTGTATTTGTGTAAGACTTTATCATCACGTGCTATTTCTTACCAAAAGTCGTTCTCTTGCAGTTTATCTGCATGTCTCACAGTTTTTCCAGTCTTCTGTTTGTTATCTTGTCAATTCCTTTGTGAATAAGTTGTTCGACGTCAGTCAGTTTAAAAGTATTATTTCTGTTTGCAACATAATTTGAGCCCATATTAACTCAATTGGATTATACTGGCAGTGTTAAGGAGGAAGGCGGATCTCATTTCAGTTGCAAGTTGATCCAGCTGATACACTTTTCCCTGGTTTTTAAATGGAAGAACAACTGAATAATACTGCTTTCAACTCTCTAGAGTAAACAGAGATTACGAACCATTCATAAACAAAGATATAATGTGATGACTCCCGTTCTGCCGATGAAGCATTTTACAACGCAGTAGGAAGTGTAACTCAAAGTATAAACTTGAAAGAAGCGTAGGGACAGTGAAGCACAAACTAGTACAAAATTGAATCGAGAATATATTGACACAATATATTCTCGATTCAATTTTGTACTAGGAAGTGTAACGTTTATTCTCTCTCAAATTTAACAAACAACTTGGTTTATTCAAAGTAATTCTTTTATCACATCATGTCAAATGTTTACATTTCAGTTCTGAGTAATTATGAATATAAGTAGATGCATACAAGCCAACCTATAATGATGTTCATTACAGTACTTACGTCACAATGCATTGTTATTATATATTGGTACTTTAATTGTATTAGAAAAACTTATTAAGCTAAAAATATTGGGTTTTTTACTATTATGTTAGATATATTACTCTCTACCTTCCTCATGAATCATTGTTTGCCATAATATTTATTAGAGATAGATTCCGTTGGCACTCGTCACACCACTTACGTAGAATGCAATATGACAATACTGCAGACTCCAATTGATTGCTCACCAAATAGAGTTCAAGGACAAACATCATCCCATTTGAAACACACAATATTTCACTCTTCTATATAGTATACCAGATAACAAGTGAATGCTGTGTTGTGTCACTAGGTCAATATGCCTTAAACTCTGCCATGAAGTACACTGTAAGGTGAAGGCATGTGAAGGGTTTGTTTAACAAGAATGGTGCATACAACCATCAATCTATTAATTCTAGTGTAAAAATATATTTTCCACTTTGGTAGTAAACACTTATCATAAGTCAAATTCATTTCAACATGTACCATGGATCCTAATGAATACTGTTCTTAACTAACAAATTATTGTAGCTCATGGCACAAAAGGCAAGTGTTTGTCACTGGAATCACATTTAATAACAAAAGTGGTATGAAATAAGAAAATTTATTACATTTATGTTGTGAAGTAGTGTCTGCACAATGTATGAAAGGGCAATGGAGCTTTATGTACCGATTGTGAGAATGACGACCTCAAAGCAAGAGTAAGGAGATATGGATAGAAACCCAGGCACATTTCAAAGGAATCTAATGAAATTGACAACCCTTGCCAGTTGAAAACTTCAAGTAGCACACACCACTGAAGTACTCAATTTGAAGCTCTGGTGAAGAGGAGCAGATAATGGAACATCTGTTTGGGCATGTCTGGCTGAAACTGAAGTATCATTTAAGACATCCTCCATGTTACCAGGATGCTCATACCTAACATTTGCAATGTTCATGAAAACTAATAAACATGTTCTATTATTTCACACCACTTTCATTTGTAAATGTGATTATCAAATGTTAATAAAAACAGAAAAAAAAAATCAGAATGAAATACTTTTGCAGCAGTAGGACTTTTGAATAACCCTCTATCATAGATTTATCTTACTTATGTCACAAATAACTTGTCTAGGCAATACTGTCTATTCACATAACTTTTTAGACACTGCATTCCACTTCATATGTTAAAATAACCATAGAAAAATATGTAGAATAACTTACTTTCATGTCCAGAATTAAGAAGATGTTCACCAAGATCACAACCAAACACTCTTTCCTTCAGAATGCCAGACTGTTTAAGCCTTCGTCGGGATGGGCGGGAGAGAATGAATGAACGAAAAAAAGCAATAAGTTTGCCATGTTTGCGCAGAACCGGCTTGCTAGGCTGCTCTGGTGTTGGAGGCTGACCCAACTGACCTGGAAGCTGCAAGTTACGTGGCACTTTGTCGCCTATCACCGCCACACATTCGCATGGAAAAAAACCCACCTGAAAACCTCGCTTTCCTCTCCACCATACTGATTCCTCTGGTGGTGGCATATCTATAACTGAAATCATGTCACCAACCTGTAACATACAAGAATGTACATAAACATGTTTCATTCCTACTATTATTGCAGTATGCCATTAAAATAGCTTGTAATTACACTTTTATGGAAAAGCAATCTACTAGCTTCCACTATGGGTAAGGATAGGAGGTAGTGAAGTCACCAGCATTGGCAGCACCATTATTTAAGTATCCCAATTTCAATTATTTGCATTTCTAGTGTATATGGTGAATATTTTGAAAGGAGACCAATCATGCATAGCTAACTCTAAAAGCATATATTTATCTAAAAATTGTCAAATGTTTGTTACATTGGACACATTTACCTTCGTTATTAAATGCCTTGATTATCTGATTATAACTGCGCTAAAAAGTCATCCTTATACTCTGATTTATAAATTTTAAAAAATGAACAGGTGAGTAAATACATTTAAGTTAATTGATGGAAATTAATCATTTCTTCACACAAGCCGTATGCAGGCTAAGATTTTGGATTGATAGAGTTGACATGAAAATTTGAATTTAATGTCATGACAGCAAATTAGCCATGGTAGCTCAATGGATAAGAGCGACTGGACGGAAACCAGTAGATCCGTGATTCGAATCCCGGCCATGGTATTTAATTTTTAATGGAAAAAATAAGCTAACATAATGAAGAACTAATGATTCGTAACAATAAATGTTAGACTCGTGCATTTTAAAGAAATCAAAGGTACAGTAAAAGAAGCAATGTGTGTTATAGGTGGTTGTAAGTTATTTTTCTTTGAACCACTCATTAAAACACTATAAGAGAAAAAAAAAAAATCACTGGAAATACGACCATAAAAAAATTGCTGAACATGAACATATAAGATATAAAAACTCTTTCTTGGACATTTTACACTTATAAGGGACATGTTTGACCTTGAACAATCAAAACTGCATGAAAATATGCTTAGAATAACAAACAACCATTGAAACAACAGGGATCTGCGTCATTTCCATGCGAAACTACACACTTGTCTACTGGCCCCATTATAGGCTCTATATCAGGTGGGTTGCTAATTTTTTAAGACTGCAATATGCTGAAACACAAGTGAAGAGAGATAATCATTATTTCATCATGGAACTTCACTCATCGATTTACAATCAAATTGATGCACCAAATAAGTTTCATAAGCAATACTCTTATGAAACTAACATACCTGTATCATTTGCAAATGTAATTAGTGTGGCTTTTGGACAGCATGAATATGAAAGTGATTGGAATGTGGTGACATGGCTTCAGTAAGGTATGAATATTGTTCTATTCCACTTCATCCTAACCAATTCATCAAAACCTGAATGCACTTTAAGGACTAGTATAATTACTAGAGCTAGGTAGTTTGTACCGCCCACTAATCCCTATACAGGTTGCGACCGACCTCTCGGCATCAAAAGAATTCATAGATAAGAGCGCACTGCGGAGGGGCATTGAAACCGATTGTCCAGAGAACAAAAATGTCCTACGAGACATACATTCGTAAATGCAAACCTATTTAGATCATTATGTACAACATACAAATTCTTATATAGTATATACGGGCTTATCTCTGGCTGATTTCATTATTTAAATAGGCATATTGTGGCAACACCCAAACAATTATACGAACCTTGACCTCGCTAGTAGCGCTGCATGATATAGCCATGCCGGGCTGTTCTTACATTGCTCAAGGAAATCGGTACGAACTTCCTAGCCCTGATAATTACTGTCAGTGTGTAGTATGTTGTGTTTTGCACTATTATAAGTACTTTAAGCAGAGGAATTTTAGCACTGTTGATTGAAACTATAATTACATGCTGACAAAATTGAATTATATGTAATTTCCCTCCTATGGTACTGATATCTTGTTACTTTGTTTCTCTCCAATAAAAAGTCACTGGAGATAGTATGCAATGTTTTGCATGGAAATCACACAGAACTCTGTTTCGTTTCAGATCAATTTTTATTCTAAGCATGTTTTTGTGTGGTTCCAAGCATTCGAGGTCAAAGGTGTCCCTTGATAGTAGAGTTCATGATACATCCAAGTAATGTGAGCCTTTGGCAGCTATAATAAAGGCCCCTGTACATTTTTGTCTTGTGATGAAGAACCATTGATTCTTATAAATTACCTCATGCTCTTCAACTTGAGAATGTTACAACAGAGCAGAAAGAAAACCTGTTTGCACCAGTTCAGGACTGTTTTGAAGAATTTATGCTGAACTGTAAACTAGTATATTTATTAATGCTAAGACAGGTTTTGGACATGCTAGCTATAGGCAATACATGCTAAAACAGTCAAGTGAATATGGCTTGAAAATCCAAATGTTTTACACCTAAAATATGGAAGCATATCATGGCAAGCCATCAGTCAAGTAGTGTTTTAAACAAGACTCATGTACTTAACTCTTCAAGATGACCATAACACTATTTGTAGTTAGTTTTTCCACACTACATCCTTACATTTTAATTTTTTGATGGACTAGTTTCGGAACTGCTGCTCTCATTTTCAACCTTGAAGGTACATATGTTGTCTGTTGTCTTCTGTAGTGGTGGAACTACGAACTTCCTTATCAAATTATTGACTTGTGGGATTTCAGTTTATTATTAAATAGCCTTGGACTTCTATTGGTCACGTTTGTTTCAACGTATTCATGCAATAAAGCCTCCTGTCGGAACACCCACGCATTGTGAACTTTTTCAACCTTGAGACCCATTTTTAGGTAATAATTTAAATTTTCACTATGCACCAAGTGTCTAGTTTTTGGCAGAAAAGTGGTACATAAGCACCTATCAAAATGATGAGGAGCTAACAGGAATTCCACATGTGCATTGTGAAGCCCATCCGGGTAAGTAACATCCACCAAGGCCAGGAAGCAATGTTCGCTAGAAGGTGACCAACTTTCGAAGTCTGGTGGTAGGTCAGTTCTGCTACAAATCAAATCACAAGGTAATTTATTTAGCATACCCTTGGAGTACAGAGAATTCACATCGAGATATAAAATACATTCAGTCTCGACATTCTCCACCTGGGCATACCGTCTAATGCATTACGAGACGCCCCCTCAGATTTGGTTTTGAATCAAAGTATATAAAAATTTCTCTCTTATAATTTTAAAGTTATTTGGACTTTGCTTTACAGCTAATTGCCATGTAAAGCTCGGTGCTCCCTGAAAATACACAGGATCGGTTTGGTATGCATAGAAAGCATTTTTTCTGAACAACTCAAAAATATCTGCCAACAGCAATACATCCAGTCTTAGGTAATAGTTGTGAAATTCCTCAAATTTAGAAAACTTTTTCTTCTGCCATATCACAGTAGCCTGCTCCTTATCTTGCATTGCGCCCTGCAAATGCGAGTACTACGCATCATCGTTGCTTGGGAGCGGTTCATCTAACTTTTACAATCAAACCATTCGTATGGAAAGGGAGCTTTTTGCGTATCATTTGTTGGTGCGCATTTAAAACTTTTAACCGCAGACACTAACTGTGCCAATGGTAAGCTTAGAAAATTGAATGTGTCTAAAAACCGAATTCTGTACCTTATATTATTGATGCTTACATCAAATTTTTCGAAACTTTACCAAAGATTTTGACATCTGTGCCGAAGTGGTGCACAATGTTTCTAATAATGTGTTTACTGTCATAGTCACGAAAATTGTGGAAATAAATAGGACAGGTATTTTCAGGCACCATCCAACATCTAAGATGATATGAACCAGACCGTCCGTCTATGTAATTTCTCCTTCCAACACATTCATCCGTTACACTTATTTTATTTCCACAAATTCCACAATTGGGTGTTTCAGCCTCAAAGGCACACGACCAATCATAAATAAATCCACTTATATCTTCAATAAATGATTCAGCAATATCATTACAGTCGTTAAGAGACCTGAGATCCTCTTTGATAATTTCTCCCTGCCATACCACTACCCAACCATAACTGGACGGAATGTGCTGCTGGTCTTTTTTGCCTATACACTACTCAAAAATCTGCATAGCATACCAAGCCATGCATACAGTACGGTTTCGCTTGGGGACGTGAAATATTTTCTTCATTAAGCCCAATAGTCACTACCTTAAAGTTACATTTATTTGGGACATGGTACTTCAAGCAATGTCCGCAATCTCGAGCATCCTGTCATTTAAAAAGACATCCAATTTGATTATTAACTTATATCTGCGACTGGGGGTGTAATATAAATTTATAAACTCCTGGTTAAGGGGTTCATAATGCTTTTGATACATAACATTACCTCTTTTGTTGAATATTTGGAGATTAAATCTCCCTGACGTCTTGTGCCAGGCTGGTAGTTCGGAAATGTGCACCCTAACTGCATCTCTCTCGTGCTGGGTAACCTCCTGACGCAACCAGGATTTCACCTTCCTTCGACATTGGTTTGGGTTGTCTCCCACTTGTCGGGTATAATGCAGTGCAATACAGCCAATTAGCGTGTCAGCTGTCCTTATCATAACAATATCCGTGACACCACCGTCCACCTCGTCCACATCCATCACCTCATGCTCTGCAGACAATACGTTCCTGGAAGTCGGTGCTGCTGTGTTGTTCGGTTGACAGGATGCCATCTTGAACCACCACCTGTCTATGCCTATAAATGCCATCCCTGATCCTGCAGCATCCGGGTACTCGTCAGTGTCCGTCAGTTTTTCAAATACCTCCCAAAAGAAATCTTGCATCTGTAGCTCGTCAATGTCCAAAACGGTATTTATGGAGAGGGGTATGTGCAGCCAAATTTCTTCCCCATCTCGAATAAAACCTGCTGAAGTGTGTATAACCAGTTTGATTAACAGATCAATTTCCATATAAGATATGAAGTTCACAGCATCGTCGTAGCTGGTGGTGGTCCAGTAACCTGCAGAGGGTGCAACTCCAGACCTCAAAACGCGAGCCATTTCTGCGACTATGAAATTTATTAAAAATCTTCCTGTTTATATAGTACACAGCAAAACTGGGAGTGTTGCCAAGTGCATTTCAAGACAGGCCGTTTTCGCGACAAAAGTGAGGCTGGCCCCACGACGCTCACAGGTCGCGAAACCAGCCAAACACCAATATATATATATATATATATATATATATATATATATATATATATATATATATATACCAAAAATAAGTATACCAATAGAAACAAGTAGAAGTATATGGACAAAAAATTTTTTTACATCCTCCAGCATTAATAAAATGGATGAAACAATGCTCAAATGGGCCCAGGCTTCTCAGGGCTTAGAGTTAACTGACATTTGTCTTTCGAGATAAGGGAAAGCCCTGGAAAATGCCTTATCCAGGTAACTCACCCTCACCAAGATTTGAACCCAGGACCTCTTTTTTTATTGTTTCCATTTGATTACTGTATGTTTCCTGTATATTTTACATATTTACACTATACTCAAACATCCATGCCCAAGGCAGGACTCGAACCTACGTCCCTCTACACTAATCTCTGTTTCATATAACCTTGCCCCGCTGACATGTATCACTCCGCGTTCAACTACCTTCCCCCTCGCCCTAATTGGCTAATGCTTTCGCGCCATAGGCCATAGGCGGGTCCTTTCCGTCACAGTTAAACCTGCAGTAAACGTCATAATAATTGCCAGGAAGATAAATAAAATCACACAAATAAGGATATGAAGGCATGCAAAAATACAAGTTTATAATGAAACTGAGCAAGTTGAAACTGAATGAATGAGCAATGAAACTGAAGCAAGTTTATAATGAAAGGCCGAAAAAATGCTTGTCTTTCAGTCTTAAAAGTCGTGTCACGCCATACCTTACTTTTCGTGTGTTCTTCATTCTCCCAAGTCTTGTCAAGGTAGTATATTTTGCGACTTGTATCTCGGTACAGTCTGACTGTCCTTAAATAACGTCTTCGACACACAGCAATATCGCCTCTGTTTTTTAGCACATTTTTCTTGCCTCTTTTTTCGTTCACAAACCCCAGCTGAAATTTGGTGAATCTGCATCCTCATTTACAGCAGACGAAATGTTACTTATGTTAGGGAGTACGTTTCTAAAGAAAAAACTATACGCATGACGACACACAGCACTTTTCACGTATTTTCTCCGAGCACGCGCTTTTTTTTATTCCTGCTTTTGCCTGGAGTGGTAAGTTTTCCTGTTTCCTCAATCTCACATCGCGATGTTCCTACGGATCTAACACTCACACCTGTAACTTCAGAGCACAGCTGTTCGACCTCTCTCACTGACAAAGACGGATTCTTCTCTATGAGTGCATTAAACAGATGCACCACAATTCTTTTTTCGCCTATTTGTAAAGATTTACCCTTGCGATACATCAGTGAAAAACTGGCGGTACACTCTGCCATTACTCATATAAGTACATGCGCAATAAACGATCAATAAAATAATTTAGCTTTCGCACTAGGCACAACCACCTTCAAATGCTGATATATGACTAATCCAGTTCAAAACAAGGTCAGTGATAAGAGTCATATAAACAAATATGTCACCACTACCGCTGAAGCACGTGCTATCGTGTCATGTGCTTGAGAGCATAGGAACCTCCTCCTTACTTGGTTTAAGAATTAACATGCATTTCAGATAAATCAACTCTGTTACGTAATATATTTAATTAAAACAGTTACGAAAATATAAATTTGACAATTCTCTTCCAACATATAAAGATATATCACCATGTTAAATAACGAACTAATTTTTACCACACAACATCAATACTGCAATAGCAGCTAATGAGAGGTGATTAGGTCATGTGATCGGTAAGAGATACGGGGCAAGCTTATGTGAAACAAGGATTAGAGATGTACACACTAATGACCATGGCTGCAAGAGCGGGCTCCTGAATGTGAAGCAGACACACTACCGTCTACACTACCCAGGTGGGCAAAACGAAAACATGGATGCAATATGTATATGCTGGTTATTGCATTCTGTTTATTGACGTCTTCTAAGTCATCAATTATACCAGCCAAAATGATATACAGTTTGTGAAAGCTTTAAATTACTTATTTGTATCAAGTCCTAGAGCAGGCAGCCTCAACTCAATGCACTGTGATGTCATACCTTTTGCCCGATGCCCAAGGTATGAAAGCAGGCAGAAATGAAGGTCAACAGAGGTAGAAACACTGCCAGTGGTGGAATAACTAAGATTTGCAATATCAGAACCTTAGAATTTACCATTTCTATACTTTATAAGATGCCACGACACACTATTTACACATGTCCCCTGCTACTACACTCAATTAACTGTAACATAATGCCCATTTGCTAGCACCAATATGCTGACCTTGCCCACTACCTGTGTTTCCGTGAGTTGAGGCTGCCTGTCCTAGAGCATAAGTTTTTTCCAAACTAAGTCAAAATTGACCACTTTATGCAATTTTTACCTAAGGAGTGGAAATAATATGTCAAGGTAATTTTTAGAAAGTATAAAATACTCTAATTTTTCTTGGATCCTACAACATATGTATCCAAAGTTTTGTACAAAGAGATCAAATAGTGCAGATCTGTATTCAAGAATCTCCAAATGTTAGCAGGAATAGTTTTAGAAATATGTAATGCAGTCTGTGATTTTTGTGAAGTCCTATATATATTTGTGCTAGATTTTATAGTATATATAATTATAGAATATATCATCCAAATAGGTTAAATGTTACAGATTTCCACCTAACAGTTGGAAACATGTTAAGGTAGTTTAAGGAAGATTAATTTTTGTTAAGTTTTACACTGCCTACCTATGTCAAAAGAATGCATCTAAATTTCTTTTTGATCTGCTGATTTTAGGATAATTGTGTAGATATGATCCCAATGTGCATTTTCCCAAAGTAAAAAGAAACCTACGAAATACTTTAATAAAAAATTTCCAATTAGATGTAACTCACAAAACCTGTTGCAGTGAAAACTAATGAAATGTTCGCATATCTCCTTTCTATTTAGAAGTGCAGAATAAAGCAATCATACCAAGTTTGGTCTCTAAGAAATAGGACAATCAACACTAAGTTGCATGTAAGCGACTGAATGTAAGTGTAGCAGAAGTTTTTACAGTTGCAGAATACATTATAAAACATGAGTACACAAGGTTTTGCTCCCTGACTATGAAGTTCTGTCAAATCAGAGGAAAATTTGGTGATATGAACATGATACCCCTCCAGTAAACTTATTTTTAAGATTATATAGCTTCCCTTTTGTGCCTTTGGGTTAGAGGTCAGTGAAATCTGTTATTCATAATAAAGAAATGACACAAAAATTCTGTTATATTAACTTCCAACCAAACTGATTGAAATTTGGTAGTATTGATATGAAAAATACTGTCCAAACTTTGCAGAGTGGAATGGCACAGGCGGTTTCATCTGTGGTCCGCATACAGGAGCTACGGGTTCAATTTCCATGGTTGACCTACCTGATTCATGATTTTTGGGGGATTTTTCTGGGTCATCAGGCAAATGCTTGGTAGGTTAATTACATCCCGCAAATTTTACGTGCCTCCATTTCTCCATTAACATTTCACATCATCTCTCCTCTGGTGGTCCCTGTCAGGGTAGAAGTGTTTCGGAAGTTTTGGCACTATATGCTCCAGGTAAACAATCTTCCTTCAGTAGGATGGTCTCCGGGCCGGCCTGGTGGGCTGTTTCATGACCACAGTGGGTGGGATGCCGGCTGTACTGGCCCACTACAGAGTTTCCAACTAGTCAATTGTGGGGGACCCTGCCCTCTGCACTGGCGTGACTCCTCTGTCTCCTCTCATCTCATCCTTCCTCTCGACCCCTTAGGACATAGGTACAATAGACCAAGAGTGGAACTCCATGTCGAGTCCCTCCATAGCATAATCCAGTCCAACATCCATCATCCAAACTTGAGCCCCCGCCCTTTTTTAAAAATATACCACAGACCGCATATACTCATTAATTTTCTCTCTTTGCACTTGATATAGATTAATAGAGATAACAAATAAACAATTTAATTAAGTTATGACATCATGCAACACTCAGTACTGTGCCCGCCTCGGTAGCGTAGATGGTAGCATGTCTGCCTCACGTTCAAGAGGTCCCGATTTCGAATCTCGGTCAGGGTGAGCTACCTGGATAAGGTTTTTTTCCGGGTTTTTCCCTTGTCCTTCAAGACGAATGTCAGGTAACTAAGCTCCATGGATCCTGGACTCATTTAAGCATCATTTTATCATTTCACCCAATTCATTCACCGTCCGATATGACTTAACATTGGAGGATGTAAATTACAACAACAAAAAAAATCAGTACTGCAAGATATGTACATGACTGAATGAATATTGTAGTAAAAAGTTGACACTAGTATCACATGACAGTCGTTCTGTCCAGTCAGCAGTCACTAACAGCACACAGTTTAATTTAGCACCCTTATATATTATGACATTTACTGCATTTGTTCCCTAGAAAATATAAATATTGATCCAATATATTAGAAAAGACAAACATTATCTGCCTTAAGGAGCTGCAACATTCATTCTCTGCACTTACATTTGTAAATCTGTAATATACAGCATTTATTTCTTGCATGCCACTTAGCTTTTATTTCACTGTTGAGTTTGCATTCCCTCTGTTTTCACTGTATTTAACGGAAGAGTGGGCATACTTTCTAGTATGTCTTGCTACAGTTAAGTATTTCTAAACATTATGATATGCTGACACTTTTTGAATTACCGAATTTCTTCTGTAATTTAGCAGAAGAGGATTCTGAAGGAGATGATATTCTAATGTGATGAATTCAATGATAATGTTGATACAGAACACCAGCTGCACTACTCAGAATGTCACATTTAGTTGGATATTTTTAAAGATTACATCAATTATCATTCAGTAAACTTAGCTTTATTGATAAGTAGACTCAGACTGAAAAAAAATTCAATGCCATGGCCAGGATTTGCACCACGGATCTCCTGGTCTCCATCTGGTTGTTCTTAATCATTGAGCTACCATGGCAAACATGTCAGCATGACATTAAATTTTCTAACTGATTCGTATTTTTCCCAGTAAACATACTTTATTGGTTGATTCCTGTTTTTCTATATTTGTAGTTTTTCCCAAATGATTAACTCAACGAGGCTTTGGAAGTTGTTCTTAGTTTTCTTTCATTTTTCACATTTGCTTTTGTTATACAGAAATATTTATATTTAACACATCTTTGATTCTCTTTAAGCTACAAGCCAATACTTCTTTTTATATTGCCAATAAAACCTTTCACAAAGTCACTGCAGCTATCTTGTGCACTATATAGGGTATTAGGGGTAGAGTGCGCAGATTATGCGAGCTAGGAGATCCAAATATGACAAATAATAAAGTACAATTACAATTTCATCTATCTTGAAAGCTAAAGAACATAACTGAACATTATTGAATACATTATGTGCACAGTCTGGCAACAGAGGATTTCAGAAATGAATGTTTTTATTTTGGTTTGCTGCCAGACATGTGTTCACACCTACAACGGGTGAAGTTCCAAACTAGGCCAGCGCTTGAAAGCTGGTTTGCCACGTGCCTGTGTGTTATCAGCTACTGCTAGTAACGAGAGTAGGATGTTTTCTTTCAAGCCATTCAAGAGACCTAAACTAAAAGCTACGTAAAAACAACCCATAAGATACAGTATGATGACCGAAGATAGAAAATTCAACTGTTAATTATGGAAATACTCATTCAGGTGTATCATGTAAAATTAAATCAAAGCCACATATTTGCTAAACTGGAAATTTATTAATGTTCAATAACTGCAACAGCAACAAGATATCTATTTACAGCAGATGCTGAAAATCTGCTCTGTTGTGCTCTTTGCTAAGACTCTTGGATTTGAAATTCTCCTACTGGGAAACTTGTAAGTGTTGCGCTTCATAAATGTCAGCTTTGCCATAGGCAAGAAGCATACTCTGGACATGTAAAGACCGCCATAATTCTGAATGGATTAAACAAATGAACTTGCTGTTGTGCCTAGTGTCATGGCAGATAGGTTTACTGTTTATATTCCTGACCTTCTTTTCTAAATGCGTGCCAATCTTTCGGATTGCCAAATGTAAGCCCAGGATTTACTGCAAGATATGCAAGAACCCAATCCTTGGGACTTTTTTTTTGAGCCCAAGGTCCATAGAGCTTAGAGTTACCCAACATTTGTCTTTCAGGATAAGGGAGAACCCTGGAAAAAGCCGTATCCAGGTAACTCACCCTGACCGAGATTCGAACTCGGGACCTCTTGAATGTGAGGCAGACTCGCTACCACCACGCTACCGAAGCAGGCACCCAATCCTTGCTTATCATTTTGTGGCTAAATGAATAATTTTAGCAACATATGGTACACAAATAACTCATCTTCTGTAGTTCTACCTCACTGTTCTAATTGTGAAAGTAAACAATAAAGGTGTGGTGATATATTTGCATTCAAAACTTTGATCAATTTAAGTTCTTTTATTTATGCAAGCACGACTATAGAGGAAAATGATACAGGAACTTAAGTTTCAACTTAACGTCAGAAAGTTGCCATTCAAGTCTGTGCACTCATACCCCTAACACCTTGCATTTACAAAAAATAATTTTTTCTGCATTTGTCCTAATATTAACTATTAGCAGAGATAACATGTCTCTGAAGTATGCTAAAAATAATTTATTACAGTAGTGTAGTTTGAATATCATTTATTGCTATCATACTTTATTGTTTTCCAAACAAATTGTATTTGGAAATAAAACAGTTTTATCAAGACTGAATTCTAAGGTATGGCAACTTAAGACCTTTTATTTTCTTTATTTTCGTTTGTTTCTAAAACTAGCCAATAGCAATGGAAGATATGTGTGGCATAATACCGCAACCAGATGCAACAATGATGACATTACTCTAAGATGTCTTTTTTTTTTTTTTTTTTTTTTTTTTTTTTTTTTTTTTTTTTTTTTTTTTTTTTTTTTTTTTTTTTTTTCAAATTTACATTCTTCAACATTTAAGATATATCGGACGATTAATGAAATGGGTGAAATGATGGTCAAATGAGCCAATGGTTCACAGAGCTTAGAGTTACCCAACATTCATCTTTAAGGATGAGAGAAAACTCCAGGAAAAAAACCTTATCCAGGTAACCCACCCTGACTGAGTTTCAAGCTCGGGATCTCTTGAACATGAGCCAGGTACACTACTATCTGCATTACCAAGGCAGACATCTTGTTTTAAGACATCAGCATCTAAATATTCTGTCAGTTTCTAGCTGTCTCAAATTAGCCAAAAATATATTTTACATCCAAGATTTTGAATTTTTACCCTTATTAACCAAGAAATCAGATACATTTTATTCAATATATATGAAAGTCCCTACTTGTGTGAAAAAGAAAAAAGAAAAAAAGAAAAAAGAAAAGAAAAATTCCATAGCACATATTGTACACAGAAGCAATGACTATTATGCATGAGGCAGGGAGAAAGAAACAAGAATTTAGCATAATGGAATTTCTAAAAATATGCAGAAAGACCAAAGGAGGGCTTTTAATGCACCTGGTACATCTTCAAGATGGTTGTATAATTCAACATCAATAAAGGAGATATCTTGTATTGAAATGGTGCTATTCTTATTACGGAGTTGAAGATAAGACGCATAAAAAGGTTTCTTATATTAACAAAGTAAAACAGATGTACAATGTACTGAACATAACAATTAGCGCCAAACTGAAGCTGATAATTTAGTTAATTATTGAGTTAATTTTGGCACTACATCACTTACTTATTTAATAGACCTATTCACTCCTATCCTTGATTCCTGGTCGACCACCTGCATCATTCGTGTAGTTGGCCTTGTCCCTGGTGGTGGTTGGATAAGCCTCTACATAAGTATGCAGTTTTGTGATATTTCAAAATTGAAAATGTATTTTCCACTTATCCAAATGTAAATGTTTTCCCAAACTGTAGAGAAACCGCCAGAGATAAGGCAATGGGAATGATATAAGTAAGTAATGTAGTGCCAAAAACAATTCAATAACTAAATTGTTTTAACTGTATCAGTGAAATATAAACTGATACACTTAGGAGCATCTGCCTCCTCCAAGAATGGTGCAAACTTTGGCAATTGTCCATCAATACAAAGAATAGCCACCCATCATGTTTACCAAGCGTCGCTTTCTGGCCAACTTCCCCACATTCACTTACTCTAGACAAAGGATTAGGTGGGAAAATCCCATCTAATACTTCAGAGTGAAACTGGATAGGGGCCTAACTTTTTGGAAGCACATCCAGGAGCTATCACATTGGTTATGTGGAGCTTTGGCTTCACTGTACCCTGTGAGGCAGTCCATGATGTCCGTTCCCGTGAAGTTGCATGACTTTCAGGCTCTAGTCCTTCCTATGATGGTTTACGTGTGTGAAGTCTGGGGTATGGCCGCAGGCTCTAATCTGCTACTGCTTCAATGTGTACAGAATAGGTGCCTTTGGGTTATCTATTCTGTATGCAGAAGGTTCCCCGTGAGGTTACTTCATGAGGCTTCATCCCTCCGAAACGTGGAGTATGAAATAGGCACTGGGCCACCAAATTTTATGAAAGTTTACCTTACCATCAGAGCACCCTAGTTACTCTTGGGAACTGTTTACCCTGTGAATGTCGTATAAAGCAATACTGGCTTCCCTGCATGGCTTGCAGGCACTACTGGTAACCACAAGGCTCTCATTCCAATCTTAACAAAATTACAACCACCCAGTATTTGCCTAGAAATCTAAATTTCTACTTTTCTTAGTTTATTAACTAATCTACCAGCACTGCACAAGGGCTGTTGCACCCTAGTCTGCAGCCGTTGAGGAGCAATATGCTTCCTCCCTTCTTTCCCCTACCTAATTCTCACCCGCCACCCTGCAATTTCCACATCCTGCCATTACGTGGTAAAGCTCGAACCAGAGCAGATACACGTCTTAACCCACCTCAGGCTGTTCCTCAGTCCACCAACTGCAATGCTGTAGCCTGAGTTATCTCAGAGGCATACATAAATATTTACAACAATTTGGTCAAGTTTCCACTGGCTGATTTCACACATCAAGTATTGAACAAACTATGCTTCCCTATATTTTGCATATACCTCATAGTACATAATATTTATCCATTGCTACAATAAAAGAAAATAGCAATAAATAAATAATTAAATAAAAATAACTAAATAGCAATAAAATAGAAACAAAGAAAGCAGCCATACATGAAATACTACTGTAATGAGTTTAAAATCATTGAAACCTTCACATAGTAAAGCAAACAATTAAATTATGGCAAATGAGTCGACTTCAACCTCATATTGTTCTACTGTTTACTTATTTTCTATCACTTAACTAATCTAACAATTTCTTTATTACAGCTGCTTTTCTATTTGCTTTATTAATAAAGCTTTGAAGTCATAACTCTTAAAAGGTATTTATTGCTGAAGGTTCCTCCATCCTAAAGTAACACATTAAACATTAACAGTATCTTAACAGCAAGTTCCAACATTGAGTACATTGAGTATACAACTAGTTCAACAAGGATTACATTACAAGCATCAAGGATTCAAAACATTTTTTAACATACAAACCAAAAATTGGCAAGACTGAATATTATTGGGACCAGACACCAGCATTTTTATTCTGGTCCTAAAGTCAACATAACCAGCAACTAAAAAGACTTGTTTTTAAATAACAGAAATTGAAACAAATTAAAAATACTATTTAATGAAATATGTATCACTATATGCCATGGAAATGGTCCCAGCTTATATGTCCCACTTTTAGATCACAACATATAGTGACAACAGTATTCCGAAAGCATAATTGAAATAAGTTTTTTTTTTTTTTTTTTTTTTTTTTTGAAACAGTTACGTTCTCAGCCTATTGAAAATTTTAGCTTCATGTTAGAAGCATGCTTAAATGCAGCAAATTTTTGTGTTTTCTTTTGCATACTTCACCATTTAACAATAACTAAATTTATAATTAAATCATATTGCCTTTGAGTACTGTTAAAATCTTGCTTGTTATTTTAAATTAGCTTTGATAAGTAATTTTAATATTTCAGTATTCCACCATACCTCAAAGGATATCTCATCTCCAGCCTGTGCAGTATAACGTTTAACAGAATAAGCAGCAGCAACAGCAGGTGTATTTATAGGGCAGTTGTCCCCATCAGGCACCAGAAGACGATGACCGCGGTTGTCCAACTCCAACCAATTGAGTACTGGTCCACAGTTTATCTGATTTCCCGAAATTTGAGAAAATCTTGCTAAGTACTCCGTTAGAAGACGACGTATGCTTTCCTGCGTGTAGAAAAGAATTTTGGTACAGGTTCTAATAGAAAAAACATTTTTGTTAATAGAAAAATGAATCACACTTGAAAAGCTCAAAGTTCTGGCTATTGCACTGAATTTTTAAACTCAGAGAAACTTACAATGCTGCACATTGCTAGTGTAAAGTAAGACATACAAAATATTTATCTGTGTTAAAGTTCATAAGTACAAACTAACGGGTCATACCCAAATTTTAAACATGTCTTTGTACATTATTCATTTGAAATGCAGAAAACATTTCATAGGGCAAGGTGCAAAGTACCTTCTCCAAATCTCGTCACATAGCAGTCATACTGTCAAAAGGTCCCTACATTTAGGGTTAACTCCAAGGAATATGTCTAAAAAATTTAAATTCTTTCATAAAGAATGCAACTGTTCTAGGGAGAAACAAACACTCAACAAAGGTTCCAATACATAGGGTAGCTTCACTGCCCTCTGTAACTTTAATTTTAACCTAAAGTGGAACTTACGTCTGTATTTGTCATACTGGAAACAAGACCTACACATTGCTATTTCATAATATTTATTTTAGACCAAATAAAATCAGAATGATAGAAAATGCATAGTGTTTCACAGGATTTCCTTTGATACTTCTACTGTTTACCATAACAAAATCACATAACAAATTTTTAGAGTAACAATATTTCAACAAAACAAATTCCAAAACTAGCTAGGTTAAGCGGCTCTGTCTTATCCTAATTCAGATTATTTCTAATTCTTAGAGAGAATATCGGTAAATTTAACATTTAAATTAGTGCACCTATTTCACATTCATTTTACACCAAAATAGAAACCAAAATCAGTTTAATATGAACTTACAATTTTCAAGATTTATTCTTGAAAAAGTTGAAAAAGTTAGCTACAGGATATAACAAATGAGGAATAATCACTTTTCAATTTTTTGTTAAAAAGTTTTACATTATTCTTTTTATTTATGCACTGAAGGCCACTTGATTAAATACCTGTACTACCACATAGTGCACCCCTCCCTCGTAATTCTACAAAGTATTATTTATTATGTTAAAGTTAAGTGTTACACAGTTCATATACCTATTGATAAGCAATTACACAAATTAGAAAACTTACTGAAGTCCTTTGTTGTTTCACAATTGAATAAACCATATACTAACTTCAACTATTAAGTTCCACATATTTGAAATTAAAATTCACGTAAATGTGTCAGAGTGAAATTTTGCCCTTTATATTCAAGCTGTCTAAAGCATTACTTATATTAACCAAATATAGACTGCATCTATATGTATTACTTTATACCTCCCAAACAAATCACATTTATGACTGTCACCTCAGTAGTACTGCTAAGTATGTCAAACAAGGTCAGGCAAACCGCCAAGCTGTAAAGAATGAGCCAACAGTAACTAACATGTGACTTCCTAGGATTTGTTAGTGATTTAGGGTATTTAGTGTAGAAAGGGAATCAAGATGGATCTATTTAGAATTGGCCTTGTGGCCGTGCGGTTCAGACTGCTTGGCTCTCACCAAGACAGCCCAGGTTCAATGCCAGACAACCACATGTAAGATTTGTAGAGGACAAAACGTAACAGGGGCAGGTTTTCTCTGGAATATCCAGTTTTCCCAGTCATCTATTTCTCTCACTCTCATACCAGGCATTGGGCAGATAACCCATCCTGGACTCTATCCGATCCAAAGCTTCTGTTCCTCAACTCAATGCCTATGGGCATGAGGGATGGAGGAACAACAATTTCCTAGTGGTAAAAATAGAGAAATTAAAGAAGAAAAAGAACTAACCTTATCAGCAGTCTTGTATCATACTCTATGTCACCCTAGTACTGGTGGTTTTGGGTGAACTTAAAACACTAAAATAATTAACATAATTCACAGGAGACTGCTGTATAAATATATGACAAGCTGAACTCCATTATTATGGGTGGTTTCTGAAAATACCCTTACTGCTCAGCTTAATTGAAAGCTTGGATTTGCAAACACTGATACAACTAATCTCTCTTGAAAGCTTCAGATCTTACACTTGAATAAGATATTTTACAAGTACCGGGTGTCCATAAATGAATATCGGGGTTTTAACGCTTTATAACATTAATTTTATTAAACTTACAGTAAGCTCGTATATAAAACTGTTTGAGTTGCTCTTTCATGTGACATATATTTCATTACTGTAAGTTTAATAAAATTAATGTTATAATGTTATAATGTTATAATGTTATAAAGCGTTAAAACCCCGATATTCATTTATGGACACCCTGTATTGTTTCTGACTGAATGCTTTCGCTGGTTCTCTTTCACCAGGAGAATATTAAGGGTGCACAATTTATAATAGTCAGTGAACTTTTTCTCTACAATTTAAAATGGACAATTTCCAGAAAGATAGAAATAGAAAAACTCTTTAAAATATAGCTATTGTAATTCAGTTGTATGATTAATGATTCCTGATGTGTTCATTTCCTCAAATAATCCAAGCTCACAAACATGCCAAATTATTGAATCTTAAACATAGTATTTATTAATCTACATAACAATTACATCTAAGTTAATACAGAAGCACATGAAGCTTAAACAATGGAAGTAGGATCCAAAAGATGAGAAGAATAAATGAAGGAAAAAGAGTGAAGAGTCATACAGAAACCTGAAAGAGAATTTGCAGAACTATAAAAGCTGGAACTAGAAGAAAGTATAAATGAGAACTACATGTAATGAAGAAAATATATTTTCTGGGGCTAAGAAAATCAGAGTAAAAATAAACCTAATAGTTGTTAAAACTTCTATTACTGTACATCATATCAAATTTTGAATATAGGTACAGATTCAAACAACAGAAACATCATTAATCCATTTAAAACTTACTTCCTGATTTTCTCCTGGAATATTATCTTCTGGCGGAAGTTCCTGAAGCCCAGAAAATTTCCTGTCATAAATGCAACGGTGCAGTTGCTGATCCAGCATTCGGAAGTTTTCATAAGACCGTCTGAGCACCCATGATTTTCCTTGCGATGTTACTGACACATGCCACCATTTGTTCTCAGAGTCTTCACATGCCAAAGGTTTTAGCTCCTCATCATAAAGTGAAACCTACAATAAAACAATGCATAAATGCCCTTAACACACAACAGATTGAAAGCAATACATTGACCAACTTTTCATAATTATATGTAGTGTCACAATAATTTAAGAATGAGTAAACCTGAATGTATCTTAAATACAAAAGACCTAAAATATTAATTTTAAAATTATCTTGTCTCTGGTAAGTGTTTTAATTGTAATAATCCGACTTCTAAATAACGAAGAAGAGAACACATATTACCTTATAATTCCTTTCATGGAAGTGTTGAAAATAGTCTTGTTGTAATAAATTAAATTTAAAGGGAGTCGATTAATGACACTAAACAACGCTTACTTTTAAATTTCCCGGAACATGTTTCAGAGGCTATTTTCCTCCATTGTCAACTGGATATCGACTGGTTCTCAGTGGTGTAGCTGGCGATATTTTGTCGTAGGTCTCCTCTGGTGGCGGTTCGAGGAACTTGCTGGGGGATGTCGAAATTGAATACTACTTAAACACACAACAGGAAAACAAGAACTGTCCAAATGGGAACAAATCCTCATTTCAAAAAATAGAAACAAAGTATTCAATTTCGACATCCCCCATAAAGATTTTTTCAGCACGTTCCTCAAATCACCACCAGAGGAGACCTAAGACAAAATATCGCCAGCTATACCACTGAGAACCAGTCAATGTCCGGTTGACAAAGGAGGAAAATAGCCTCTGAAACATGTTCCAGGAAATTTAAAAGTGATTGTTGTTTAGTGTCATTAATTGGCTCCCTTTAAGTTTAACATATTACCTTGTCAAGGAATAAAACTTCATATTTGGGAATTACATAGCAAATCTTCACTTATGTCGATTATAATTACAGTTTCTGAGGAGATCAGCAGTAAATAATGGACAAAAAGAGCACACTTAAAAATCTTTGAATCTAAATAAGGAAAATCAATAGCCTGCCTTTAATTTCAAGTAGTATTTGGAAGTACTTTCAATTATGGTAATTCATTATTAATGGTAATTGTGATACACAGCCTGCTTCACTGTGATATTACCGATATAAATGAAATATAAATTCCAAAGGTGCAATAGAAAAAGAAGCAAATAAACCTCATATTGTTTAATAATACACATATAAGCAAATAATACACATATGATTTATCTTAAGAAAATGTTAAAAACAATAACATATTTGAAAACGTCTAAGTCACGCTCAAAAATTCAGTTTCGTAGCCAGTATTTGGACCTTGGATCTCCCGGTCTCCGTCCGGTTCCTCTTAACCACTGATCTATCATGGCAACATGCCAGCACCACATTAAATTCTTGAACCGACGCGCATTTTTCCCGGTGAACCACTACGCGTTTTCCTCTACATATGAGACAACTACCTTAATGGTGACTTACAATGCTGTAAGTAGTTCAAGTCCCAGGCTCTATAATTCAAAACACTATTAGGTCAATTAACAGAATTTTTCACAGTCTTACTCTACCTTTCCAAACCTTGTCCTACACATGGCTAGCGTGAAAAAACAATTAAATTACTATGACATATTCCTTCATGATAGCGGCATTCATGTTCCTTATAATATCTGCTATCCAAGTTAGGAAACATTATTTCATTCAAGCTTATAAAAACGTTTATTTCCCCCCATTAATGATAATTAACATACATACTGAAAATCTATACCTTTCATTTCTTAAAATATTCATTATCTCCATCATATAATATATAGCAAGAACTTGGTTCTGATATCTGATTGTATTAGTTACTTGATTATAGCTTCATTTGTAATTCTCTTGCCATCTAAAGTGCAAGCAATTACAAAAATCACATTTATTTGCACTATTTTTTCAATCAAGTTATTGGTTTTTGACAAAGAAACATAATTAAGGTATGCTCAAGTTGTTCTCGGGAAGCAAGCCAGGCAAAAAGACAATTAGAAATAAACGTTTCGGGAGTGTGCATCTCTCCCATAGACAGGATATTTATTAAATGTTATAACCACAAATGAATCACTAGATATAAAACAAATATATATAACAGTATTTTAATTAAAATCATTTTTAATAAATAAAGGTAAACAACAATTTTTGCAATTACAGAGATTTCTGTATTGTATCATTATATAAAAAGATGTTCCAGTTATGCAGATGTATATCCTCCAATAACAGTCAACGTTTCCTTGTTTCACTGCTTGCCCTAGGCAGATTTTAGGTAAATAACAGACAATCCCACTTCTTCCAGTATATAAAGTGCATTTAAATATCACCTTCTGTAGAATGTTCAACACAGTTTAGCTTGACTGCACTTTGCTGGTTCTCTATAGGTCTTCACCACAGCAGTAGCAACAAAATTAGTTCTTTTCTTAGGACTACAACCACTAATTACCGAGCAAGTAGCTCCACAAAAACCACAAGGCTTACATTTGGGAGGTCCAGCATTTTATTCCTGTCGTGCCACCTACTTTCAGCATTGAATTTTTGTGGTTTAGCTGGGTAAGTAGTCAAATGATGGGGTGGTTCCCTTTGTACCAAGTATTTCCTATCCATCATATTCCTTTCATCTGTTTCAGGGCTGTAGAACTAGGCGACAGCAACTGGTATGTTACAGTAGGTCTGCACAGCACTGCAAGTTACCATTGAAAGCAAATGGCAATAGGTTTGTAACTGCACCACTTACATTAAAAGTGCAGACAAAAACATCTACTGTTATTTCCAAAACCTCAATCACCAAATATAATCTTTCTACTAAAAATACTAAAAAATGATACACAGTAATTTCTTATGGCTATATCAGTGCCTTCCGGCACAAACAATGACTGTATTATTTGAATGAATGAATTATTTACTGTGCATATTCCAACATTTTACAATTTACAACTTTAGACTACATTTGTTTGTCTACCTTGTTGCTACCTTGGCTTACATGACACCCTGGTCTTCTGCTCTGCCAGGTAGCTATTAACCTCCATGCCTCCTTGTTACTTAGTCCCATTCTTCCCCCCCATTTTCCTTTCTTATATTCTTTACATTTCTGGCCCATTTTTTTCCCTGTTAACATTTTTATAGCTACTATCCTCTTCTCTACTTTCTCCCATTTTTCCTCCCAAACCTTTCTTCTCCACATTGCAACCTCCTCGCATTCTGTTACATAGTGTTCTATGCTTTCTTTTTCCCCCACACAATTCACAAATTCCCTTTTCCCTACTTCCTATCCCTCTTAGAAATATTGTTCCTGTTCTCATCCAAGCTAGCCCTTCTCTCTCTTGCTTATTGCAGTAATCTACATATGCTTCTCGTCCCAATTTCTTTTTATATGCTTGTAAAATTGTAATGATTTCCTATTTCCTATACTTCCCCATATTTCCTGCCTTTCTCCATCTTCTATTCTGCATTTTACTAATTTACCCACATCGCCTACATCCCTTTCCACTAATCTCCATATATCTCCCATTCCTATTTTTTCCCTAATTCCTCCTATCTCTGCTCACCAACTATTTGAGTTCTCTAATCTTTTTTGCTGTCTCATTCATAATTTCATAATTTTCCCTTCTTTGGCCAAACACCTATACCAAAATTTTATTACTGTTCCATTATTATTCCATTTCTTCTTGTCTTTCCTAATTCTACTAAAGCTACCGTTTTGTTTACTTCTGTGCCCCCCCCCCCCCCCCCAGATCTCCACTGAATACAGCATTTCGGATTCCACTAGTGCTTCATACATTCTTTCTAACCACTTGGTTGTCATTTCTAGCTTATATTTGCATATTCTTATTCCATTCATTGCCGCCCTTCCTTTTGCTTCAATTTTTCTCCTGTGTGCTCCCCACTTTCCATTGTTATTCAACCTCTCTCCTAAGTATTTTGGGTGGCTGTCATCTGTTACGGTAAGCAATGACATAACCATAGCAAGCTCTTGCCAGCTGTGCAGTTCTGAAATGTGCCAAGACAGCGAAAAGCTGCCAACCCAAATTGCTTTTCTCATTATTATTGTTTCATTTAGTTAATGTTATCATCATTATATAGCATTAAGAAAATGTGGAATTTTGACTAACTTTTTAAACGGATCAATGAGGTTAACCACCTTGTTTTTAATAAGATACGTTAAAGAAATTGCATAATTGCATTTGCTCATAAATTCTGATGTTTTAATTTTAGAAAAAACTGTTTCAACATCACTTAATGTATTGAGGACTATCAGATTATCTTGAATTTAAACCATGTACCATTTAAATTTTTGAAGTTCTCTCCCCTCATCCCATTTGCAGCCCACTGGGGCACTGTACCTTATCATCTTGAGAGCCACTAATTCACGAGATTAGAACTAGTCTAGTCATTATCATCATTACTGAAGCCTTGTTACTTGATGTATCATTACTTAACCGCTCTAGTCTAGCCAGTTTCCTTACGCATTCCAGTATCGCTAGTCTGTTTCATATAACCTTGCCCTGCTGACATGTATCACTCCGCATACAACTACCTTCCCCCTCATTCTAATTGGCTAATGCTTTCGCACCATAGGCGGTACCTTCCTGTCACATTTAAATCTGCAGCAAACGTCATAATAATTGCCAGGAAGATAGATAAAATCATACAAATAAGAATATGAAGGCATGCAAAAATGATGAAGTTTATAATAAAACTGAGCAAGTTGAAACTGAATGAATGAGCAATAAAACTGAAACAGGTTTATAATAAAAAGCCTTCGGCCTTTTCCACTGGGATTTTTTAAAACCAGCACACATACCTTGCAAAAATGCTTGTCTTTCAGTCTTAAAAGTCATGTCATGCCATACTTGTGTGTCCTTCATTCACCCAAGTCTCGTCAAAGTAGTATATTTTGCGATTTGTATTCTGGTACAATCTGATTGTCCTTAAATAACGTCTTCGCCACACAGCAATATCGCCCCTGGAGTGGTAAGCTTTCCTGTTGTCTCAATTTCATGTCGCGATGTTCCTACGCATCTAACACACCTGTAAGTTCAGGACACAGCAGTTCCACTTCTCTCACTGGCAAAGACGGATTCTTTTCTGTGAGTGCATTAAACACATGCACCACAATTCTTTTTCCGCCGCTATGTAAAGGTTTTCCCTTGCGATGCTTTAGCGAAAAACTGGCGATAGACTCTGTCATTATACAATAATAAGTACACACAATAAATGATCAATAAAGAATTTAGCTCTCGCACTCGGCACAACACACCTTCGAATGGCGATATATGACTAATCTAGTTCAAAACAAGGTCAGTGATAAAAGTCATAAACAACTATGTCATCACTACCGCTAAATCACGTGCTATCGTGCCATGTGCTTGAGAGCAAAGGAACCTTCTCTTTACTTTGTTTAGAATTAACATGCATTTCAGATAAATCACTCTGTTGTGTAATATATTTAATTCAAACAGTTACGAAAATATAAATTTGACAATTCTCTTTCAACATATAAATATATATCACCATGTTAAATAACGAACTAATTTTTACCGCATAACAGTCTATACTGCAATAGCAGCCAATGAGAGGTGATAAGGTCACGTGACCGTTAAGAGATACGGAGCAAGCTTATGTGAAACATGGATTAGTGTGGTTACGCAGGTAGTAGCTTCAGCGAATGTATGTTTTCACTGTTGGCAACGCTCCAGCCACCGAGGCCACGCCCGCCATTCTCCCAGCATACGACGGCCACTCAACTGCAGTTTAGCGTTGTTTCGCCGAAGATGAAACAAGTTATTGTTTATGAAGTTGTTGCATTCCGTTCTATGTACATCGCATCGGTATATTTCACGAGTTCACATCGACCAGAATGACAGTTATCACACAATGTTCACCTTTCATTCTTTCTGTAGCCACCGCTTATGCTGAACTTCTTGAAACCATGCATCTCTAAATTTCTGTCTTATATTCGCTTCTCGCTTCTTTTCTCGTAATTACTACGCATTGCTTTCCTCTCTCTCTCTCTCTGCGGCCACGCCGTGGCTCAGTGGTTAGACCGCTTGGCTCTCACCAAGGCGGCCCGGGTTCGGTCCCAGGCGACCGCAAAGTGAGATTTGTAGTGGACAACACGGCGTTGGGGCGGTTTTTTTCCGGGATCTCCGGTTTCCCCCACCATCTCATTCCACCGGTGCTCCATCTTCATCTCATGTATCATCAGTGTCATCGCCTGCGGTGCCGTATGTAGTAAAAGCGGGCGTTAAACACTACACATTTCTCTCTCTCTGCGTGCTTGTCTGAGTCCGTGTGCGCGCGTGATATCGATATATCACCCTTAAGTATAATTTTAATACAAATACATATAGCTTTTTGGACTAATTTCATGACTTTTAAGTCCCTAAAATTGACAAAATATAAAGGAATAGGTCACAACAAAATTAAACAATATCTCCTCCATTTCAAAATAGTAAACTATTCAATATTGTCACCCAATTAGGGAAGGGACGGACAGGCGACAGTTGGGAGGGACCCTAGGCACTGGGCCACGCCCACTCATCGGTCTCTGTCACTAACTGAGGGAAATGTCACTGTCCCTCGAAGTTTCTCTCCCCTTCTCCTCTCCTATGGAACGTTCGGGTAATTTGCGGAAAACCAGAGACTTCTAGAATAGCAGGATATTCCTATAAAAGGGACTTCAATTAGGAGTGAGTCAGTCAGTGTTTGACGTGCTAGCGAAGGACGTGTTAATGAACGAGAAGACTGTGCGTGCATCGGAGTTTACGTAATCGCGAGTACAAGGAAATTGTAACGGACGAACTGGTGAATTGTAATTGTGTGCAGCACGTAATTCTGTGTAATTGGCAAGTGTTAAACTGTAAGTCGGTGGAAATAAAGAACATTTTTGAGTGGTGAAATTGGACTTTTCATTTCACGAACCCACAAAGTCACACTGGTGTCAGGAAGCAGGAAGATAACATCACCGAACATTCCAACCATGGACGCGGCATTGGAAAAAATTTTGGAGAAGATGATGGAAATGAAGGCCGAATTAACAGAGAAGACGGAAGCGGCAAATAACAACCTGGCCGCAAAGCTGGAAGAAATGAAGACGGCTAACGATAACCTCACGGAGAAGATGGAAGAAATGAAGGTTGCGAACGAGGCCCTCGCCACGAAATTTGAGGAACAGTTGGCCGGCGTGAGGGAGGACGTCACGGGACTCGGCAAGCGGATCGGCCAGGTGGACGAACGCGTCGGAGACCTCGCGAGCCGCGTTAATGAGCTGGAAGGAAAGGCCGACAACAGCGCCAAGTCCCTGAGCGCCATGGTGGAGGACGTCGTCGGCAGGAGGTTGAAGGATTTGAAGGCCGACGCACCGGGACGCGACATAACATCGCCGCGCGTCAAACCTCCCAAGTATGACGGCGCGTCAACGTTTGAGGTCTTCCGGCGCCAGTTCGACACAGTAGCCAGGCACAATGGATGGTCACTGGAGGAGGAGACCACACAGTTAATAGCCAGCCTCCAGGGAAGAGCCGCGGAAGTCCTAAACGCGGTGCAGACGACGGCGGCGCCCAAGGACATCTGGGAAGCCCTGGAGGATCGCTTCGGGAACCACCGCTTAGCCGCAGCATACCGCAGCCAGCTAAAGGCAAGGTCACAGCAGCCGGGGGAGACGCTGCAGGAGTTCGCCATTGCGATCGAGCAGCTGGCTAGCAAGGCCTTGGTTGACCTGCCACTGGAGTTCGTATCCCGGGAAGCCGCCTACAATTTTGTCGACGGGGTACGGGACACGGAGATTCGTCAGCGCCTAATGCTCGGGGAATATAAAACCATCCACGAGGCGCTGACAGCGGCATTAAGGATGGAGGCGGCCAAAATAACATCCATCCCGACGTCGAGAACGAGGAGTGTCCGCTACGCCGGAGACAGGAGACCAGCTGAGGGACGCCGGGGAACACCTAGTGGCCTGTGTTGGGGGTGTGGACAGCCCGGACACCTGCAGAGAGACTGCCCACACCAGGAAGAGCAGCCGGAAAACGAGTAAGGGCCGTCGTGGAGAGGGGCACGTCGGCGCCATCACCACCATCCCCTCGAGTGACACTGCGCGCCGTCAGCCGGCGTATGGATGACAGCCTCATCGCGGACGGTTGGGTAAGAGGGAAGCCGTGCCGCGTGCTAGTGGACACCGGGGCGGCCGTGACCATCATCAGACCTGACGTGGAGAAGGGTTTACCGACAAGGAAGCCAAGCCGGCCATACCAGCTTGTCACGGCATCGGGCGACACCTTGCCTGTGGAGAAGGAGGCCCTGCTGGAGCTGAACTTGGGACGGAGTGCCGTGCGTCTGTGGGTGTTCGTCGCGAAGGTGGCTGAGGAGGTGATCCTGGGACTGGATGCCCTCAGGAGCCATGAGGCAACGGTCGACGTCGGCAAGAAGGTCCTGCGGCTTAACGGAGAAGAGGTTATACTCCGTCAACCCGAAGAGCGCCTTGGAATGTGCAGGGTCGTCTTGGACGAAGACGTGGTTGTTCCCGCGAGGAGCGAGGTGGTGGTGACGGCGCGACTTGAGGACCAGAGAACCAGGAACATGATGCTGGACCAGAAGACGCCTGTACACGGACTGTGTGTAGCCAGGGCATTGCTGCCGTGCCGAGAGGAGGCGCCAGTGAGACTGCTAAATCCAACGGACACCGATCACGACGTCCAGCCCGGGACGGAGTTGGGAACGTGCGAGCCCGTAGTGAGCGTAACAGCAATCGACAAGACACAGGAGCCGGCGCCGAAGCAACACCTGGGGCCCCGGCTAGAAGGCTTACTGGAGAGGGCGGCCGACCACCTGACCGCAGAACAGCTGGAGCAGGTTCGACAACTACTGGGGCGATACGAGCGCGTCTTCAGCCAAGGCGATAGTGACTACGGCCGCACGGACAAAGTGCTTCACCGCATCGACACCGGAGACGCCCGGCCTATTCGGCAACCACATAGACGCGTTCCGCTGGCGAAGCAAGGGGCGGTACAAGACATGCTGGAGGACATGAGATCCAGGGGAGTGATTGAAGAGTCCGACAGCCCTTGGTGCTCCCCTGTAGTCTTGGTGACGAAGAAGAACGGCGAGCTGCGCTTCTGCGTAGACTACAGAAAGCTGAACGCTGTCACCCGGAAGGACTGCTTTCCCTTACCCCGGATTGACGACACCCTGGACACGCTAGCTGGTGCACAGTGGTTCTCGACCCTGGACCTGAAGTCGGGCTACTGGCAGGTAGCTCTAGACCCGAGAGACAAGGAGAAGACCGCATTCTCGACGGGCCAAGGTCTTTGGCAGTTCACGGTTATGCCCTTTGGCCTCTGCAACGCACCAGCTACCTTCCAACGCCTCATGGAGTCAGTGATGAGAGGGCTGACTTACGATGCCTGCCTGCTATACCTGGACGACATCATCGTCGGGAAGACTTTTGAAGATCACCTCGAGAATCTGAGTAAGGTGCTACAGAGACTGCAGACAACCAACTTGAAGCTGAACGCGAAGAAGTGCCAGCTCTTCCGCAAGAAAGTGAACTACTTAGGCCACATAGTCTCAGCAACCGGAGTGGCCACAGACCCGGAGAAGACACAGGCTGTGAGAGATTGGCCTCGCCCAAAGGATAGGAAAGAGTTGCGCAGTTTCCTGGGGCTGTGCAGTTATTACCGCCGCTTCATAAAGGGGTTCTCCAACATCGCAAAACCACTCACCCGCCTGACAGAGGAACACCGGCCTTATGTGTGGGCAGAGGACGCCGAAAACGCTTTCCAGCACCTAAAGGAAACCCTGTGCAGTGCTCCAATTTTGGGTTTCCCACAACCGGGTGGCGCCTTCATTGTGGACACCGACGCTAGCGACCATTGCATTGGAGGTGTCCTATCGCAGATCCAGGACGGCCATGAGCGGGTCATAGCCTACTACAGCAAGACGCTATCCAAGGCAGAGAAGAACTACTGCGTCACCCGACGAGAATTATTGGCGGTAGTAAAGACCTTGGAGCACTTCCACAAGTACCTGTACGGTCAGCCATTCCACCTGAGGACTGACCATTCCGCCCTAACCTGGCTATTGAGCTTTAAGAACCTGGAAGGCCAGACAGCACGTTGGGTCCAGAGGCTGCAGGAGTACGACTTCACCTCGGAACATCGTAGAGGGAAGAGCCACGGTAACGCAGACGCCATGTCCCGAAGACCCTGTCCAGAAGAGTGCGGCCAGTGCACAAGAGTGGAAGAGAAGGAGCGTGCCGCAGCAGTCCAAGTAGTTGTGGCAGTGCCTGCGGACGGTTGGGATAGCGCAGGCCTGAGGAGGGAGCAGCTGGCGGACGCAGACTTGGGGCCACTCTTGAGGGAAGTGGAGGCAGGGACAAGACCAACCTGGGAGGATATCGCACCAAGGAGCGCCACCTACAAGTCGTACTGGGCCCAATGGGACTCGTTGAAGATCAGAGAGGGCGTGCTGTTCCGGGTATGGGAATCACCCGATGGGAAGACGCAGAGAGAGCAGTTGGTACTTCCCCGGAGTAAGGTCCCGGAAGTCCTGGAGGAAGTACACGCCGGTACTTCGGGAGGACACCTGGGAGCGAACCGAACGATTGACAAACTACGGCAGCGCTACTACTGGCTGAGGCTCCGAGCAGATGCTGAGAGATGGTGCCGTCAGTGCCACGTGTGCATGGCGAGTCGCGGCCCCCAGACTAGGAGCCGGGGTCGCATGCAGCAGTACAACGTCGGAGCGCCATTCGAACGGCTCGCCGTTGACATTGCTGGACCGTTCCCAGTTTCCGACCGAGGCAACAAGTACCTAATGGTGGTCGTGGACTACTTCACCAAGTGGCCGGAGGTGTATGCCATCCCAAACCAAGAGGCAAAGACAATCACAGACTGCCTCGTGGAGCAAGTGTTCTGTCGATTTGGGGTGCCGTTAGAGCTACACAGTGACCAGGGTACCAACTTTGAGTCCAACCTAATGAAGGAGGCATTACAAAGGCTTGGGGTGAACAAGACTCGCACTACGCCTCTACATCCCCAATCGGACGGCATGGTCGAAAGGTACATCAAGACCTTAGAGGAACACCTGAGGAAAGTCGTGGCCAGCCATCAGCGAGACTGGGACGTCAAGGTGCCACTGTTCTTGCTGGCCTATCGCTCGTCTACACACGACACAACTGGGATGACGCCAGCCAGCTTAATGTTCGGCCGAGAGTTACGCCTCCCTTGTGACCTGGCTTTTGGAAGCCCTCCGGAAGCGAAACAGCCAGCGACCGAGTATGTGGAGAACTTGGTGGACCATCTCCACGACATGCACGAGATGGCTCGCCAGAACATCCAGAAGGCCAGCGACCGCATGAAGACCAGATATGACAGGCAAGCCAACAGCCAAGGGTTCCAGCAAGGTGACCTGGTCTGGTTGTACCGTCCTACCCGGACCAAGGGACGCTGCCCGAAGCTCCAGCAGCCATGGCAAGGACCGTACCGAGTGGTGAAGAGGATTAACGACGTGGTCTACCGCATCCAGAAGGTTCCCCGGGGGAAGATGTTGGTGGTACACCTGGATCGTCTTGCACGCTACGATGGTGCTGTTCGGGACGACCAGCTTTGAGGAGGGAGCAGTGTCACCCAATTAGGGAAGGGACGGACAGGCGACAGTTGGGAGGGACCCTAGGCACTGGGCCACGCCCACTCATCGGTCTCTGTCACTAACTGAGGGAAATGTCACTGTCCCTCGAAGTTTCTCTCCCCTTCTCCTCTCCTATGGAACGTTCGGGTAATTTGCGGAAAACCAGAGACTTCTAGAATAACAGGATATTCCTATAAAAGGGACTTCAATTAGGAGTGAGTCAGTCAGTGTTTGACGTGCTAGCGAAGGACGTGTTAATGAACGAGAAGACTGTGCGTGCATCGGAGTTTACGTAATCGCGAGTACAAGGAAATTGTAACGGACGAACTGGTGAATTGTAATTGTGTGCAGCACGTAATTCTGTGTAATTGGCAAGTGTTAAACTGTAAGTCGGTGGAAATAAAGAACATTTTTGAGTGGTGAAATTGGACTTTTCATTTCACGAACCCACAAAGTCACAATATGCAACCCGCCTTGGTAGCGAAGATGGTAGCGTGTCTGCCTCACGTTCAAGAGGTCCCGAGTTCGAATCTCGGTCAGGGTGAGTTAAAGTCCGTTTAGTTAATTGGTGTGCACGTCGGCCGCTACCTTTGACGAACCCTTATAATCGTTTTACAACATTGACCCTCCTTCTCCCAGTGCTTTCTGCAATGTTGCCACCTTTCTCGATAAGTCATGGGTATCGTACGCAAATTTCTTGCAAATGTGCAACCAATTCGTCTAAGGTGGGCACTCCCCCTTTTGCATAGAATTTATAAATTTCTCGACGAATTAAAACGCATGTGAAATTATCGACTTTAGAGAAACGTTTCCTTTTGTTTTCACACTTGATCGGCGTCTTTGGTATTCCTTTCGTCACAATATTTCTTACTGTTTTTCTGTGAATACCCAGAATGTATCAGGTTCATTGCACGACCCCTTACCAAGATTATTTGTCAGCACATATGTAGTGTGTTCAAAACAAGCGCTTGAATTTGCTTAGAAAGAGTACCCGTTATAACTGTGTTTTTTGAGGCTTCTCTAGCAATATAACTCGGCCCAATTATTCACACTATTGTCATCACTTTATGTTCACTTCACTGAAAGTTATCTACTACTTGATTTGCATTTACCACTGCATTTCCATCCCACGGTCTCCACATCGTGACACACAACGAATTTCTGCACGTAATGAAACAGATCAACTGGAAGTTGGAACTTTCGCAACTGAGACTCCACGTGGAGTAGACATGCGACTGTCACTTCGAGAAAATACGGGTTGCTATTGGTCCTCAACGACAGTGTTCCATTTCTGAAGTGTGGAGATAGATTTATGACGGTCATTAGTGTGCGGGAGAGTAGTTTCCTTTGAGCGGCAAACTGCACTCCCGTTCACTAGACAGACTTTACCTGGATAAGGTTTTTACGGGGTTTTCCCTTGTCCTTCCAGACGAATGTCGGGTAACTGTAAGCTCCATGGACCCTGAACTCATTTGAGCATCATTTCACCCGATTCATTCACCGTCCGATATGACTTAACGTTGGAGGACGTAAATAATGAACAACTATTCAATAGTGATAGGAGCAAACAGTAATAACATCCTCTGCAAGTGTCAATATCGACTGAAAGGTAGAAACTAGGTTAACAGTGCTAAAACAATGAGAACTGGCCAGTTTCAAAACGTATATTAATCAAGTACAATATAAACAGTTGAAACCGAATAGATAGACCTCGCAGACTAGGCTGAGCTATGGAATGCCACAACAAATAAATAATGATGTGCTGAAATCAATAATTACCGGATTTATTAACTTTAAAAAGAATAAGAAACTTATGTTTAGATGAAGTCACTCACTCTTTAAGAGCGAAACTGTAAATAATTCCAAAGGAAAAAAGCTCTATTATGTGTTTCAAATGGGAAGAGTTCTCGCCTGTAGCGAATCAGATGCGTTAGAGCCTTCCACCGTTGCCACCTCGTTGTCCCCACTCTTTTTATATTTCCCACACACTTCAGAGTGTTCGTGGCGCTAGACGTAAGGGAACGCAAACTGAATTTTCCAAAGTTTTATAATAATACAGTTGCTGAAATTACAATTGCAACATGAATATTCGTATATTACGCAAATGTTTCAAATATTTAGTTTAAAGTTAATTATAGTTAATGAATTACTTATTTTTCTAATCCAATGAAAATACCAGCGGTGCATCCTTATAGCTGTGAATGTTACTTACGTTAAGAGATAATTCGTCATTGACTTTGTCTTCAACGTCTGAGTACTGTAAATTTATGATGATAGGTTCCAAAATCTCGTTACGTGCTATTTCTTTCCAAAAATCGTCTACTTGTAGTTCATCTGATGTCTCACGTAGTTTTCCCAGTCTTTGTGTTTGTTGTCAATTTCTTCGTGAATAAGTCGCTCAACGTAAGTCAGTTTAAAAATATGATTTCTGTTTGTAACATAATTTGAGCCCACATTAACTCTATTGGATTGTTCTAGCAGTAGAAGCGGGGGGGGGGGGGGGGATGGATCGGGTCTCATTGATCCAGCTGATATACTTTTTCATGGAAGAGTAACTGAATAATGCTGCTTTGAAATTTAGAGTAAATAGAGATTACGAACCATTCATAAACAAAGATATAATGTGACCAGACACGTTCTGCCAGACTAGCAAGAAGTGCATCGTTTCCTCTCATCGAATTTAACAAACACCTTGGCTTATTCAAAGTACATATTTCTTTTACCACGTCATGTCAAATGTTTACGTTTCAGTTCTGAGCCATTTCAAATGTAAGTTCACACATACATGCCAACCAATAATGATATTCATTACAGTGCTTAGGTTGCAATGCATTGTTATAATATAATGGTATCTACTTTATTTATCTGTATTAGGAAAACTATTTGAGGTGAAAATATGGGGTTTTCACAGTTATGTTAAATGCTTTACTCTCTTTCTCATGGATCAGTTTTTGTAAAATCTGAATTTTTGTCTTAACGCGAAGAGTATTTATTAGAGATTGATTAGGTTGGCGCTCGTCAAACACCACATAGGGGAATGCAATACAACACCGCAGGACTCCGATTGGTTGCTCACCTAGTAGCGCTCAAGGACAAACGGCTTCCCATTTGAAACACATAATAGACTAAGGACACAAAATAATTAAAAGAAGGCCATATAATAAATCACAAACCATTTATATTGTGACTTTGTGGGTTCGTAGAATTTAAAGGCCGAGTTGCAGAAATTAAAAATCTCCTTTATTTTCGTAGAAATACTCTTATAGATTACAGCAGCATTACGTTACGTCACCATCAGTCTAACAAGGTCGATCACAATAACGAACAATGACAGCAGATTACATCATTAGCTCTCGTTACAATAACACTTTCAGCTGTCTCTCTGTTTCACAACTATTTTACAACTACTCACTTTGCGAGCCGTCAGGTCCTTAAATACCTAATTCGTAACTCTAGATTGTTCTACAATAAGCCAGAACCCGAACAATCTCTATCAGTCCAGAAATTTCCAGAAGAATAAAGAAACCGAATATTCTATCACATTCTAGAAGCGTAACTTAATCTATGCCGGAGAGTCCTTCACCTCAGTTATCTCTGCTTGCCGGCGCTTGTTTACAATAGCCGCGTTATCATTAACTGCTTAGCAAGTCTCGTTATTACCATGAAACTTTATCCGCCGACTGTTTTCTTATTTGTGCCGAAAATTTTATGCCTGTTGCCGTGACACTATACAAAATAAAATCGTAATGGTAAGCACAAAGAATAAATGTTTATAAAGGCATGTAGTGTTACGAAGTAACGGAGGGATGGTACATTCACATTTAAGTTAAATTTTATAACTACTTCAATCAAGATAAATCCTAACATAAATAGCCACTTTCCGTTACACTTACAAAGGGAGTAGCGATAATAATAAAATATTTAACTGGGCGCCATATGCTAGCCGTACCCACCCTTTCATGTAATTGCGACAAACAACTGAATGTCAACGAGACTAAAAACTTCGAATCGTTAATAACAGATTTCTCCGAAATGGATCATGGCACAAAAAGTTATGCATTATAAAATGTGATGTGAACTGTAAACAACGAACTCCAGCCAATGAAGGATGTGCCGCTACGCCGCTTACATCCAGTAGGTATCGAATTCTATCTACACCTTAGTCAATCAGACATCAAAAGATCACATAAAGTAAACTACGTGATAGATGGTTTCGCTTTACTGCTGAGAATAGCTTTAGTCACGATGTCATTATAATCATAAATTGGACTAGACAACCTTACATAAGACAATGAGCCAACGCTCAAAAAGGGAGCTCTAAGGCACCGCATCACTTGAGGGCAGGTCTGTAAAATGCGCTCTCATCTCTGATCAGTCATATTCAGGTCTGAGATGCCTAATAAGCAGCTATCTAGAAGTGAGAACTACTCTGCTCACCTCAAGAAGGCATGCGGGGAATAAAGGGGAGAGGAGCTTGAACTGTTTATCCGCTCTGTTAGTCGATATGTTCCCTACAAAATGAGTATACGAGAGTACATGAGTCACCCATGTTGCCAGATCTAATACTCGGTTCAGTAACTGCAGTGACAGGTATGAATGGGCGAGTTATGACAACACTGGACCCAGCATCCATATTGTCGCGGTAACAGGTATAAAAATTTCGGTGCAAATCGATAACAAACGGCGGATAATGTTTCACGGTAATAAAGAGCTTGCATGAGCAGTTAACGATAGCGCGGCTAGTGTACACAAAGCCGGCAAACAAATATAGCCAAGATAAAGGACTTGCCAGCACAGCTAGGATTTCACGTTTGGAAGGTTCTAGTGATATCTCTGACAGAATAGTTGTTTTTCTTATTTGCAGAAGTCTCTCGAATTATGAATGAAATATATAAGCGATTGTGACACGCCAGCAGGACAGTTTTGCAAAACAGTGAGTTGAGTTGTGTAACAGGAGTGTTGAAAGCTGATCAGAACGTTGTTTGTTATTGTGATCGACCTTGGTAAACTGTTTGTATGTGACGTAATGTTGTTACGTGAGAATTGAACAGTGTGTTCCTACGCAAATAAAGAACGATTTTTAATTTCTGCAAATTGGATTTTTAATTCTACGAACCCACAAAGTCACAATATCATATCCGGAAGGCGCGCGCAAATACAACAAAAGCGAATACGTTAAACATTCCTCTGCCTTGTCTTCTTGTGGTGGGCAGACAGTCCGGAGGTTCGAATCCTAACCACGAATGTGTTTTATTTTCTCTGAATTGTATTTGCCAGATTTGCACACATTTATTTTCAGTTGTAACGGCCCATTTAAATTAAATGCATTATTGCTCATACACAAAAGCTGCAGTACTCTTTACCTTCTAACTATATATGAAAATGGATAAATCTCCTAAATAGAAAACCAAACTGCAAGTAGAATTTAATTTAACTATTGCATAAGACTTCTTCTACTACTGCCCTTATTCTTCTGGGCATTTATTTTAAAAGATGAAAAATATTTAAGTTTTTGTATTCAAGCGAGTCTTGAAATTAAAATATAATCCGTCAGTTAAAAATATGCATTTCCGCATATAAAATATTAATTTTAGTTGTAAGGAAATTGAAATACATCAAAGATTCCAACCGAGGTAACTCTTTAATTATTATTAGATATGGAAATTAATTGTTTTTCACACTAGCCGTGTGTAGGACGCACTATGAAAGGGTAAAGTCAGACTGAAAAATTCAATGCCATAGCCGGGACCTGAATCACGGATATTCTGGTCTCCGTCCAGCCGCTCTAAACCATTGAGCTACTATGGCCAACGTGCCAACATGACAAACTCTCCAACTTACTCGTTTTCCCCCCCGGTAAACCACTAGGAGTTCTCATAAACACATGAGACAACTACCTTAATGGCCAGACAGAAATATTCAATGCCACAGCCGCGACCATAGCAGTAGGAGAATTTAATGTCATGTTGGCACGTTGGCCATAGTAGCTCAATGCTTTAGAGCGGCTGGACGGAGACCAGAAGATCCGTGGTTCAGGTCCCAGCTATGGCATTGAATTTTTCAGTCTGGCTCTACCCTTTCATATTACTAGATATATTTAAATAAACATAGTAGCATTAAATGGCGTACTATGAACATAACCTCAACAAATTGGACTAATTTTCTGGCTGTTGTTCATGCTTTTTCTCCATTTTATTTCAAGGTGTAAAATAATTAAAACAGTGACAACGCAGTAGAAACGCTACATTTGAACATTATTAATATTCAACGTGTCCCAAAATGCTAGTTTCATGGTTGGATAATATTCATGGATTGAACTGAATATTCATTGCAGAAGCGGGACTGTGGAGATATTTTGCTATTCAGTGAAATTCGTACTTTTAACATCCTAAGGGCTAATTCGGGGTGAATTATTGCTTATTAAGACATTCCTCCTGATTCTCTTTATTCTGAGATGATAAATGTGGGTTAACTCTCAGCTTTGTACACCCTAAAAATCTTACGGGTATACAGTTCATCGAGCTCATTTAACTTCCGCCTTGACTGCTGCGCTTCATAATATTACAACAATTTGGATTACAATAGAAGGTAACAGCTTTTTCTTGAAGTATGGATGTAGCTCCTGCTAATGGTGGATTTATGTGACTGTCATATGTTAAGTAATATCGACTCCACGTCCGTCCGTGGCTGCTGCTGGCAGGTTGCGTTAAGCTTGAATGCTTTTGCTGCGTGTGTGCCCACCCTCAGTAGGGTTTCAACGCAGACGGGAAAAATGGACAGATTGGGAAGAACTTTTTTATGTTATGTGAGAAGTATATGAATTACTGCTTCTTGGTTCCAATGAAAAGAGACGCAAAGTCCATGCACCCTGAGTGTGGATTAATAGACACATTGTGGTTGGCAGGAAATAAATGAAATGTGTAGTGTTTAACGCCCGCTTTTACTACATACGGCACCGCAGGCGGTGACACTGATGGGACTTGAAATGAAGATGGAGCACCGGTGGAATAAGATGGCGGGGGAAACAGGAGGTCCCGGAGAAAACCCGCCCCAGCGCCGTGTTGTCCACCATAAATCTCACTTTGCGGTCGCCTGGGATCGAACCCGGGCCACCTTGGTGAGAGCCAAGCAGTCTAACCACTGAGCCACGGCGCGGCCCAGTGTGGTTGGCAGGAAGTAGAATTTAGGAACCAATCAGCTCTTTTCAGGATTATTCGGAGCTTACACGGGAACCATCACTATGCCCACATCTGTAACGCTTGAGAGTTTGATGGCATCATCTCTGCTCTATGTGGGGCAAGTATGTCAAAAATTGGGTGCTGAGTACAGCTGGAAGTACCCAAAAATAAGTTCAGAATACGTAGGAACATATAGGCATACTAACTCAGCACTGTACAGGATGGATTGTTTATCCCTGGCGGACAGTGGTCTATACATGACATACGCACCCGGCACAGAGCTGCCGAGGGATGTCCAGCAGCTACTTTCAAGTGGTCGCATGCGGCACTTTCCAGGCTTCACATTTGGGTGTGCCGGTTCTACTCTGTAGCAGATTTTCGGTACACATGGTTTATATACGGCAAACACTATATCGTCAAATTTTCAGGTGCATAGCGGTGTGAGCACAGTGATAGTTTCCTTGTCAGCTTCAGCTGATGTAAGGAATTGCTCCGTGGTTTACCCTATATACCTCGAAGCGACATCTACTGAGGTCATAATCCCCAAGAGACCTAATCAGTCTATCGGGAAAGAGGCTTCATCCGTAGAAGGGATGAAACAGGAGGATACATCGCAGACCGCCAAGACGGCTTCCAAAAACGACCTGATAAATCGGATGTTAAAGGTGTTAGCTCGACACCCAAAAATAAGCGTAAATTGATTCGGCCACCAGCGAAGTCGTCGTAAGATGGTGTGCTTGCTGGAGATTTTAGCGGACAACAAAGCACTGGCTAAGTATTTTTAAATTATATTTAAGGATGGAATATCGTATTTAGCGGTCAATACATTTTATACCTCTTAACCTTTTTATTTTACATTGCTTTTCTATTTTGACCAAGGGTGTGTTTTATCAGTAATTTTACTAGGGATGTGTATATTTTAGAACTCTTTTAACTGGATTTTAACACTATACGGTTTTAAAGGGCGCTGATGATCGCGCAGTTGAGCAACCTTAGAATCAACTAACATCATCATCAGACCTAACCAGGGGCGCTGTAATATGTTGATAAAACTTTCGCAGAAAGCTGCTTGCCAGGCACCTGTTTCAAATCCACTCCCCGACCAGGGAACCGCTTTATAAACATTCATTAATTTTCCTCTACTGACCTAAGAACGCCTATCCGTTAGAGTATCTGTTTCTCTGGCTTCCCTCCGATATGTTTACAATAGGATCGTTCTAGTTTGAGACAGAACGCGGCGAAAGTAACATGTGTAGGGGAAGGAATTGCTTGCTGGACGGTTGAGCATCCTATCTACGAGACTGTCAAACGCTAAAATTCCTGTAACCACCGGATTTTTAATGTTCCTTTTTTTTTCTCCAGAAAGAAATAACGGCAATATTTTGGCATACGGAAATATACTGTAACGGTATGAGGAATGTAAATGTTGTCCGGAAATATGAAAACAAAGACAAGTGGTTATTTGATCACCTTCTCTAATGCGTTTATGTTTTGTTAAAAAAAATACTCAAAGTTGATAGGGAAAGGGAGCTGATTATCGGATGGTTTCCCATTATCGGATAGAATAATTTCCTAATCTTGAAACTGTTGCACTCTATCGCAGAATGTATAAAATGCTTTGCCTTTCCCTCCTGTGTGGCCATTTTGAGTTCGCTTGCCGGAAGAGAAGCATGTGACAAGTTTTGAGAAATGGCAGTTGCGTAATATTCTGTAGCGATCGGTATATCTAAACACGACGGCTTAATGTAACTAATTATTCTATATTTTTATATGTCATCGTAAACTATATGTTCTGAATTAATTATCTCAATTACAATTTATTTAATACATGTTTTCCGCTCTATGTGCATTTGCTTGTTTTGTGTGGAGGGTTCTCACTATCGGATAGCTAGGAGGTTAGCAATATCGGTTATCCGATATTAGACTTCAATTAGTAATTTCAAACTGACATTTTTATTTTACAGATATCCACTTTAAAAACATCGAAACAGCGGAGAAAATAGAATCACAGTCCATAGTCAAAGCTGTTAATACTATTAAGCAGAAGATGGAGTATTCAAGAGCTTTTTAAATGTACAAAGTGCCGAAATCAACTCTTGAACTCAATGAATCACGTTCCAAATTCAAATTCACGACCAACACGAGGCAGTCTAATAGGCCTATCACAACAGGAAGACCTTCCGGTACAGCAGCTACTATAACAAATTCCTCAATTAAACAGGACCTTGCATAAAAACTCTCAAGAAATGGCGAACCAAGTAGGCCTGGGAGATCTAGAACAGCACTGGTAACTCCGCATCGTCGTCGTCGTCGTCATCGTCATCGTCATCGTCATCCAAGGATGTTGCAACTGTGGTTCTTAAACCATCTTCGTCGTCTACCCAACAAAACAAAAGAAGCTGCAGACCACCATCGAGGACAATTTCGTTCCCCTGGTTTCAACAGATGAGGAAGACATTGTGGATGACAAATGTCTTTATTGTAACCATCCCTATCGGTTAGACAAATGTAGGGAACAGTACCAAACTTCCTAGATGGGCTAATGAACTTTGCTCTAGCATCTAAAGAACGAATGGAAGTTGCACTGAATAATATAAGGTTCTTTAAATGATTGTTACTGTCCGATATTAGGCACCCAAATATTTCAGCATATGTATATCTCTTAGCATATATAATTTTTTAAAGAAGTAATTCAAATAAAGAAACCTTTTTTCTTTGATACCCAGCTATAGTGTTCCTAATATGTATTAATATGGTTTCTTGACATATAATAGTAAAATAAAATACTATTTAAGCCCCTTTGTACAAAACTATCCGATATTCGGCTCCTATCCCCTATTACACGAAACAGTGCCATAGAATACAGCGTAACATCAGCGGTTATTACACGCCAAAATATCTGCTTGTAATCCCCCGTATACACCCGAAGATGCATTCGGAAATTAGTCATGAAGCCGAGTACTTCATTACCTTCCGAGACCACGAATTATGTATAACTTACTATTCTTGTGTGTTTACCACCTCCATGGTGAAATGAACTTCAATTTCGCCCTGCTTGCTTCTTCCCTCCCTTCCTCTTATTTAACAGCGTACGAAATGGGGAGCTTCGGGGTTGCAAATCCTCTGTCAAGAGGTTCCTCTCACAAATGCCGAGAGCCCATGTAATCAATGCATAATTTGTAACTAGGGGTGGAAAACCCCCTCGAAAACTGAGTCCTACGTGCATCCCACATTTGAATGTGCAGTGTTACGGTCTATCATTTCCATTACAAGGAGCAGTTGATAAAACAACGTGCAATTTGCAAGTTATCTTCCACATTACCCAATCGGGACCAATAAAGTCGTCACCGTGGCTCAGTTGGTTAGACGCTCGCCCATTGATCCCAAGTCGCGAATGCGATAGCCCAATGTGGGGTAAATTTACTGGCATGTCAAAGAACTCCTGTGGGACGAAATTCTGGAACATGACGGGGGTCATATGATCCTGGCAATTGACAACGTGTTAACAAGCAAAATACATGGGGCAAAGAAATGATAAACAGTAGCTAATCTAACAGGGTCTACTGAAGCAATCTACTGAGACTAGTAAACTGTGATTTTGATTAGCCCACGTTTCATCAAGGTAAAATATACAGTGACTGTCATAATTATTCGGACAAGATGGTCTGTACATATAACATGTTTGTTTTGGAAGAAAAATTGGATAAACAATTCAAAATTGCTAAACTCTTAATTCTATGCACTTCATAGGCACCGCAGTAATGCAGTTGTTATTTGTAAATTCTTTTAAAAAGGCACAATACCTGTCTCCTTAGTTGAAATACCAAAATTTGCTCGTCAATATTTTTCGGACAAGAGTTGGTTGACAACTCCAGGCATGCTGGTCCCAGTCAGTATCTCACTCATGCACAAAGCAGAGGCAAACATTCAAGAGTGAAATGGGACGCAGAGGAAATAACAGTACATCTGAGCAACGACAATTAGTAATATTCCATCACGAAAAGGGAAAAACATGTCGACAAATAGCAGCTTTGTTGAACATGAAGAAAGGTACCGTTAATGACATCTGCCGATATAAATATCAAGATAGCATTGAAAATTTGCCACAGACAGGTTGCCCGAAGGTCCTTCATAGGAGAGAAGACAGGGCAGTAATAAGTAAATTAAAAAAAATCCACCTCTTACTGCAACTGCTATTGCTACAAGTGCGTTTGGAAAGAGGATCAGAGTAAGCACAACCCGGAGGGTGTCATACAGAGAACATTATCATGGACGAAATGCAAGAAAAAAACCATATGTCAGCAAAATTAATAGGATCAAGCAGCAAAGATTTGCTAAGAGCATCTCAGCAAAGATAGTGACTGGTGGCAAACAGTAATTTTGTGCGACGAGACAAAATTCAATATTTCTGGCTCAGATGGGCGAATTATAGTTTGGAGACAGCCCAATAAAGAATTTGAAGAAAGAAATATACAGGCGACAGTAAAACATGGAGGGGGGAGGGCATGTTATGGTTTGGGGCTGTATGTCAGATGAAAGAGATGTGAGGTAGCTTTTACAGATGGACACATGAATCACTGCCAGTATCTTCAGATTTTATAAGATAACCTGAAGAAAAGTGCAGAAAATATGGGAATAGGAGACTGTTTTAAATTTTATCAGGACAATGACCCAAAACAGTCGGCCCATAATGTACGGCCATGGTTGTTATGCAACTGTCTTAAAGTTGTGAATTCTCACCCACACAGTCCCCACATCACTCCGATTGAGAATCTATAGGATATACTAGAAAAGAATGCACGTAAACTTTCCCTTAATTCTAAAACTGATGTGAGGAGGTGACTGCAAAAGGAATGGAACAAATTGCCCGTTCTACCCCTAGCAAACTGGTGAAGAACATACCGAGAAGGCTGACTGAAGTGCTAAGGAGAAAGGGAAGAATCCCCAAGTATTAATATTCCTACGTGGCTTCCATTCTTTCTATTTGTTTTGTACTTATATTCTTTTGCCGAATACTTTTGAATAGAAGATTTTGTATTACCATAATTACATTCATACGTTTTATATTTTGTGCTTCATTAAATGAAACTATTTTTGCTATCTGTATACATATGTAACTGTACAACCTGGAGTGAGCAAATTGGAATACAATAGGTTTGTTGTCAATCTTTTGATGTTAAATATAAAATAGCTATACCTGTCCGTAAATTCTGACAGTCACTGCAGGTCGGGAGTCCAAAGAATTCCTTGTTTCTTGCATCGTCCGCAGACACCGCTGTCCTGCAGCAATAGCGTCAGTTATTTTCATCCGGAAATCTAAACCTTTTACTATCCTGAATGTAGATCAATTAAATTCACGGTATGAAAGTTTGTCTTTCAGCCTATGATACGGCCCGCCTTGGTAGCGTGGTGGCTGCGTGTCTGCCTCACGTTCAAGAGGTCCCGAGCTCGAATCTCGGTCAGGGTGACTTACCTGAATAAGGTTTTTTACCCGGGGTTTTCCCTTACCCTGAAAGACGAATGTCGGGTAACTAAGCTCTATGGACCCCGGGCTCATTTGAGCATCATTTCACCCATTACATTCATCGTCCGATATGACTTAACGTTGGAGAACGTAAATTACAAACAAACAAACAAAAACAAAATAAGCCTATGATATAAATTTTGTGATTGTTGGATATTTCCACTGCCATGAAACTCAGTAATAGCTCTTTATAGGATTTTAATTGTTCTTTCACACTAGCCATGTATAGGATAAAGTATGGAAAGATAAGAGCCAGACTGAAATATTCAATGCCATAGCCGGGATTTGAACCACGGACCTTCTGGTCTCCGTCCAGCCGCTCTAACCATTTGAGCTACAACGTGCCGACATGACATTAAATTCTCGAACCGACTCGTGTTTCTCCCGGTAAACCACTAGGAGTTCTCATAAACACATGAGACAACTACCTTAATGGCGACTTACTATGCTGTAAGTACTTTAAGGACCGGGCTTTATAGTTCGAACCACTATTAGGTACATTAATGTAAATTAATTGTTCTTTCACACTGGCTGTGTGTAGGCTAAAGTATGGAAAGACAGAGTCAAACTGAAAAATTCAATGCCATAGCCGGGATTTGAACCACGGATCTTCTGGTTTCCGTCCAGCCGCTCTAACCCTTGAACTACTATGGCCAACGTGCCGACATGACCTTAAATTCTCGAACTGACTCGTGTTTACCGGGAAAAACACGTGCTCTGTGCACTATGCAGGTCCTGTTAGTGAGCCTTTGCGAAGTTCAATGTTTCCAGTTTTTTCTTAGATTTGATGTTCACGAAGAAATTAAGACTCCAGATAGAAGTCGTGCCCTATTGTGAATCATCTGAAAATTACGTTCACTACTGTTTTAGTTAGAACATTTTTTGTGGTGAACTCTTTTAGCAAACACACAGCCGCACGAAGTCCAGTCCAACGCCAGCCGGTATATCACGAAACAATAAACACAAACACCCCAGAAGATAGTTATCTTGCAAGGCTAAACTATTGTTAGACAGTGCTTCACACTTACAGCTGATTGCGTTTGTAGAGCTACAAGCTGACTCAGCCTAGTGTGCTTCCGGTGTCAAGCGTATAAATCTTTTGTTACAGGTAGGGCAGAAGCTGAGCACACGACATTTAAACAAGTCATTTCTTTAATATACCTATAGGTTGTTTCGAAACGACAGCCAATAAATATAGCCGTTTCGAAGTTAAATAGTCCAAATTTCGGTGTCGCGACTTCGAAATTCTCAGATATAATTTTATGTAGCGTTAAATGTAACATTATTTTGTGATTAGGCAGCGCAGGAACCACTGGTGTGCGAACCTCAAAAGTTGTTATTCGGACGCACCGGCCACGAAAACAAAAAGCATTGCTCCTTGCTCTTTATCAGTGACCCTAGCCTCGCTTTCAGGTAATGGAGCAGAGGTTAGTTATTTGTGGAGAAAAGTCGATAATGACTCGGGCAGTTCCCAGGTTGCTCATTTTGCTATTATCTTAATTGTACAGTGCTTTCAACCAGTTGCTGTAAAATCAACAGCTTCATTTCAAGTTACGAATGCTTTATTTATTATATACATATATATATATACATACATATATTGTAATTTACGTCCTCCAACATTTAGTCATATCGGACGATGAATAATATGGGTGAAATGACGCTCAATGCGTCCGGGATCCATGGAGCTTAGAGTTACCCGACATTCGTCTTTCAGGATAAGGGAAAACCCTGGAAAACCTTATCCAGGTAACCCACCATGACCCGAGATTCGAACTCGGGGCCTCTTGAACGTGAGGCAGACATGCTACCAGTTGTCGACGGGCCCTAAAACACCACACACTCACTCACTCTACGCTACCGAGGCGGACATCATTATTATTATCATCATTAAAATGCTTGTCTCATTGCATAAGACATTTAGTTTTGGTTATCTACAATTCTATGATATTGTTCTCTTTTCTTTTTATCATTTATTGCTTCCATCCTCAATCTCACTAATATTAACTTCCCTCTAAAAGGTTTAACTTGCATATGTCCACCAGCTTATTTGCCGTCATCGATTGTTATAAGGGAATGTTGGAACACGTTAAACACCCAAAAATCAGTAACTATGGAGTAGCTTCTATATTACGGTTTCATCAGCCAAAGAAGTTCTAAATAGTAGCAAGCTACCGTGGAGTATGCCGGTATGTTTACAAACAGCTACAACAGGCGGCACGCTGTGTCGCCTACCAGCGAACTTCGACAGCGTGAGGCACGCGGCGATGTTCCTGTAACTACCTAATCCACACTCATTCTGGGGCGTTTTTATGCGGCTCTATTGACGATAAAAACTATATGTATCAGATAGAAGCTGAGCAGCTATTTGTATATATTCGATCGGTGTCGTTTCGAAACTTCCTGTATATAACAAAAACTATAATACTTGTAGAAATTCCACCAACAGTGCTAGAAAAATGGGGTTTTCCCCAATGAGTGATTTCTTTTAACAGAACTAAGTTTTTCCGAAGCTAATAAAAACTTGCAATGTACATGTGGCATCTTAATGTCAAATCAGTAACATGTACGTATTTTCTTTCAGCAAGAGCGCAAATAACGTATCAAAAACTTCCGAACCGGCTGCACGGTGTTATACAGTGAAATAACGAACAAAAATGAACACCGTGTATTTGTTGTTAAGAAACTTTACAAAGTACACTACCAGACAAAGAAACCAGACATCCTGACCTTGATATTAAAGCGCTGCATTCGTTTGTTATCTGGTTACTACCATAGCGAAATACCACTGATTCATGTCCAGTAAGTAATGCATCACAAATGGAGCACTTGACAATTGCGTGTGATTCATATGAAACGTTAGGCAATTAAACATTACAAGCAACTTTACCTGCATGGATACAAAACAGAAAGAAAAACAAAATAACCTTGATGATGATAAATCCATTACAGACACACGTAAGTAATCGTTTATTGTAATATTTTTAAAGAACGATATTGAAGCTAGACATGCTCTCTTCTGCAATTTCTATAAAGGAAAAAAGAAAACAAACAAAATAAATTGAAGCAGTCCTTAATCATATCTAGGGGGCGGATTTTGCCCTATTTGCCTATTTTATTGCTTTGTTGAGAAACGTAGGCTTTTAAGTTATAAGCACGTTTCGTACAATTATTAGCCTAAATTCTTGGTTTTATAGTGCCTATACATGCCTAGTTCATACGTCTGTGCCTATTCTGCTAATTAGTGCCTAAAACTGCCTTTTTAACCAATTTCTTCTGCTTGTAATTTGTGACAACGGCTTTTGCATTTGTTGGTTTCAACGTGAAGTTTTCGGGGAAGAGAAATTTCTTACCGCTGCACACTGGATAACAAAAAGCGGTTTAAGGAGTCACATCTGTGCAAATTGGCCCAAAACTTACAATACAAAATTTAGTTTTATTTGTCTTAAAATTAATATAGACATACTTCAATAATATAAAGCTTTTTTCTAGCGGTACAACAGAAAACGTCACATGACTATTTAAATAACCCTGAATCTGTATCGTGGCTGCTATTACGTAATTTCAACCTCAGATTTCTCAGATTCCTCATTTTCTACATTTTCCTAACTCAAAATGTTCCACAGGATGCAGTTTTCTATTAATCTGTATGAAATTCTAAACATGTCTGTAAGGGCAACTGTATATTAAGTGTACCCATTTACATTTGTTGTGTTTTTGTTATTTGTATTGAAAAGGATTATAATGCTTACTTCTTACTGAAAACGCTTAGGAAAATACAATTGTTTAAATAGGTATGATTATTTTTTCCCTTCGTTGATATGACGAAGACAAATATTTCATATAGGTACAGGTCATTAATAGGTTAAAATGGGTGCAGAAACCTATACCCCAAGCATTAATTTTTGAAATTACAAAATGTGGGACATCTTGAAAATCGCCTGTAATTTAGACAAACTGGTTATTCCTCAGAGACTATTGTAACTAGAAAGCTAAAAATTGGTATTATTCCATTCTTGATCGATCACAAAAAATAAATGGTATAAATTTGAAACAAATCTAACAAAAGCTTCATATATTTCAATTTTCACCCTTAACCTCCCCCCCCCCCCAAAGACATGTTTTTTTTTTTACATAGTTAATTACTTCACACCTTTCTGCACATTATGGTCCTTAGTGAAGTGGATTTATATGTATTTTAGTTATACGACAATATCTGTTATTTTAACTTGCTGTGGAGCCATTTATGAAATTTGGAATAAATGTAGAACTATTTCGTCTAGGGAACCGCAAAATAGTATGTGTTTAGCGAATTTGTTGCAGCATATGTTGCGATGATTGTCATTTTGTTATAGTGCATTTATAGTGCATTTTTGTAAAATTCTGTATTTCTAAATGTTTACTTAGCAAATTTTTAGTGCCTATTTAAGTGCCTATTTTGCCCATTTTTAGTGCATTTTTGCCTGCCTATTTCACACATTTTTAGTGCCTATAAATCCGGTCCCTAATCATAGCTGACTTATTAAATAACTTCTGTAATTAACCTTGACATTAAGTACAAGGTAGTACAGTCGTAATGTTTTAAAATGCGATCAGTCTTAAAACTCATTTACTCCAGTGGCGAAGACACATGTCAAACATCTCTCAGCGACGTCTTGTCACTCAAAGATGCTGCACTGTTCTATATCAACATCAACGTTTCAACTTACTGTTCCAATAATCATCAGCAAGTGAAACTCTGACATGTATGTCTCTCGCACTTGTCGATGAATAAAACTGTCTTCATTGGAACATGACAGCCTTTACACCTGCAGTGAATGCACTTCCAACTGATGGGCTGTTCCTCTAAGAAAGAAGAATGTCATCATTGTTTCCGATGCCACTGGTTGCTTTGCGACGTTCGTTGTACGTTGTTCTGAATATGTTACATTGTTAATTTTGTCTAATAATCCAACCAGTGCGCACACATACTGTGGCAGAAAAGACAACCCGACGATCACCTTCACTCCTTTATTTGCCACTAAAACTGTGAGCACGCATCAACTTATGCCGCCAGTAATTTCTCTGACATACAAGTACACTGTGTGTACGTGCGTAGACTGCCCGCTCACATATTTTGAACACAACTATTGTGTGTTTCAAATGGGAAGAGTTCTCGCCTGTAGTGAATCAGATGAGTTAGCGCATTCAGCGTTGCCACCTCGTTATCCCCACTTTTTTATATTTCCCTCTCTCTCGCACTCTTGCGACTGTTCCTGACGCTAGACGTTAGGGAACAAACTGAATTTTCCAAAATTTTATAATAACGCAGTTGTTGAAATCACAACTGCAACGTGGATATTCGTATATTACGAAAATGATTTAAATATTTAGTTTATAATTAATTATAGTTTATGAATTATTTTTCTAATCCAACTAATGAATTACCTATTATATCACCTATTTTTCCAATCCAATGAATATGCCAGCGGTGCATCCACATCGCTGTGAATGTTACTTAGTTGAGAGATAATTCATCATTGTCTTCAACGTCTACATATTGCAAATTTATAATGATAGGTTCCAAAATCTCGTCACGTGCTATTTCTTTCCAAAAGTTGTCTTCTTGCAGTTTATCTGATGTCTCGCGCAGTTTTCCCAGAGTTGTTGCATTCCTTGTCAATTTCTCCTTGAATAAGACGTTCAACGCCAGTTCAGTTTAAAAGTATTGTTTCTGTTTGCACCATAATTTGAGCCCACATTAACTCAATTGGATTGTTCTGGCAGTGGCAAGGGAGAAGGTGGTTTATAGTACCTCGTGTCTCATTTCAATTGCACGCTGATCCAGCTGATACACCTTTTCATGGTTTTTGAACGGAAGAACTGAATAATACTTGAACTCTCTAAATCAAATGAAGATTACGAACCATTCCTAAAAAAAACGTATGTGACCAGACACGTTCTGCTAGTCCAGTAGGAAGTGTATTGTTTCCTCTCGCTCGAATTTAACAAACACCTTGGTTTATTCAAAGTAGTTTTATCATGTCATGTCAAACGTTTACATTTCAGTTCTGAGCAATTACAAATATACGACACGCATACATGCCAACCAATAATATTAATTACAGTGCTTACGTCACGACGCATTGTTATAATATAATAGTACCTTATTTATTTGTATTAGGAAAACTATGAGCTACAAATATGGGCTTTTTACGGTTATGTTAAATACATTATTCTCTACCTTCCTCGTGGATAAGTTTTTGCAAAATCTGAATTTCTGTCTTAGCGCGATTATTATTTATTAGAGATTGATTAGGTTGGCGCTCGTCACACACCTCGTAGCGGGAATGCAATACGACAACACCGCAGGACTCCGGTTGGTTGCTCACCTAGCAGCGCTCAAGGACAAACATCATCCCATTTGAAACAAATGATAACTCGTTCATCTTGCCCGGCTGGTCAACTTACCTCTGTCTCCCCTATATGCCTTGAAAACTAAAAACAAAAGTTGTGTATAAAATTTCACTTATATATCGAAAAATTGCCACTCATAGGATAAAAAGAGATAGCTATGCATTCACTGTCATGTCGACCTCCACCCTCCCAATTTTGCCACGTGTTGTGTTATATGAACCTCCTTGTGCTTTTCTAAAAGGAACCTCTAAGACAACAGGACACCGTTCCGCCACACCCCCGTTATTTAATGATCTCAACATCGGATTTCTTCTTCTTTCCCCGCTTGAAAGAGGATCTACGTGGGTGCATATTTCATTCGAAAGAGAACCCGGTGATGCCACAAAAAGAGCCGTACAGGAGAAGTGCTCCCAGCAATATTGAACGAGATGTCTAGAACGGCTGCTATTTCGAGGGATGCTGTGGATCTCTTGCATGGCAACTGGCAACGCATCTCCATTGTGCTTTTTGCCTACGCTCAAGGCACGCAATCCACAAACTTAATGACTCTACGGCGTACAAACATACTTGTGTGAGAAAAGTGATCTTTTTTTTACACCTAGAAACTAAGCAGCACAAATATTTAAAAGAGAAATCCTTCAACAAAAAGAAACAAATAAACGGAACTCAGGCAACATAAAATAATCCGAAACTGTATAACAAATGAACATAAATCCTTTAAGGGTGAACCAAAACATTTAAAAAGTGAATGTGAAAATATGCTTGCTTAGCTTGGGGAAAAAAAAAAAAAAAAAAGCTTTCTTGAATGATGCTACATTTCAAAACATTAATTTTGCTATAGTCCACTTTTTTAATTGTTTTGTATTAACATTCTATAAGCATTACTTATTCTGACATTTAAATTATACTGAGAAAATCTCTTTAGGCGATAATACAGTAGTAACACAAATCACACATATTTGGCGCGCAAGCACACACACAAAGACGCGCGCGCGAGATGCACAGGCTAAATGTGTATTACCTAAGGCCACGGACTTTCGTTAACTGTGTCCATGAAATTGTGTGCTTACCCATTCGGACACACAATCATTTTTAGCTTGCACTTAGGAAGACGAAACCACATAATATCCTGCTGCTCCAACGGTTACCCTGGCTTTACCTTTGTTAATAGATATGTAACTCTAAGGTAAAGCACTGATTATTATCGGTACGAGTGAGAGAGGTACTGGCACGCTTCTTGGATGTTTGGTAAGTACCAATAAACGCATCACTTCAGCCAAAGGAATGCGCAGGAATCACAAATGACAAATAGATGTTATGTCCACGTGGAGTTATCAGTTTGTTCTCTGAGAGGTTTCTATTAACAGCCAAGGTAACCATTTGAGCAGCTCGACAATACCTCCCCGCCTCTTTAGCGTGTCTGCCTCAGGTTCAAGAGTTCCCGAGCTCAAATCTCGGTCAGGGTGAGTTATCTGGGCCCGCCTCGATAGCATGTCTGCCTCATATTCAAGAGATCCCGACTTCGTATCTCGGTCAGGGTGAGTTATCTGGATAAGGTTTTTTCCGGAGTTTTTCCTTATCCTTAAAGACGAATGTGGGTTAACTAAGCCCTATGGACCCCGGACTCATTTCAGCATCATTTCACCCATTTCATTCATCATCCAATATGTCGATGTTGAAGGACGTAAAATTACAAAAAAAAAAAAAAAGAGTTATCTGGAGAAGCTCTTTTCCAGGGCTTTACCTTATCTTGAAGGATAAATATAAGGTAACTCTAAGCTCTATAGACCATGGATTCATTTGACCATTTCATTCGTCTGATATGACTTAACGTTGGATGACGCAACTTAAAAAAAGGTATTATCTCCTCTCGCCAAATATCTGCGTTATTCCCACTTTTTGTGTAAAATTTTCATGTAATATTCTATAACGGTTCAATATGCAGAGTTTTTTTTTAATTTACATCCAATAAGATACCTTGATTGGTAATGATCTCACATTTTAGAAATCGACTTAGCTACTGCTGTACACGGCTGACATATTGTACATAAACAACGCAAAATCTATCTACAAAGTTGCCTTCTGATTACTCAATGCTGCACTTATCACGAATTGTTCAATTTTGTGTAAGTACTTGAAACTGGATCATGAAAATTAATCACTGAAATCAAAGATCCATTCGGCACAGAGCAATAATTTGAATATTCTGCGTTGAATTTTTTGTGCTTCCCTTAACGGGTTACTGCTCTTTTTTTTATTACGTCCCCTAACGTTGTCATATCGGAGGATGAATAATAAAATGAGCCCAGGGTCCCAGGAGCTTAACAGAGATCCCACATCAGCATACGGAAAAGTCCCAGAAAAAACTTATCCAACTCACCCTTACCGAGATTGGAACTGTGAGCTCTTGAACGTGAGGTAGACACGGGTAAGTACTCTTTAATGAAGTAATTAACATCTATTAACAGTATTATTTAGTCAGCTTTTGCTTAGTAACCTCCTTCGAACCAAGAAAGCACTGTATCAATGATTTAAGAAGCACAAACATTTAACAAACTTACCAGTTATGAATTACAGAAATTTTACGGAATATCGAAACGCTTAAGAGGTACACACTGTCAGAAACAGGAACGCGTACATACAACCATGAATTACTACTGTACCTTGTGGATGAGTATTTCAACTGCCTGTATCTAAGAGAGGAGTGTAAACGTAAAAATATACAGTAGCTACGGGACGGAATGCAAGTTTCAGTGACGTAACGTTTCACTCCCGCTATGTTTAACGGCGTGGTCAGTATGTGCCATTTCCGTGGCACCAGGCATTTCTATTAAACGGATGGTCATGACTAGGGAGCGGATTTACAGGCACTAAAAATGTGTGAAATAGGCAGGCAAAAAGGCACTAAAATGGGCAAAAATAGGCACTTAAATAGACACTAAAAATGTGCTAAGTAAAAACGTTGAAATACACAATTTTAGTAAAATGGCTTCTAAAATGCACTATAAATCACTATAACAAACTGACAATCATCGCAACATATGCTGCAACAAATTCGCTAAACGGTTCCGTTGGCGAAATAGTCTACATTTATTCCAAATGTCATAAATGGCTCCATAGCAAGTTAAAATAACAATATTGCCGTATAATTAAAATACATATAAATCCACTTCACTAAGTAAGAACCATAATGTGCAGAAAGATGTGAAGTAATTAACTGTGTCAAAAAACAAAAACATGTCTTTGGGGTGGGGAGGGGGGCTAAAGGTGAAAATTGAAATATATGAAGCTTTTGTTAGATTTGTTTCAAATTTATACCATTTATTTTTGTGATCGATCAAGACTGGAATAATGCCAGGTTTTAGCTATCTAGTTACAATAGTTTCTGAGGAATTAGCAGTTTATGTCTAAATTAAAGGCGATTTTCAAAATGTCCCACATATTGTAATTTCAAAAATTAATGCTTGGGGTATAAGTTTCTGCATCCATTTTAACCTATTAATGACCTGTACTTATGTGAAATATTTGTCTTCGTCATATCAAAGAAGGGAAAAAATAATCATACCTATTTAACAATTTTTATTTTCCTAAGCGTTTTCAGTAAGAAGTAAGCATTATAATCCTTTTCAATACAAATAACAAAAACACAACAAATGTAAATGGGTACACTTAATATACAGTTGCCCTGACAGGCATGTTTAGAATTTCAACAGATTAATAGAAAACTGCATCCTGTGGAACATTTTTAGGTTAGGAAAATGTAGAAAATACGGAATCTGAGAAATCTGAGGTTAAAATTACGTAATAGCAGCTACGATACAGGTGCAGGGTTATTTAAATAGTCAAGTGGCGTTTTCTGTAGTGCCGGTAGAAAAAAAAAAAAAAGCTTTACATTATTGAAGTATGTCTACATTAAGTTTAAGACAAAATTAAATTTGGTATTGTTGTAAGTTTTGGGTCAATTTGCACAGATAGGTCTCCTTAAAAAACCCATTTTTGCATATCCAACGTGCAGCAGTAAGAAATTTCTCTTCCCCGAAAACTTCACGTTGAAACCAACAAATGCAAAAGCTATTCTCACACATTACAAGCAGAAGAAATTGGCTAAAAAGGCAGTTGTAGGCACTAATAAGCAGAATAGGCACAAACGTATGAAGTAGGGGTTTATAGGCACTATAAAACTAAGAAATTAGACTAATAATTTTAGGAAACGTGCTTATAACTAAAAAGCCTACGTTTCTGAACAAAGGAATAAAATAGGCAAATAGGGCAAAACCCGCCCCCTAGTCATGACACATTGCTACTAGTACTAATCGAAGATATACTCTTAACTCTTACTATCTTATATGCTTCATAGTCGCAGAAAACTAAAATCAGAAATGACGCCAAGGAGAAATGTAGGTAAACAGGGACAGAATATTCTAGCTTTTTTTAAGTCATTTGTTTGAAAATTGCAAACTTAATAAAAGAAATTACTGTGCAAACACTCAAACCTCTAGCTCAAATATTGTCTGAGAAATCACAATGAAACTTCTTGATAAGGTAGTAAAAAAAAATCTAAAAATGTCTTGCGCATTCATATTTAATTGACAGTTTTATGATACTTCAGTACAATGAGACTAAATGAAAATTGTCTTGGTGTTGACGATATTAGCTGAAGGGAAACGACTTATTATTTTTTTTTTTTTAATTTGCTGGTGTTAAAATAATTGTTCTTGTTTTTTCAGTAAAAATGTTTGAGGCAATAAGGTACAGTTATAAGAGTGATTTAAACATGTCACTGGACTTTTAAAAATTACAGATCTTAACGAATATTTGGCTAAAATGATTAAATGTCAAACATTTTTAACATGTCATTTTCACCTAAAATCTCCATACCCGTGTCCCTGAAAAGCTTACTGCCAACCACGCAAGGGTTGTAGTTCAAACAGGAATCTTTATTCAAAACTTGGGAGACCACGTAACTGTCGGCAGTATTAAGTTGCAAATAATCACGTGCAAACAACAAAAGAACTAGTTCATGTTCCATTCCATAAGGAATATGTTATTAACTATTTAAGTCATGGAATTGGTAACTTATTTTAAGTAGTTGAATTTCTCAAGCAACATATCAGCAAAGAATAATCTGGTGATAAAATAGGCTTTTAGAATAGTCCTAAAGTGATGTAAGTTATTCTTAAAGGCATTTTTCTTAAGTTTATCTGCTTACGAGAACATTAGCCTTTCCGAGATTATACAAGGAACATTATCATCATCATCATCATCATCATCATCATCATCATCATCATCATCATCATCATCATCATCATCATCATCATCATCATCATCAACATTATTACCAACGCTTTTATTAGCAATAAAACGCACACGTATCTGCACTGAAATACGAAGAACCCTTTATAAACTAACACGAATTAAATATTAGCCATTAATAAATAAATAGCCAATCCATACCTAAAGGGCAAAAGCCTCCTGCAGGTGCAGGGAGTTGCTGCTATGAGCTTATTAGGGTAGCAACTCCTAAGAGCCTCATGCTTGCTTGCAGGTAACTCCTTATCTATTGTGATGACCAGATATCGGAGCCCGTACACCTTTAAAGGGATATGAAGTTTACGAGTCTCGCAGTATGTAACTGCTGACGTCAGTCCCGACGACAACACGCAGGGATAGTTCGCTTCGCAACGCGTAGCTTTTGTTTCATTAGAACTACTGCTCGCCACGCAGGTGGATCGGTCTTACAGGAAGACCAAGGTGCTAGACATATTGTGTTAATAGCATTATTTTCACAACAATTATTGGACAATCACCATTTTATAAATCAAGTATTGGTTACTATCGACATCCATTATACAGCTTGAAGATTGTACTTTCGAGCTGTCTAAAAGCAGTCGAGCAGGTGTCTAGAGAATGCACCAACTACCAAACGAACAAAAAATAAATTGTCCAGTATTCAACACAAAAATACTGGATTTTCAGTGCTGCGTAATATACCAAATAAAATAAGTCTCGAAAAGTCTCCCGACATTCGTCTTGAAGGATAAGGGAAAACCCCAGGTCCAGATAACTCACCCTGACCGAAATTCGAACTCGGTATCTCTTGAACGTGAAGAAGACACCCTACCATCTACGCTACCGAGGTGGGCTTGTTCTATATTCTATACACCGTGTACTTAGATCTATGTTAGCTTGTTTTATATTCTATGTTCTATAACCTATATTCCACTGAGCTTAAGGTGAAGAGTTGAAATGGAGTTGGGGAGGGCATGTCGCCAGAATGGAACCCGGCCGATGGAACCAGAGAATAGCAATATGGGATCCGAGAATAGGACCAAGATCGATTGGGAGACCGAAGACACTGTGGGCAGACGACTTTTTTTTTATTTGTTTTGTTATTAAGTCCTCCAACGCTAAGTCATACCGGACGGTGAATGAATTGGGTGAAATGATGCTCAAATGAGCCCAGGGTCCATGGAGCTTAGAGTTACCTGACATTCGTCTTGAAGGACAGGGGAAAACCCCGGAAAAACCTTATCCAGGTAACTCATCCTGACCGAGATTCACACTCGGGACCTCTTGAACGTGAGGCAGACATGCTACCATCTACGCTACCGAGGTTCAAGGGTTACAGATATCCTCCAGGACAAAGAGAGACCTCTACTGCCCACCAAAGCAAAGGGAATGTACCACCCAGTGCCACATTACACAGTGGGATAAGGACAACGAATGTGTGTGACAACGCATGCTACACATGGAGGTGAACCGTTAAAAAAACATGCGCCCTGTTCACTCTACACTAAAACCAAGAAAATTTATTCACAAAATTAGAAGTCGTCAGAATGTTTTTGAATGCTCTGTAACTGAACTGGCATTGGGTGTCAAACCTATACAGGAAGGCTGTGCGAACCTTCTCTAACCCCACTGCGTCTCAGGCCCCGGGGACTTTCTTTTCTGTGGCATACTGTAGTTTTCTTTCCTAGACCACTCCAAAAGTGAATTGGAAAGAGAGGTTGAGTAGTAGACCGTGCTATTACTTGCAGGAAGGCAGGATATTTTGCACTTCACATTGCGCATGTCACACCGCAGAATTACATTCTTCTAGGAAACCATTGCATCTCCTAAAGTGACCACCAGTCCTTTCCTGTACTTTGATATTTATTTGAAGTACTCCATGGAACGGCATTTCTTTCCCTATAAATGTGTTTTCTTCACTTCGTCCAGAACTAGCAGTGGCGCTTTAGACAGAACCATGCTGAGGTCATTAGCGCCTTCAACGACACCATGGAAGTAAAACTGCATACAGTCTGCCCAGGACAAGAAGGCTAGCTAGAGGAATGCGTGACGTAATCACTATTGCTGATCACACTGTGTTTATGCTCGCCTTCCGAGTATGACAAGGTTGCTAGGTTTTGTCACATAACTCACCAACACATACCTACCATCGCATTTACTGCAACGAGCATTAGATTTGGCAGCATGGTTGATTCATATGCACTCTCACACACATTTCCTAGTAAACAGATCCACTAACAGCAGATTAATAGTTCAAACCTCTCTCCCCTTCATTCGTCTCTTGCATTCTTGTGCTGGGCAAACAGTACTAATCTTACTACATGGCAGAGCTTTAAGGCATATTAACTTCCAGCGACACAGCGCCGCATTCGCGTTATCTTGTTTACTAGAAGAGTGAAATATTAGTAACTTGGCGTACAGTAAGTAACGGTACATAAAGTACTTGGGAGCTTGTGTCCGATATGAAAACATTAGCCAATTAATTATTGTACGCAAATGTAAATTAAAATTACCATTGCAGCCGGCCATTTAACCACATAAAGTAGGATCTTGGAAGCTGTAAAGTCCGCATCGGCGAAGGGGCAGAAAGGCGATATACAGAGGGTAGCATAGAACAAAAGCCAGGTATTTTATGCGGCTTAAATGGCAGAGCAAGTGCCACAGAGGGTTAATAAACACAGTTCCGAACCTTCGTGTGCAGAAGTGCCCTCCTACGGTGCAGGATCACAGCGCACCGAGATGCAATACCATATACCAAAGAAAGCCATAAGTACAGCTTAGTCTCACGCAAACTATCATAGGAAAAGAAGACAATGACAGTTAAACTCCCCCTTTGTGTACTTGTACCACGTACATACCACGCCAGTATGGGCATTCGGAAATATGAGCTTTTTTTCTTAATTTGGTGCATTCAAAGGAATCTAACGTGTGGAGCTCGTAAATTTCAATCAGATCGATTAATGATACATAAACCTCTTGGAGGTAAAGGCTTCCTTTCAGGTAATGAATCCGACTCCAGAGCCGAGAATCGGTTTGGTGTGGTAATCGACGGCAAAACACTGCGCCCATTATGGCTTGAAGCAGGAGTATCCGACCGAGGGCTACAAGAAGGTGAGGGTGACTGAAGTTTATATATAATCAGCTGGAATGGGAGGAAGCACTGCGTTTAGAACTTTCTTGCTGCGGATTGAGACAACTAAATTTATTTAGATGGACGCAGTGATCCGCTTAATGCTACAGCAAGACACCGATTTAAGTTTCTTTTCCGGTAATCACTCTTTAAGTCCGCATAGCGGCATCTCTTTCGATAGTGGTCCAGGGACCAAGAACTAAACTGTCGAAGTGCAGGAGTCACAGTATGCAAAATGTTGTGTGGACTTCAGTGATGGAACGTTTCTCTTCCGGCTGACCTATTCAACCAAATATCGTGGACAATCTGAGAATGAGATTGCCCGCGTTTCCTTACAGATGGCTCCTCCCAGTGCATACGTACAACCATCCTCTTGGCAGAGCTTACCGAATGAGGCACGAATAGAAATGGGTGTTTTACCAAAGTTCTGCGTAGATTCAAACGTTGACATTTAAAGTAACTTAATGAGCATGAACTAATGGCCGCACAACCGAGTGGGATGGCTCAAGCGGTTTCGTCCGTAGCCCGCGTTTGGGAGGCCCGGGTTCCATTCCCGTGACCGACCTAACTGACCCATAGGTTTTTTCGGGAATTTTCCCGGGTCGCTAGGTGAATCCTTGGTAGATGAATTACATCCCCCGAATTCCTGTCCATACATTTCGCATTTAGGAGGCCCGGGTTCCATTCCCATGACCCAGCTAACTGGCCCATGGGTTTTTTCGAGAATTTTCCCGGGTCGCTACGTGAATCCTTGGTAGGTGAATTACATCCCCCGAATTTCCTGTCCCTACATTTCAATTGTCTCGGCGGTGCATTGCGGGATGATATGCTCTGAGGAAAAACGATATACCCTGCGCAGGACGGACTCCAGTTTCTGAGCCGATCTAGTGGGCCGATTCGCCGGTAGGCGGAATGCCAGTTGTGCAAGACTGCCTGGAGTATCTTGCTTTGGGGAGGAAGCCTCGGTCTCCGAACCGGCTTTGTGTCTGTATCGGGACCACAGCAGGCGGGGTGCCAATTGTCCTAAACCCACCACCGGGGAGTTGCTATCGGGCAAAGTGCAGGAACCTCGCCGTCTGAACTGCAGTGACTCCTTGGGGTCGGCCGCCATGTCTCATTTCACCTCATCCTCCCTCCCGGAGGGTGCCCCACTAGGAGCATAGTCACTAAAGACCAGTCTGGCCGAGGTGCCAAATCCCTTCTGAACAATCCATTATATATTCGTACACTGCCTTTATCTTTGGTAGATCGAAGGCCTCAATTGTGAGGAACTATGTACGGGCAGGTACCAATAGTTCGTTTCGTTTCGCCAGGGTTCGCTACGCAGAGGTAACCTTGACAGCCAAACTCAGGCTGTTCGATAAACATATCAAGAATTTGGGTACTGACGATGCCCCTCAAGGAGTTCACACTTCTCTAAAGTGTCAGGGTAGCCGTAGAGAACTGTGTCGCACTCTCAACCAGGAGTGAGGCATTCTGTAAACGCACTCATTTTTTAAAACCTCCAGCGATTTATACATGGTTCTGTTAGATAATAAAGCGATTTAGCTTAAGAAACGACATCCTCAAGTTCGTGTAGTTATAAATTTACTTAAGAGATTACAGTCGTCTTACTTTCTTTCCGAATACCTTTCGTCACTTGTGTAAGGTTTCCGTGACAGGTCCAAGTTCTCTTTGAGACTGTGGAGTCCAACCTCCCAAAAGTTACTCCGGCTGGCGTCATTGGCCTATCTATAACACTACCACCCGAGTGTCACATCTCCCGATGTAATGACAAAGGGACCCAATCACCATAGCTAATGCTATGACCCCTTCACGGGACCAGAGTTGGGCAGCGGTTATATACAAGCCCTGAATGATAACCCCATTACCCACTCAACGGCTACACACTCAGATGTATCAACAGTCCATCACTCTGCTCACAACGGAGGTGGAAACAAAATAAAAGCCCGAAACAAAACAGAAACGAGTCCAACATGACGTAGATTAATGTGTGGTGTTCCAGAAGAAAGTGAAGTAGCAGAAAAAGAATACAAATGACAGCGTGCAGTGAACATGAAATACATGGTCAGGAGAAGACTAGACAAGGAATATCGATCAACGGAGAAATGAGAACCAAGAAACGAAATGTTATAGGGCACACGAGCCTTCCTTGCATCTCCCTGCCACTATGAGGAAGAAAACCTCGTCTGGCTTTCATTTTATAACTTTTTCTTCTTTAGGATAGATTTTGGTGTTTTCGCAAATATAAAATACTATGTTGCCCATGCTAACATCTAGATTGTAACATCATTTGGATTTAGGTTAAAAAAGTATTTAACTGCCAGACTTGAACTGCTACCTTATCCGCTGATTATACATGACAAGTCATTTTGCGCCAGAATCAAAACTGACCGATTGTCGCTTACTTTAGCCTGAATCCAACTACCGTAAAATGAAACCTCGTTGCTTTCGGTTTCTGTGCTGCATTAAATTGATATTTATATATGTTTTTCTTTAGTTCTGCTTTTACCAAATGTTATCACGCATATATGATGGTAATATTTTTGCTCTGAAAGCAGTGTTCAGATGATCTGTCTTCTTAACTGTAAAAAGCAAAATACTCCAAAGAATTTGCTGTTTTATTGTCTTGCCAAGGCATTGTGCAGCCTTCTACTAAAAGTTCAAAAATATTTTATGTGAGAAAGGGGCAAAGCAGCAGTTTAGGGACGAGCTAACCGGAACCATTTTGGAAGTATAAACGTTCTTAAAACAAACTGCAGCATTTAATGTATGTGTGTAAACAAAGATGATTCTTTCTTAAATTTGTGAAAAATAGAGAGCAAGTTAATCGCTTCGACTCAGTGTATAAATTCTATTTTGGATGCAAGGTGGATGATGAACGTAGTTCATAGCCTATACAAACCTATTGAAAAACGGTTTCGCCGACCTTCTGAGTTCGTTAGAGGGAAAAAGTCGATCCATGTCTTTTGTTGTACCCATGATTTGAAGGAAGCGGCTGATCATATCAAAGTCTGCAAGTTTTGAACCACAATAGCTAGGAATGACCTAAAAGGAAAACACGCAATTTCGTATCCAGCAATTTCTTCAGCCATTCGCTCAATTCCTCAGCGGAACTGACTTCACCGAAACCTTCAGAAAATGCTACTGAAATTCATCATCAGAACGGTAAGCTAGACCATCCTCACAATACAGTATATCTGAAGACTTGAAATAGAAAAGCTAAGGTCCAAAGGTGCCTCATTTAATCACAAGAACTGAATGATTTAATAAGGAATCTAGTAAAGAATCTTAGTACACGTAAAGGAGAGTTGTTGGCTTCCAGAGTAAAGATCCGATATTTCGTATTTCCAATTTCTTGTAGAAATGGGCAAATAACTCCCTGTAGTGTTGTCCATTAATCCGAAATCAATGAGTGCGTCCCAAAACATCGTTACCATTTCTTTTCCGGCCGATGGCTCCTTTGGAGCAGATTCACCCGAAGCAAACCTTTATTTCCATTAAGCTTGATTTCCGGAATATGATAAATTCTCACTAACCATCAAAAAGCTCTTCGTGTTTCGTTTAAATAGTTCAAAACTTAGCTACGAAGTTAAAACCCGCATCCACCAGTTGTCAAACGTAAGCAAATCAGCTACGAATCGAGCAGACAACTGTATCTCCAAATTATCATACAAAATATGATTTGCCGTCCGGTCGACACATTTATGGCCTCTGCCACTTCGCAAACCTTAGTTCAACCATCAGCGACGATCATATCACGGGCTTTTTCAATGACTTCCTCGATAACCGTATCTTTCGATCCTGGGCACTAATCAATTTCCGACTTTCAACTAGTTTAAAGTCATTCAACTAATATGTTAACTGTTCCCATATATGGTGCGTAAGTGGTACTTCGTTTCAAAAATAACCCTACACTTTTCCAGCTAGATTCCGCTCCATTCTACAAGACAAGGACACCCTAAGTATGGCTTGAGTATAACATCTCACTTTATTTCGCCTGCAGATTGGCCAGCTAGCCGGACGTGAACCGTTTGGACTACCGACCGTGTTTGTACTTGAGGGATAAAGGATACACTCCGAAATTTTAAGTTGAAACGTCCTATGTTAGTAGCAGTGACGGATTCTCCCCTGGATGTCATGCCTTCTGCCTCCAACGATTAGCCACAAAGACAAGAGCCTGTGTCAGTGCAAAAGGTGACCATCAGTTGTGCTGTGTGTATTGGATGCATATATGAGCAATATACTAAAAGCAAATGAAGATACTCCTATCACAACCCAGATTTTCAATTTATTTTTTATTTTTAACTGATAGCAGTATCTATGGCTAGACTAGGTAGGCTATATTGAACCACCTGGCACGAGTCCAACTGTTTAAGATCAAATTAAATTATTTAGCTACTTACATTATTAATAGTATATTATGCAACGATTAAAATGCGAATACTAACCGAGCGAAGCGAAGCAAGCTTAATAATAATGATACGAGCGTTTTAATTACCATTACAGTCAAGTTTCAGACGACAACTTATGCTCCATCATGTATCTAAATTAAAAGTTTTATTTCAAAGTATTCATTTCTGGTTTGACTGATATGTAACCATCGTTATTCCATTATCTAAACTGAGACGTAGTACGCAGGCGCAGAAATATTGATTACTTCCCTATAAACAGCTGCTAACGTGTGACACAGTTTAACCTAAAAGAAAGTATAGACAAAACTGGAACAGATTGAATTCATTGAAATATCATTTGCAATTAATGCTAATGATAATATGAACAGAACTATTTCAAATATGGGTTATTTATTGTGCAATGAATTTGCGGGAATGAGTTTTGTTGAATAGTTGAAGTTGAAGGTGAATTTAATTTAATTTCTATGCCCGCCTCGGTAGCGTGGTGGTAGAGTGTCTGCCTCACGTTCAAGAGGTCCCGCGTTCGAATCTCGGTCAGGGTGAGTTACCTGGATAAGGTTTTTTCCGGGGGTTTCCCTTATCCTGAAAGGCGAATGTCGGGTAACTCTAAGCTCTATCGACCCTGGGCTCATTTGAGCATCATTTCATCCATTCCACTCATCGTCCGATATGACTTAACTTGGAGGACGTAAATTACAACAAAATGTGTATGCTTTCTTTTTCTACTATTTTCGGGTGTAAGTTTAATGTCAATGCTGCTAGTGTCACACATTTTGACTTTTTTTCTAAACTGGCACTAGTACCGTTGTCCATCCAAACGAGAATAATCGATACTCTCTCTTTCACAATGTTACGCGGCCACTTCGGATTGGTCGAATACCAATACTTTAATGAACAGGTGTACTATAATGAGGTCCATTAAAGTACTGCTACCAGTCGTATAAATGCTAAAGTTTGGCATGGTCGGGTATAAACAATTTTAAACGATTACTTCAAGATCCTATTCTATTATTCCTCTGTTGCTATTTCCACGAATCCTCTATACAGGTTTGGGCTTTGCCGGTGTTAAGGACACTGGGGCCGTGTGTTGTGGAAACGAGCTTGCTACGATGATGAGAGGGAGGTAGGGAGAGAGGAAAGGAGGGAGGGAGGGAAGGAAGGAGCATTCGCAAATAAAGTTTTTTTTTAATAAAAACAGATAATGTAATTCGAAAGTGATAATGACCACTAATTTACGTTATAGGGGCTGTTGAAAAACATCTCCCTCAAGAGGAAATGTATTTTTCACACCTACGTATGAAAATGCAATGATCATCGGTGCAATTCTTGTGCGATTCCTTATATGATATGCAAATGGTACATTTTGTTAGCTTCCCTATTAGCAAACATATCAGCCATATTCCGGTAACATTAAAAAAATGTCCTATCCTTTACAAGCAAAAAGTTTTCTTTATTAGGGACATTTTTTTTGAAAACTCGCGTAACGGTTTGGATAAAACATGTGCTTAAATTATTTACATGACTCAACAATACATACAGCTCCAATATTATGTAATTTATCCATGAATACTTTCTCATTCCGAAAAAACAGATTGTATATATATATTCGGAAAACCTAAACCTGTACCAACATGCACTAAGGTTAGGAGAAGAGCTCGTATACAATTTATGTCGAATAAATTTCACTTTCTGAAGCTCTTGCTTCTAGAGGAGGTACTGAAGAAACTTTTCGGAAAAGGTCCGTTTGTTTGTTTATTTGTTCATTCGTTTATATGTGTATTTGTGTGTGCGTGGGCTTGCATGTTGCTTGTGAACAGTATACCTATCTGAAAAATAAAGCTTAGATATAAGTTCAAGTTCTACTAAAAAATATCCTCAAAAATCTCCTCAATATAAGTGACTTGTAAAAACGGTGAGTAGCATAATCCTATTGAAAGAATTGTTACTGACATCTAATGTCCATTAACCGTTTGAAAAGTCGTTTGAATATTATATACAGTCATGTAAATATATATGCATACAATACTGGAATTGGAATTGATCATTGATATTTCCATATTAAATTAATTGACAGCGCTACGATTGTGAGTAGGAAGACACTCCGTTAAACAGTGTCATGGTAACAACAATTTGAGTATTAAACGTACCTCAAGAATAAAAACGACATTTCAATTCTGGCGGTATTTGACAGGGAAAAAAGTATTCATATACTATTAGAAATGTAAACACACAAACCACCAACGAAGTTCCTGCAGCATGCAAGGCCTTCAGTGGCAAGCTACACCTCCTGCTTATTGGTTCTCATATGTAGTGAATGCCGTGCAACTGAAAAATGGGCCGCAAAAGTATGCAACTTTAGAGGAAAAACAGGTAGTTATCTCCCAATATCAAAAGGGAAAATCATGTTCAAACATTGCTAATTTTATTGCAAGAAACCGGGCAACTGCACAGTCCATAATAACACGATATATAGAGAGAGAAAAGCTATCATTAACAGCGAAAGAAGAGGACATCAGAAGCTAGCGCAAAGGGAAAAGAATACAGAGGTGGCCAAATTATTAGACTAAAGCTCTGAAAACCTTTATTTACTTAACATTAATAGAGGAGCTCTCATATATATATGACACATAAACTTGAGTCCAATCATTTTATACATTCCTTTGTTGGAAATTAACATACCCTCAACCAATGTTTTACACTTATTTGTAATATCCCATCATGATGCCAGATATTTATAAGTGTCTCGATATGTTGGGTTTTAGTTGTAATGTGGGTTTTCTTTATTTTCTTCTTCACAGTGGACCATAAATTCTCGATCGGGTTGCTATCAGGACTATTTCCTGGCCATGGAAATAAAGATCTAAATCACGTAAATATTGTGCTATTTTCTTGGCTTTTTGACACGGTGCCCCAACATGCTTAAATACATGCATAATTTCCGGACCAATCCCTTATATTGGGTAGTAGTCGAGTTTGAAGAACTCCTAGGTACTGATCTTGCTTCATGGTACCATCAACAATGTACAATCTTCCAGTACCATGGACAGACATAACGCTCCAGACCATCATCTTTGTAGGGTGTTTCACAATTGGTTGCACACATTAAGGATGAAACTCTGCTTTAGGTGTCCTCCGGGCATACTGACTGCTTTCGTCATAGCATCAAATGTGGATTCATCACTAAAGCACACTTTAACAGAGAAATCCGCATAAATGGCATCTATTGGTCAACAACATACTTAATAAGTTATTCCTAATAATACCTCTATGTATCATCAAGAACTATGTTTATATCAAAGAGTGTGGGCCATACATACTTATGTACTTTTCCGGCTGTGGTACTTGGCAGAAATCCTTCCCATAACGAAGCAACATCATCGGCAACTAACTGCACCGGTTGGTTGGTATATATGGCAGGGAAATATTTTCAAAGTGCCTGTGACAACCCTTTCTCAGCAACCGAAAGAAGGTGGTATTGGTCTTTGGAATAAAGAGCTAAGATGTAGAGCGCTTCTCTTTAGTCGGAATTATATGCTACTGCACAATGATTGTACTTTCACCAGCAAGTGGTTACAATATTGGATTTCTGCCGTGGGACTCGACGCCCCACTAGATGTTAGACGGATTCCGACAACCTTAGACTACATGCGCAGCGATGTGCATGATCGAAGTTATCTACTGACCGCCACTGACTACACCTCTAAGAAAATCTATGAGCTGTTTATGCCTCAATGTAAGGCTCCCGCTATGCGCATATCCCGGCATTGGACAGCGGACACTCACTGTTCCGCTATGTTCTCCCACATCTCCTCGAAACATCAGTCAGCTAGACTCCGATCCCTATGGTTTATAGTGGTACATGACATCCTGGCCACCCGATACGGCTCTCAGCTTCAAGTAAGTGTCTGCAATGTGATGGGGAGGATACGCTACAGCATAGACTTTATGAATGCCCAGTTGTGGCGCCGATTAAGGGACGCCTCTGTTTGACCCGATATGCCTGATGTACTCCACAAATTCTTCTTTGTGATCACTCCGCCTGCCAGACATCGGTTTTGTGTGTGGTTACTAGCTCATACGGTGTATTATGTACTGCAACATTCGGAGTATGTGAATCCCTTTGACTATGTGAGTTATCTGAAAACAGAACATGCTAAGTTCCTTGGTGACAGAAAATCTGCCAAGTTTTATAAGGCATATCAATTCTTTTTTGAACGAAGGTAAATGTTTTTGTAGTTATTTAGTGCTTCTAGCAATCTCATCTTACTGTCAAACAAGTTTGTTCTCTCATTTGTTTTTGTCCAAAATGTAAATATCAGAATGTGAAACAAATGTACAAATATATATATTAAAAAATTGGAGGGCAGGAAATAACGAATAAAAATAAACACCGTGTATATAGATTCAGGAGGAAATATACTGTTAGTTTACCACTTAAACTCTCTGGATGTTAACTTAAGTTCTAATAAACTAAGTTTTTCTACATAAACACTGGTGTGTTAATATTTTATTCCATGACTGTATTTCGATATTGTCGACCGCTGACAGTAACTTAAAAAAAATGCTGGTACTGATCTGTGCGCGTATGGAATATGCCACAGACGAATTTTGTTTGGAATCCAGAACAACTTCATGCACAACGCCAAATTCTCTGTACTCTAATGTTCGACTGTTCAGTAAACCAAAAGCGGCTACACATTCTACTGCATGCGTCAAGCACATTGCACTATCCATATGCTTGCCCTATTTGACTCGTCCACACATGGCACAAGTATGCTTCAACTGCCCCAGCTGCTGCTTGGAAACTTGAACTCAAAAGTCTTTGATGCACCTGCTTTGGCTGGCTTTGCCCTAGTTTTAAAATGGGGCAGGGAGAGAAAAGAAACTCTGCATGAGGTGTAATCACTGGATAATGAAAATCAAATATTTTTATATTAACCCACCGAGTGAATTGAAAACAATTATTATAACGTGCATACTTGGTCTTATGATGGTATTTTAGTTAATTGATGGAAATTAATCATTTCTCCACACTAGTCGTTTATAGGCTAAGGTTTTTGATGGATAGAGTCAACATGAAAAATTCAATGCCATGGCCGGGATTTGAACCACGGATCTCCTGGTTTCCGTCCAGTCGTAACCCATTGAGCTACCATGGTCAACGTGCTGTCCCGACATTGAGTCAAATGGAGAATTCAATGTCGAGACGGCACGTTGACCATGGTAGCTCAATGGGTTAGAGCGACTGGGGAAACCAGGAGATCCGTGGTTCAAATCCCGGCCATGGCATTGAATTTTTCATGTTGACTATCCATTATGATGGTATGTCAGAAACAAAGCCGAGTTCATTAGCCTTTATATAATGCTTCGAGTAATTCACAATTCCTCTTTTGCTGTTAACCCGTAACTGGTGAGGTTGGGTGTCAGATACCCAGCTGAAACTTCGATACGCCACTGCTATCAGAGGATTGTGATTAGGTCTTTGTCCGCTCCTATAGCTTCAAGTCAGTTCGTTCCAAGCTGGCTGGAAGTGCAATGGTCAACAGAGCAGTGAGTTCTTTGATCTTATTCATAATTGTTATAAATTCTGGGTATTGCTAACCCAACCTCACCAGTTGCGTAACTTTATTGCGATATACTCGTTTTCCGTTTTAAAGGTACGAGGCATGTCCGTAAAACGTCTCCAAGCAGGCGGTGACACTGATACATGAGTTGAAGATGGAGCACCGGTGGAATGAGAGGGCGGGGGAAACCGGAGATCTCGGAGAAAATCCGCCCCATCACCGTATTTTCCACAACAAATTTCACTCTGCGGTCTCTTGGGATCGAATGCGGGACGCCTTGGTGAGAGCCAAGCGGTCTAACCAATGAGCCACGGCACGGCCTTAATGGGATATGAATCCTAATTCAGAACGTTAATTACTCTTCTCCCCCCTTCCAAATATTGTTTACAAAATGATTAAGGAGGATTATCTATGTATATACTCTAGCCATGCTTAAAGTGTGTACGGATGTCAATATCCCGCTGCAGCAACACTTATACAGCAAGTAAAATAGTGAAGCGTGAATGGAAATAGTCTATTACTACATTGCGTATATTATCACTTATTTGATACATTCAAGTAATGAACGGGATGAATAAATACTGTAATTACATTTAAACATGAGCAGCAGTAAAAAGATATGACGTTTGGGATAAGAGTCAGACGTAAACAGCTGACCACAGAGAACGTCAATGTGTTTATTGGCGGAGTGATACAACCGCAATCTTTATTTGCGTTCCCACTTTTAAGCCCGTAGGGACTGTAGGTTCCTATGGTTTGTGTTACAGTTTATAATGACGCTTGAAATTAGCGTTTTCACAAATTCCCGTTTTTTTTTTTTTTTTTTCTTAACCTTAATATGCCAATACAAAATGGGAGATCATTGCATGCGTTCCGCATTCATGGCGACAATACGGAATGGACGGGGAAAGGCTGTAAAAGACTGAATCAGTACTGTTCAGCCAAGAACGAACGATCGAAGGAAGGAAAAAAGGAAAGAAACAAAGAAAGAGGGAAAGAGAGAGAGACAGGGAGAAATAAAAAAGAGAAAGTGAGAAAGAAAGAGAAAGAAGGAAAAGAAAGGAGAGAAGGAACGAAGGAAGGCAAAATCGAAAGAAATCAAGAAATGAAGAAAGGACGGAACGAAAGAAGGAAAGAAAGAAGGAGGGAACGAAAGAAGGAAAGAAAGGAGGGAACGAAAGAAGGAAAGAAAGAAGGAGGGAACGAAAGAAGGAAAGAAAGAAGGAGGGAACGAAAGAAGGAAAGAAAGGAGGAAACGAAAGAAGGAAAGAAAGGAGGGAACGAAAGAAAGAAGGAAAGAAAGGAGGGAACCAAAGAAGGAAAGAAAGAAGGAACGAGAGAAAGAAGGAACGAGAGAAAGAAGGAACGAGAGAAAGAAGGAAAGAAAGAAGGAAGGATCGAGAGAAAGAAGGAAAAAGAACTAAAGAACGAAAGAAGGATCGAGATGAAGGAAAGAACGAAAGAAGGAACGAAAAGGGGAACGAAAGAAAGAAGGCACGAAGGAAAGAAGGAAAGAAGGAAAGAAGGAAAGAAATAAGGAAGGAAAGTAGAAAAGAACGAAAAGAAGGAAATAAAAAGGAAGGAAAGAACGAAAGATGGAAAGCACGAAAGAAGGAACTAAGGAAGGAAAGAAAAACGAGGAAGGAAAGTAGGAAGGAAAGAAAAACGAGGAAGGAAAGTAGGAAGGAAAGAAAAACAAGGAAGGGAAGTAGGAAAGAAATAACGAAAGAAGGAAGGAACGAGGGAAGGAAAGTGGGAAGGAAAGTAGGAAAGAAAGAACGAAAGAAGGAAGGAACGAAGGAGGGAAAGAAAAAAGGACAGTAAGGAAGAAAGAACGAAAGGAAAGAACTGAAGAAGGAAAGGAGGAACGAAGGAAGGATAAAGAATATTGTCTTTAAGTCTTAGTATTTAATTACACCTTTAGAATTGCATTCTAATATCATTTCATGAATATTTTAAAAGGGATTAACTTTTTAAAATATAATTATAATAAAAAATTATTAGGATTTTATGAATTTAGAATTTGTTATTAATTAAAGGAATTTATTTAGTGAAATATAAATTGTAATGTTAATATGAAGAATTAGGCAAAGAAGAAGGTAAGAAAGAAAGAAAGAAAGAAAGAAAGAAAGAAAGAAAGAAAGAAAGAAAGAAAGAAAGAAAGAAGGTAAGAAAGAAAGAAAGAAGGTAAGAAAGAAAGAAAGAAGGTAAGAAAGAAGGAAAGAAAGAAAGAAAGAAAGAAAGAAAGAAAGAAAGAAGGTAAGAAAGAAAGAAAGAAAGAAAGAAGGTAAGAAAGAAAGAAGGTAAGAAAGTAAGAAAGAAAGAAAGAAAGAAAGAAAGAAAGAAAGAAAGAAAGAAAGAAAGAAAGAAAGAAAGAAAGAAAGAAAGAAAGAAAGAAAGAAAAACTCTTGAACGCCAAACTTTTCTTAGTCCTACAGGGCTAACCGCCTTGTTTACAACATACGCAATACAGATGTGGAGCGGCTGCAGTTGCTACCTTCCATGGATCCTTTTAGCACTCTGGCAAAACGTCCACGTTTACTACATGTGGCACGAGATGAAGATGGAGCTCCGGTGGAATGAGATGGCGGAAGTAACCGGAGCACCCGGAGGAAACCCGCCCGTACACGAAATCTCACATGCGGTCGCCTGGGATCCAACCCAGGCCGCTTTGGTGAGAATCGAGTGTTCTAACCACTCCGCCACGGCGCGGCCTAAAGTGTCGCATACTCGCATGTCGCAAGTAACAAACGCTGTGGTGTATAATCAACACTAACTTTCGCTACGATAAATAGATCATACACACCACATAGTAAAGTAAATAATAAGAAATGCTAGAATGCTTCATTAACGTTTTATTATACCAAACTGCATTATGTTGCACACAAAACCATAATTAATGAACACAGAGTTTTCAGTTCACACACGAGCAATTATACTCGGGCGCGCTGATAGAAGAGGCGTTGCTGTCCACGGTACGGCCAGCATTCATTTAATGGCTTTAACTTTTGCACTTCCGGTAATAATGAGAATAAAACAAAACAGTGACAAGCGTTCCAGGAAGCTCTCCAAATATATACTACATGGTCATTATACCGTAAGTAAAGCCGGAAGCTAGCAGCGACGCCCGTTTACTTTACGATCCTACTAAAAATCTAAGCCTCGGCGACGAATAAGATATATTTAGACTTGTCCTCTACAGGGTGAAATCTGCTTAACGCTCGTTCAATTTTACATAACAGAAATCACAGAAAAATACGAAACTCCTTAAAATATACAACTGTTACTTGCATAAAAGTAATTATGATTAATGTTGGATGGAATTCATTGTTTTGGAAACATTTACCTTTGCATAAATCAGCTTTCCCAGGTTCCTTACTTTGGGCACCACCTAAGCACATTGAAACCTTAAGATTCACGCAGTCATTAATGTAAGAGAGCAGTTGAAAGGTTTGTGCAACCTGTATTTAACAAAGTCTTTTTTTTTTTTAATTTACGTCCTCCAACGTTAAGTCATATCGGACAATGAATGAAATGGGTGAAATGATGCTCAAATGAGCCCAGGGTCCATAGAGGTTAGAGTTACCCGACATTCGTCTTTCAGAATAAGGAAAAAACCCGGAAAAAACCGTAGCCAGTTAAGTCACCCTGACCGAGATTCGAACTCGGGACCTCTTGAACGTGAGGCAGATCCGCTACCAAGGCGGACACAAAGTCGGTATATTCGGAAATACAGTAAAGGTGTGGTTTAAACAGCTTCCTATTTTTAGGGCACCTGTGAATTAATAGAAAAATAGATAACGAATAGTGTGGAATAGTCTCCACGGATAAATAACAGACATGTTACTTGTTTTACTTATACATCAAGCTTTCACTACTCTTCTTCGAAAATGTTTAGTGTTTAACGCCCGCTTTTACTACATACGGCACCACAGGCGGTGACACTGATGGTACATGAGATGAAGATGGAGCACCGGTGGAATGTGATGGCGGGGGAAACCGGAGGTCCCGGAGAAAACTCGCCCCAACGCCGTGTTGTCCACCACAAATCTCACTTTTGCGGTCGCCTGGGATCGAACCCAGGCCGCCTTGGTGAGAGCCAAGCGGTCTAACCACTGAGCCACGGCGTGGCCATTCTTCTTCGAGTTCCCTAGTTGTACCACTATCGTGGTGGTAGGGAATTCCCATGCTTCTATCCCTTTTAAGTTCTGACCTGAGGAACCGAAGCTTTGAATCCGATAGAGAACCAGGATAGGTGATCAGTCCAATGCCTGGAGTAGAGGTGAAGGAGGTGGATGATATATCAGAGCGAGATGAATGATAGGAAAGATGGAGTAATTGGTGGAATGCTGACGGGGGAAACCGAAGGACCCGGAGAAAACCCATCCCAGCACCAAAATCTCAGCGGTCACCTGGGATTGTACCCCGGCCGCCATGGCGAGAGCCACGCGGTGCTTTCACTATTAAAAAACAAAATTAAATTATTTTCAACTTGAACCTTAGCAGAAGTTTCTTGTGACCTCTGGAAGATGCGCGTTTCCCTTACACCATACTGCATTTTTCTTTTCCTTTCTATTACGTATGCCCTCTATAGATACGAGTGTTATCACACTTTAGAACAGTAACGTGTTTTGATTTAAGCATGCCACCTTTTTGACATCTTTACATATAAGTATACACATAAACAGTCCCCTTCCTCATGCTTATCTTGATTTAAATGCCTAACTCTGCTGCTTTACAACACAACTCTTACACTACAACAGTAATTCACTTCACTGAATTATTAACGACATGTTACTGACCCAGAGATACTCACTTACATATAAACTTTTAAAACTAGGTTGCAGATTATTTGAAAATCATTTTACAAGATATTTGATTTAAGTTATCAAGCATAGTCTTATCTGTCAAATAATATCTATTAAAGGACAAGCTCTGTTAAACGTAGAGCACAACAGCTGGAACCATTTTTAATCTACATTTGTTTGCATGACAAAATTTAGGAGCTTAATCATACACTTGCAATTCCTGATTGCTGTTAGTCCAGTATGGCGTTAAAATAATTGTTTCGTCTCAAATGCGTACACACGAACACACCAATTTAAGCACTCATTCCTCTTAATGCTTCCGGGATGAGTACACAAGGCTGCTGTTTCGTTGCAATTTCACTGGAAAACAGTTACGTGCGCACAGGATTTCATCGCAACCTCCCACTCCGCCAGCACTACCAGCGGACGAGACTAGTGCCTCTCTGCTCTCCGCTTGCTTGTAAACGAAGTACTCCTCAGTGGCATTTCCACTGTGTGGGACTTGCCATAAGTCATCCTTTTACCTGGGTTCAAGGTGTTTTTTTTTCGCAAATATAACCTCCTCATATTTAGTTGCAATAACAAAAAACATTTAATTCAATATCCTTGTCCACATCTCCTTTTTCGCAAATGGAAACGTCAAGTTTAATGAAATGTGTAGTGTTTAACGCCCGCTTTTACTACATACGGCACCGCAGGTGATGACACCGATGATACATGAGATGAAGATGGAGCACCGGTGGAATGAGATGGCGGGGGAAACCGGAGGTCCCGGTGAAAACCCGCTCCAGCGCCGTGTTGTCCACCACAAATCTCACTTTGCCGTCGCCTGGGATCGAACCCGGGCCGCCTTGGTGAGAGCCAAGCGGTCTAACCACTGAACCGCGGCGCGGCCCTGTCGTCACGTTTAGATGTAATAACCAAGAAGAGCATTTAATTCAGTATCTTGAATCCACATCTGCTGCTCCAGAAACTACATATAAAGCTAAATTTACATTTTTGTTCAACGCTGAGAATGTCGCCATCGGCACTATCAGTGTCCTGGCCACATTTGTAATGCAATGGGTGGCTTGTCTGCCTCGCCGGAGCCCGCATTTTACCACGTTCCTCTCCCTCCCCTCTCTCTCTCTCTCTCTCGGCATACAGCATTTGAAGCGTGCACTCATTACAATATTCACTTAATATCAATGTCATTCGTTGTCTACAAATTCTCGAGATATTATACTGTCACTGCAATGAAAACTCATCACAATATACTTGGTAAACGTTGCGGTGAGGTGAAAAAAAAAAAAAAAGGCTACTATCAGCTAGAATCCCGATGTGTTTGCTGCCAGTGTCCTAAACATACTACCACGCCAGTGAAATGCTCCCCATTTCCCCAGGACAACTCGGCAAATTATCGTTGCTGTCCTCATTATTTCAACACGCTACTAACGTAGATCACAGCTTCCTACGGTAGCCTAGAGGCATCTCCTTACATCAGCTCCATTCGAACCGACATCACCAACAAGCCCCCCTGTACCCCACAAATTGCCCTTCTGCTCGAGGACAAACTTTTGACTTTCTGCGTTCTCCTTCTCTCCCTCCGAACACCTGCTCCAGACAAACAATCTCACTATCCTTCACTGGATTTAGAAGTAAAACGATCTTCATATACAGATACTCCAAAAAGTAGTCGTCTAATCATAGCACATAGAATATAACAAGCACAATAAAAAATATATATAGATAAGAAACGAACAATAACTATTTCCTTACATCGGTTGGTATCTAGATTTAAAAATAAATCGCAATTTGGGTTCATATATTGCTTAATTAGTGAACAGCTCTACGTTATTTAAAATCATGTCCCATTTGATGTCAAACAAGTATTCGTCTAGTAAACAGGATCCCAGGTATGGTGCTGACACACACCCCTTCCCTTTTCTTATGTAGATCTGCTTCATCCACTGTTGTTGACAGTTCCATCTGTTTTCAAAGCCGTTAACTGCTATTTACGTAATATGGATCGGGAACGTCGTGAAACTACAAAAGAAGAGAGAGAAATTTGCATCAGGTTGTTTAAAAAGGAAAATCATTTCAAGATATTGGAGAAACTATTGGAAGACTTATAGTACAGTGAAGACTATTATATACAGGTTTGATCAGAACAAAACTTACGAAAATCAATCAAGAAGTGGTCGTCCTGCAGTCAATCCGAGATGGAGAAACGACAGCTACTTAGAGAAATGAAGAAAAATGCTAAACTAAGTGCTTCAAAACTTGCTATTGCAGTTCAAACACACACAGGAAAGTCTGTTTTAGCACAAACTATAAGAAAAGTGCTGTATGAAGATGAGTATGCAGGCCGAACAGCCCGTAGAAAACCATACATCAGTAAAATCAACAGAAAGAAGCGAGTTGCTTTGGCAAAAGACAATAAATACGATGGGTTTGATTTCTGGAAGAAGGTTGTATTTACTGACGAGAGTCAATTTGAGCTCTGTAAGTCAAAAGGGCGATTAATAAGTGTGAAGAAAAGAGAATTGTGAGCTTGAGGAAAAAAATATATCAGTTTCAGTTAAACATGGAGGCGGTTCAATACTTGTCTGGGGCTGCACGAGTGGAAATGGTGTGTGTGATTTGTGTTTTATTGATGAATTATGAACCATAAGGTTTATGTAAACATCCTAAAACACATCTGTCCAAAAGTGTGAATAATATGGGTCTTTCTGAGGATTATATTTTCACACAAGGTGATGATCCAAAACACACAGCTCTAGATGCAAGGCTATGGTTGTTGTATAATACTCCACGATGGATGGTGACACCACCGCAATCCCCAGACATGAATCCAATAGACGTGTGGAGTATATAGGACAAAAGTATTAGGAATCATCAGATATTTAATATGAAGGATCTAAAGAACGCTATACTAGAGGAATGGCGTAAAATTACAGTGGAAACAACACAATCTTTGGTGAAATCCATGTCAAGGAGAATGCAAGAGATTATAAAGAGGAATGGAGGGCCTACTAAGTACTAACCCTAACATTCTACACCATTTTCAGTATGCAAACGAATACTTATTTTGCATCCTATATTGTATCTTTTCTTTTGAATGTTTAACTATGTTTATCTGAATAGATACTATGTTTCCTTATTGTATTCCTTTTTTCACTAATCAGTAAATAAGACAGTGTCCCTGCTGTACTTTATGTTGATGATTTTCCACTATCCATACATCAAACATAAACTCATGCATTAGACGAATACTTTTTGGAGTAACTATATTTCCTTGTCGTACGTAATTCAGCCTGCATTATGGTAACCCAAGTTTCCAATTAACGATTTACTCTTTCCAATATTACGTTTACCAGTGCGATAGGACATCTTTAACGACTAAAAGAGTACTTTCATACACATTTCTCGATCATGGCCACTCTCTTCTCTTCTGCGTTCTGCTAGTGAGGATAACTCCTGGAGACGTAGAACTACAAATCCAACGGCCATCATCTGTAAGACATTTTTCAGTCGTTCTCTGTAAAAATGCTGGCTCCCTCTGATCTCACTTCTATCCAGCCCACGGTATAGCTGGTAGCTCTTATCACTGAAATTTCGTGTACGTGTATCCCACCTTCTATAACCTGTCTAGCCGGGCAGCCCGATTCTCTTGAAGGTACGAGCCTCGTATTTTCCGCCTTGCTCACGACTTTCACTCTTCCGTCACCAGAGCTCATTAATGACTATGTACATTGTGATACTTTTCAGAAAAGATCTTTTAACAACCTCATATCACATTGTCGCTCCAGAAGATATTGATCCAACGGAGCGCCATTGTTTCTCGTCCTTGCAGGTTCTCTATTACATTGTTTCCTTTCCGACCTCATTCAAATAAGGAATCAGATTAGACGTCGATGACAGACCCTGACTTCACTGAACATTTAATGGGATATCACGTCCTGTAAAATAAAGGCTACAGAACGTTTCCAAACCTTCCACTCTCAACTAGCTACTTCTACACCAGAAGACGATAGGCGCATTCCTCCTACACCTATTGCTGTTTATAGCCATCGGCATGATAACATGGTTCTTAAGTCTATTTCTGCCAAATGTAAGGTTCTGTCCTCTAAATTCGACCGCGTGTATATGTCCCTACTACACAAATTCTTCGAAGAGAGGCTCACACTTATAAAACACAATCCACTGTTCCTGACCGTACACTTTTAACAATCCAAATGAATTATCCTATTTCATTTCACGACTGCAGAAATATAAATCTCGCGGAAACGATCTTTTTCCCAATGCCACATTAAAGAAACCCACTCCGAGACTCTACCTTAGCTATCTTCCATTACGAACGCTGCCCAACGGCTCGGCTATTTCCACGCCTCCTAGAAGTTGACTCGCATCACTGACTTTCCTAAACCCCAAGACCCGGCATATAGATTCAAGCTAGTCCCGGGTGCTGTGGACACTTGTATTTAAGATAATATACATTTTTGAGTGTTTATTTGATAAATGATATATAAGATTGTTGAGATATAGCTTATTTGTATTATTATATTGTTTTATTTGCTTATATGCATTCTAAAGTGTTTTTAGAAAATTTTAAAATTTTTATGAATTTATTTTGTTCTTAAAGTAAAAGGAGTTTTTAAATTTTTGAAATGTTTGAAATTTAAAAATTTAAAATTTTTGTATTTATGTTTTTTTTTTGTAGAATTTTAAAAAAGCTTTTTTTTATAGATTTGGAAGATGTTTTAATGTAATTATTGTTAATGTTATTTAGAGTGTATTGGTTACCAATACATAATATACCGGATACCGGTGTATGTAGTTTAGTAGTTTTTAATTTAACTGCATACCAGTATTATGTTTTATTTTGCTAGTAGAAGGTGTGCTAGATCACCAGGCGGCCCCACCGAGGTTTTCGTTAGTTTTCCCTGCGAGGATGACGCGCGTCAAGTGGCGTATCCAGTTCCATCCCGTCTTGACGTTGTTGATTGTAAGAAATCAGGTATTGCCCTATAGAAAAACCCCCGGAGTTATCCATCGCTCCCGGGTTGAAGGAGGCCAGGGTCTTCGGACTTTTGCGTAGATCCTCTGCATTTAACTGTCCGATTAATTTCAAACCCAACATTTCCAAGATCTTTGAGAAATATATTGGTGTCTCAATTGTCTCGACGATCTTTTACAGCTATTTCAATTTGTCTTTAAACCACAATATTACTTCCCACCAATTGCTTCAATTCATTTTCACGTTATCCATAGAATTTTAAAAGAGCTAATTAATACCGGGCTGCTCTAGGACAAAATCAAGGCTTTCGATTATGTGTGGCACCATTATCTTAAGTTTAATATCTTTCGTATAAGTCTTCTCCTGCAATGCTTAATGTTGATTCTTTATGTAAACTTTTACCAATGGACAGTTTGTCATTCACATTGGCGGTACACACTGCTCATCGAAATTCAAAAGACTGGTGTTCCTCAGGGCTCTCAACTTGCCTTGTACTCTCACTTCTAAGCATCTGAACCACCAACATGCTAACCTCGCGACGAGGATTGCATGAAATGTCTCAATATTGATGAACGCCGTTCTCAGCACCCCTTATAACTAGGTTGGTACTTATAGCGCAGTTTACTACTGCTAACAAAAAGGTATATAGATTCTTGAGCAGACTGTTTCAAATTAACTACACTCAAATCACCGCCACTGTGTCACTGGGGCCCGCCTCGGTAGCGTAGATGGTAGCGTGTCTGCTTCACGTTCAAGAGGTCCCGAGTTCGAATCTCGGTTAGTGTGAGTTACCTGGATAAGGCTCCTCCTGGGGTTTTCCCTTATCCTGATAGACGAATGTGGAAAACTCTAAGCTCCATGGACTCCGGACTCATTTGAGCATCACTTCACCCATTTTATTCATCGTCCGATATGACAACGTTGGAGGACGTGAATTACAGAAAACAATGTGTCACTAGGTCACTGAAGGCAGCTAAAACACGGTCTTGTAAGCGGTCAGCACACGCCTAGTGACTGCACGTGGGATTGGCAGGTGGTCTGCTATTTACATCGTCACTATGTAAAGTCCGGTAAAAGTGCAACACAACGTCGTTCAGGGTTTAATCTTTGGAGGCCTCTATGATTGCACATGAACAAGTAATGCGGAAGTTTTACAACGGAAAACCCTCGGTATAGGAGACAGCGTGCGGAGATCACATACACGCAATCAGGTCTGAGTCATTAAACGACTGCTCTGTACTTCAAGAACCACAAGGCACTATGCTAGAGGTGGGAAAGCTTTTGTCGCGATTCAGCGTGTAGTTACAACGTAACGCGACTGAAATTACACACAGCTTGGATCAATGTTGCTAGCTAGAGGCAAGAGCGTAGTTGCAAATGAAGAGTTCGGTGGTGGAGTTCGTGATGGTATTATCTACTAAACCTTCTCCGGGTAACGGAAAGTTAGTCTAGAATGGGAGGAGAATTTGTGAATACGTTTCTGTCAGTATTACGGTTGTAAAATTGGAACTGGAAATTGAAGGCATCCATTTTCAAAGAGAATTCTCACACACAAATGCAATAATTTGGCTAGATGCGATAACCTCAAACAGTTGTGCAAAATTAAATATACACAATCTATTCGATCTTTTGTTGCTGTATTAATAATATTTAGATTAACACATGTGTATAAACAATATTTCTCTTAATTTAAAGTGCAACTTAAAGAGCGAGGCCCAGTCATTCAAATTTATTAGCTCAATTACTTCTGTCCGTTACAGACATTCCACCAAATTTTAAAATTCTTGTAAACGGACGTGAAGAGGAAGGACACGAAGAATGAGAAGTCACAGAGGAAGGTTAAATATATGATAACTCTTATATTGTTATATGACTAAAGAATACAATATAATAGCTCACTATCTTTCATCAGTCACTTTAGAAGCTCTACAGCTTTAACTTCCCACTGCCTCGCAGCAGTACCTTCCGTGTTACCAATGAGGGTTGCGTTGTGTTGTGTAGTCGACGCAAAGCTGGCTTCTGTCCACCTCTGCATTATGCAGTTCCAAATAAAAAGTAGTTAATTACGATTCAAGACAGGATTTGTACATGATCGCCTTTAGTGCCATAGCAGCTTGCCCGAGGAATTAGGTCGTTCAACCAAGAGGAAGCTTTGTTTTGAATATGCTCCCCAAGAGGACTTCAATAAATTCGGATATTAAGAGATTATACGTTCCACTTCAATGCGGTGCTAATAGCATATGGAGCAAGAAAAATACGATTCATGGTTAAGAAGCGTCAAAGACTAGGTCTATTGCTACAACTTTTTCCTAATCAAGTCCCTACTAAACCTCCAAAGGAAAGTAATGAGACGAAGAAGTACGAAGGGTGATCAGATGCAACTGCGATTAGAGTAGTGCATTGATTCCAAGCCAAGTATTCCAGTCGGCCCTTGAGTGCTCTCCATCAAGTTAAATTGCAGAAAGTCCCGTGTAGTTTTCTCCCAATTCAGGTGTAGAATACCCGGTTCAACCAAACATGAGGCCTTTCGTTAGTGAACCTGAGGTATCTCATTTGGTATTATTCAGGGTTACCCTCTCCTGTCCCAAATTAGACGACTGTACGATAACAGCACCAACTGCAACTTTTTCGTATTTTGAAACTTCAAAGGCGACTAATTTTGAAGGATATTGTTTGCTCTACTATTCTAAATTTGCGGGATGCGGATGTGCAGTGCTGGTTGTCAAATCTGTAAATTCTAGGGCACACGTAATGCTAACACGGTCGCATCGGTATGTCTCGTTCTATGCTGAATGTTTTGCTTCTCAATTTAGACGCTAACCTCATTTGTCTCTTTATGTTCGCCAATAACACTTCTAGACCTTGCTGAATGTTGACATGACACCTATTGACTTTCCGTAAGGCAGAAAACCAATAGGATACTTGTCAATATTCAGCAGAGTCGGCAATCGTATCAGCAAATTAAACGAAAACTAGTAGCACTTAGCGCCATAAATTGAATTTAAATACTTGCAGCAAGCAGAGGTGAAATTCAAAATCGTATATCATATCTGAAGTAAAGCCCAAGAAATGACGCACGCACAATGCTGGTCATTTAGAGGTCACGCGACATCATAGAACACATAGATGTCCACAAGAGGGAAAACAATAGCAAACGTAATCGCAGATAACTGCTCCAACGTATATACATCCGTTAGCGGTGAAAAGATTAAATGCGGATTGCGAGTCGTCCTTCTCTAGCAGCGGTGCTCGACTGCAAGCAAGAAAGGGAAAGTTGAAACTAGTCCCTTCCACCCACTTATGCATGGTTACTGAGTTTCAGTGACGGCATTGCGGTGTCATCCTTACGTGCAGGAAATGAAAGATGCTCACATTTACCCGCCTCTCGCTACTAGGCCTCTCTGTCGTTGCTATAGTCACTGGAGAAAAGGGGGGGGGGACATGTGTATAATCTGTCGCAACCTAGTTTGATCGTGCTGTAAACATCTGGGTGGGAAGAGAGACAGAGACAGAGATATTGGGACAGAAAACGATTATGTTGTTGATTAGTTTAGCCAAGTTAATGGGTGTTTTCTTTTATTTGCATGCGTACGATAAACCCCTCCAAGTATAGCACCGTAGGTAGTTTTCTGAGCACTGCTCGCATTTTATCTTTCTGCTTCACATACCACATAGATGTGTTCTGTAAACTATATATAGATTATACAGAAGACAGGTGACATTATGCACACTATTAACTAATTTATGTTAAATTAAGCTGCATTTTATTTAACAATTACTAAAGAACACTGCTATTATACAATAGTTTTGCATTCATATACCAAGCAGGTCTCTCGAAACCAGGTCTACATCGAGTTGAATGCTGATTAAAATGTTGCTTAGTGTAGAGTTGCTTCTGATATTTAACACTGTATTTCCTATACATCTCGCGTACCTCACAAGCCCAAGAACACTTATGTATATGCAATTTAAAACCAGTAAGCTTTTCATCATGGAGCAGGCCGGTGCTTCAGCCGAAATGAAACACAATCGAGGCAAATCTTTAAAAAGTGGCGAGAGGTGAATGATCGCGCATTGTTTCGCGGTGCTTAAAGAAAGAACCCGGAATCATATATAAAAAACATTGAGAAAGAAACTGATGATCTCCTTGGTGTTTCCGCAAGTAGTGTACATAGTGTTAGAATGGAACAGCAACCATCCGGAACTCTAAGAACACCGAGAAAATCGCGTAAATGCAAACAGCGCGTGGAGAAATACGACGATTTTACGAAAAGTGCTATACGCAGTAAAGTTCATGATTATTTTTTAGAAATGGACCAACTCATAGATTTTATAAGTTAATGTGTAACCCAACTATATTTATTTATTGTCTAGAAGTTAGCGCTGCTATGTATGCTGCTAGTGTTGTAAAACTTAGGTGTGTACATGCAGCGTCTAGCACGTGGCTAGTTGAGTCAGCTCTGCCTTGTTGTTTACAGCAGGATTAAACTAGACAGAGATAGAGTATAGGAGAAGCGAGCAAGTTCTGCGAAGCTGAAAATCCTGTTCTCTAGAAATAAAATTAGGAGTCTCTCCCGCATTCTCTGCACTGAGCTAGGAGCAGCTTTATAGGATTGCACCTGTAACAGTACTGTATATTTATCACTACACTTCGGGCACATGCTGTTACGTTGCACTTTGGAAAATATGTGCGGACACGATTTCACTGCAACCTCCCCCTCCGCAAGCACTGCTGTCCATTCATAACGTCAGTAGCAAACGAAACTGGTACCTCTCGCTCTCTCCCACTCTCCACTTGCTTGTAAACAACGTACCGGTGTAACAGAAGTTAAAGCTATGTCCAAAGCTCATTTATTACTATTGCAGGAGTTAATAAAACTTCAAAAACACTTCGTTTGAGTATTGGAGTTCGTTCCGCACATGTAAGCGCAATCAGAATGAGAAGCACTCCGAATGTAGGCTAGCTAAGCGGCGTTTAGGATCAGGATTTCATTACGGAAGGGATTTGGTACGTAGGCCAGCATGGTGGGCCCATTGTTCCTATGCCCCCAAGTGGGGTACTACAGAGAGGAGGGATAGAGAGGGCGGCCGACCCAAGAAGCCACAACAGTACAGAGGGCACGGTCCCTACAGTTTACTTAGACACTTCCCCCGACAGGACAGGTTAACGGACACGCTCGTCGGACGGCAATGAGCCCAGCAGCCCAGCCCCGAAGATCCCTGGCTGGCTTTTTTTTTTTTTTTTCTTCTTTTTGTAATTTTACGTCTCCAACGTTAAGTCATCGGACGATGAATGGCATGGGTGAAATGAGGCTCAAATGAGCCCAGGGTCCATATAGCTTAGTTATTCGACATTCGTCTTTCAGGATAGGGAAAGCCCTGGAAAAAACCTTATCCAGGTAACTCACCCTGACCGAGATTCGAACTCGGGACCTCTTGAACGCGAGGCAGACACGCTACCACCACGCTACCCGAGCGGGCCTGGCTCGCAGTCCCGAAATGGTCCCAGCAGAGGCGCGGAGACCGGCAACCGACCTACCGGATGATGATTATGGTTTAAGGGCGCTCAACTACGGGGTCATCAGCGCCCTTAAAAAAGACAAGTGTGTTAAAAAACTATATAAAAGTTTAAAACACTAAAATACTACACGCCAAGATAAAAGCACTGGCATAACGGTGAGGCAAAGACTAAAAAAGAACTTAAAACCATAAAACTAGCAAAAGGTTAAAATGGCTAAAATACCCAAAGTGTTTGGGCCTAATTTCTAAAACCTACAGCTAAAACAAACGCTAAAACATTGCCCACCGCAGTCTCGTCATCAGCAAGGATCTCTGCCAAGCTGGACGGCAGCTGGAGAGATCTGCGGAGAGGTGCCAAGCTAAAACGATCTAGAAGCAAGTGACGGACAGTCAGGTCAGCACCGCACAGCGAGTAAACGGGAGCCTGGGCCCTATTTATTAAAAAGCTATGGCTAAAATAACAATGTCCAATGCACAACCGAGCAAAGGTGATTTCTTCCCGCCGCGACAGCCAACAGGTCACCCAGTTGATCGGAAGCTCTTTCAACATGCGAAGCCTGTTGCCACGCAGGACCTACCGGAGAAGGAAGTAGTTTACCTCAGAGCATATCATCCTGCCATGCACCGCCGAGACACCCGCCGACACTTCTATCCTGAAAGACACCACCAGAGGAGAGATGATGTGAAATGATAATGGAGATGAAAAGGAGGGCCAGGAAATTCGGGGGATGTAATTAACCTACCCAGCATTCGCCTAGCGACCCGGGAAAAGCCCCGATAAAACCCATGGGTCAGGTAGGTCGACCACGGGAATCGAACCCGCGCCTCCCGAATGCGGGCCACCTGAGCCATCTCGCGTGTAACTACAGGCGTAAAGGTGTCCATCACCTTTGCTGATTTGAACTCCTTTTGCCCTTCACGAGACATTTTAGGCCATTTTCATTTTCATTCACTCACGTTACCCCACTGCTTAACATTTAAACTCTCCCAGATTCATATTTATTTGTATTACAAAGCGTAAATCAAGAAAGAGGAAAATGTTTGATGAAAATGTTCTACTAAATACAACAAGGTGCAAAATCCTTAATTAATCGGTTTATTCTTCTTCCGCTTTAATTTAGAGAGCTATAAACGCTTTAAGATCCATTATGTAGAGGAAACGCACGAAAACCCAACGCAATACGACTCGGCAATTCTCTCTCTAAAATCAATTCTGTAGCGTACGTTTTAATTAACATGGCGACTGCGTAAACAAAGTCGGGGTGAGAGGACGGCTGCAAATGGAAGGGGAATATGTTGTCTGGGTGAAAAGGCAACATTACATCTTTACAGAAGCAGCAAACGAATTCCTGACTCAAGTGCCATTTATGTATCAACATTCGCTTATGCACACTAAACCGTAACAAACCAGCGTTTCCAAACACATGACATCTATTCTATTCCATTCCATCGCATGGTACAATTTCTTCCCGTATTGCTTTAAGAATTTCGCATCATTTTAATCCAACGTAAGAAGAGAAGAAACCTTCACCACAGCAAAAACAAGTTAACTATCAGTTACCTCACTCAAATGCTCCACGTCTGGCTTAGCTCTCTGCAAAAATGTTAAATCATCTGAGCTCTTAACAGCTTTATTCTCAAAGAGATGCTAACTGAAGTTGAAAAACAGTCCCAGTTCAGTTTAAGGTTCAGATGTACACGGTGTTCATTTTTATCTGTGGTTTTACCGCGCAAAATTTGACATCATTAGCATTGCTGATGGAGCGAGTTTATATACGATTTCCCTAGCGGCTTGCCATCGTACTTGATCTGCTTTTAGGGCTCCCTCTACCGGCAGGTAAATATACTATTTGAGGGTGGGTCCTGCCCGCGTGCGTAATTTGTTTTAATGAATGTGAACACTAAATTACGTATAAATGCAAACAATATCTTGCAATGTGGTGTTTCTCTGTGAAAATATATAACCTAATGTAATTTAATAAAGGAATATCAAATTAATAACAGCAATAGTTTCAAAATATTTTAGCAAAAAACAGACTTGTCTTTTTTTTTGTCTTTTCAACAGTGCACGTCATATCGAATAATGAATGAATAAATGAATGAAACGGAGAATATGATATTCAAATGAGTCCAGGGTCCCTAGAGCTCAGAGTTATCCGACATTCGTCTTCGTAGGCTAAGGAAAAACCCTGGAAAAACCTTATCTAGGTAACTCATTCTTAGCAAGATTCGAACTCTCGACCTCTTGAGTGTGAGGTACACACGCTACCTTACATCACGGAGGTGGGAAAGAAACAGATTTATATTATATATTTATAATATTTACTTATTATGTTTATTACTTCTAAATTGGGACCGTCACTCTATAGCGTCGTGTATTTCTCATTTTGCGAGTACCTGATCTTGTATCTTGTAAATGTTTGATTCGCCTACTGGTTTTAAAAGAAATAAGTATACCAACATTAATAAAGACATTTTATATAGTGTGAGAATGACAAAAAAGTTTATATAATATACTGATAAAACGTAAGACGTTTATTTTGCAAACAAAAGTATGTCAATTTGACGGTACCTGCACACTTTTGACAACATTACGCTCCGCGGGACTTCTCTGAATGCTGGATAACGCTGAATAAAGTCCTCTATGCAGCGGTTTCAAATATATTTATATGTGGCACCAATTTTAATGCCACTACGAATGTAGCATTCAACCTTGAAGACGCGGTGGTCTGTCTACACATTCAACTTTAGAGTAGAAACGTGCTACTTTACATATATACTAGAGTGATAATCATGATTAACGTAAAGAGGGGTGAAAGGCGAGGCTGGTTATATTAGTTATAAGCACAATCACACTCAGAGCGTTGTAGTTAGTTACTGTTCTGCAAACTTTACCGCTTCTTCACCGCTAGAGCGCTGATTTCAAAGAAGACGCGCCAGTGAACTATGACGTCATTCTTGCTCAATCGGAGTGCGGAAATAACGAATAAAAATGAACACCGTGTAGTTTTATTCATTTTAACTTCTTTCTCCCTAAGCTGCTGGGGAAGCACAGTGGTTTCGTTAGCGACTCTCGTGCTGGGGTCCGAGTTCGATTCCCGGCTCTGGGGTGTCGATTTTAATTCGACCCTATCCGCGCCTTCACCTGTCTAGCTCATGTGAAGTGTCCCCTATGCCCAACGTGGTTCGGAGTCCACGGTATAAACTGTAGGTGCACTCGCCTCACCGTCACCTTTGCTATCACCCTATCATTGGAGGTAATGGACACCGCCCTCTGGGTACCTCCACATGAAAAATGGGTTCGGACATCACGTGGTGGGGCGAGGTTACTCCGAAGGCCGTAGTTGCCATATGGGGAACGTTGGTATACATACATACACCGCTTTCTCCCTTGGCATACATAAAGGTATAGTCGACAAAACATATGGACATGTTGGCAAAATAGTTCACCAGTTGTGTGTGTGTGTGAATTAGATTGGATCAGATTTGGCTACGGAGTGGATTCGGCACGGAGTTCCAGTCTCTTGGTCTATTGCACTTATCCCCAAGTGGGGCATCCCCAGGAGGAAGGATGAGGCGAACACAGGCGGAGGAAGCCGTCACAAGTAGTCACAACAGTGCAGAGGGAAGGGTCCCTACAGTTAACCATTTGGAAATTCCCCGGCAGGCCAGTACAGCCAGCATCCCACCCACCGTGGTTCTGAAACGGCCCACAAGACCGGCCCGGAGACCGTCTTACCGAAGGAGGAAGTCTTTACCAGGAGCATATCATCCTGCCATGCAGCGCCGAGACTCCCTGAATGAAGACGAGAGATGTAAAATGATAATAACGATGAAATGGAGGTTGAGGTAATTCGGGGGATGTAATTAACCTACCCAGCATTTGTCTAGCGATGCGGGAAAGCCCTAGAAAAAACCCATGGTCAGGTAGATTGATCGAACACGGACCTCCCGAATGCATCCCGCTTGGTTTCTGTGTTGTCGATGGGAGGGGCTTTTTAGACTCCAGGTATTGTCCTACGGAAAGATCCCCGGAGTCCTCCATCGTCTCCCGGGTGATAGAGGGCCCGAGTCTTCAGACTCTGGGATAGACCTCGCACTTACATGTAAGACCAAATGGGAGCTTCTATACTGTCACAAACACTTAACTGTGAAGTTCCTGCACATTAACATTACTTCCTTCTGAAGTCTGATCCAGAATACTTTCCTCAACTTTAAAGCTAGCGATTTCAAACTTGATTGCGATTTGCTTTAATTCAAACATTTGCGTAACTGAGTTGCATAGAGAATAATTTTGTGCCAATTGACTAAATATTGTGGTTTAGAAGTTATTTTCAAATTCAAGAGGGGCTTCCACCTTAGCTTCATACACAAATGTCTTCTTTCGGGTGAAGCTTTCTGGAACACAGGTTCAATTTCAAGTGGTTCCGCTGTTTGTTAACTGTTACACTAACCATAGCATAACCAGAACTAACATAATTATTCAGAAATTCATGTTTCTTCATTATTTAAAAAACGAGATCAAAACATGTTCATTCTTTGAATAGTTTTACTCGTAAGTTTCACTTAGGACCACACATCATACAAAATCAGACATCATAAAATCTAAAGATGTGATATTATTCAAGAAATCGTGCTTAAGATATTTCTTGAATATAAATAATGTACTGCATATTGTCTGCGCGCCAGAAGATGACGAGAGCTACAAGAGTGGAATTGAACTTAAAGTCTGCTCACGTTCTCTCTCAACTTGTTTACAACGAAATGAGTATGTGAATCACTCATGTTGCCAGATCAAATTCGCTTTCCGCACTCGACATTGAAGTTGGGCGTCAATACTTGCACAAATGCGTACATACTTACCTGGAATACGTCATTTACTACACCATATAAAGTATTACGTTGGCAGCTATGTGCAGCTCGTCGATGCACGTCCAATTGTTAAATACAACTCCACTTCTGCTAAGGTGTATTCGAGAATTTCCAAATAGTCTGCATCAATATTCTGCATATATTCTCCCCCCCCCCCCCCCCACTTATTAAATTGGCCAGCCTTTTGGCAGTTGGATATTAACCCTTGTCATAGAAATCAAATTGTTCTACATAAAACACACTTTTGAAAATTGTCTAAGTTGGTAGCACGTTTTTAGCTGCTCAATGTTTCACTGGAGATCTAAATATGTAAACTTCTCTTAATTTGGTAAACTGTTTGCCTTCTTTAACAATGTTCGTCACAAAATAAGCACTCAACGTGACAATCTTGTAACATTAATTCTCGACTCTAGGCGGAATTTGTACTTTCGAAAATGTCTATAATTGACATCTGTTTGAAAAAACAATACATATTAAGAAGAATATTCGTAACCTATTTATGTACAATCTTATGAGTTGTTTCGCAGTTACTACAAGGCGCACCAGCACTAGGCTAGCTAAGCGGTATATTTACTAACTATAAAAAGCACGTGTGCACTCTTAAAAGATCGCCACTTCACTGAATGCACGGTACAAAATGCAACTGCATCATTGCACGTGTGTGCTTTCCTTCGCTGACAGTTAATATTTTTCCCCCTCTCTAGTCAGGCGCCTTAACTTTCCATATCTCCAAAACCAGATGTGCTACAAACATGGGATTTAGGCAGTAATAGCTCTGAAGCATGGGAAAAACAAAATAATTCTGTAATTAGTATCTTTAGAGCGCGTAAAGAAATTAACCGCATGCTTCGGCAAAGCGAGCCAGTATGCCTGCTTAACTGTACAACGTTGCACGCACCGTATTGGCTAGTAGCCATAGAACAGCCACGCCTAGCGCGGCCTTATGTTCATTCCTATTTTGTAGCAGGCTGTTTTCAAATGATGTTGGGCCTTCAGTGCCACCATACTGTGCAACAATGGAAGCCTTATAGTGCATATTATGTTTCCGCTAGTAGGAAGGGCTGTCTGTCAGGTGAATTAATACATGCTTCTTGCGCTAGTTCCAGATGTTCTAATTTCGCAAAAATTAATCCTACCTGAAGTAAATAGAATGCAGCTCGGGAGAACGTCCACTGTGTTATGTTCATGACGCTTAAGGAAGTGGACTTACGTTTACACTTCAGAGCTAAATTACAACTTTTTCTTGGTTGAAATAGTCATAGAAGAGGTGTGAATTCTTGCAATGGCCGTAAGCGGTGAATTTAGTGGCCATGCAGGTGGGCTCGAAACATTATTATATTTATTATTAGGGTATATACACATTTTATAAATGCAAAGAGAAAGGTAAATAAATACAAATTCAAAACTGTTCAGCAAATTAGAGCTAAAACATAGGGTCTAGGACAGATAAAGCGAGATTGTCTCATGAAGCTCTTAAATTATCTTGTGCTAGGCAAGTGTACCAACGTGAATGGTAACGCATCCTAAAAATGTCTAATTCGCTGAATACCAAAACTCGCCCCATTTATAACAGCTCAAGCTTTAACCTATCGTTTTCGGTTTTGTGCTTCACATTGTTTAGAGGTACATATGTCAGATATTAACACAAACTAGAACCTAACAACAGTTTAAGGCAATATTACCTACTTTAATCTATTACACCTGTGCACTATACATTGAATATAGCAAATCGAGGTTAAATTTCAGAATAACTTCAAAATTAATTTGAAATATGTCTATTGTTACATTGTTTTAACTGCTTATTTCAAATATGAAAACAACTGGGGTGTAGTTTTCTTTAATTCATTAATGAGAGCACAAATACTTCACGCGTTAGGCTTATACCAATTATCTGTTTCAGATGGGAAGAGTTCTGGAGTCCAGCTAATCAGATGCCGTATCACACTCAGCGTTGCCAGCTTGTTACCCCTCTCTCTCGCACACTCATACAACATGCAGGTCTGCTTGGTGCAGACGTAAGGGTAAGCAAATTATATTTTACAAACTTTTACAATGATGCAGTTGCCAAAATTAAATTTGGAAAAAGCATTTTCGCAAATTATGTATATTTTAAAATAATATAATTATAATTCTAGTTTATGAATTACCTGCTTTTCTAATCCAAAGGAACTGCCAGTGGCTCATCCATATCGCTGTCAATGTCACTTCCGTTAAGAGACAATTCGTCATTGTCACTGTCTTCATCGTCTGAGTCTTGCAAATTTATGATTATAGGTTCCAAAATCTCGTCACGTGCTATTTGTTTCTTAAAATCGTCTTCTTGAAGGTTTTCTGCATGCCTCACGCAGTTTTCCCCGTCCTGTTGTGTTAACTTGTCAATTTCTTCGTGAACAAGTACGTGACCAGACACGTTCTGCCAGGCCAGCAGGAAGTGTATTGTTTCCTCTCATTGAATTTAACAAACACCTTGGCTTATTCAAAGTATTTCTTTTATCACATCATGTCAAATATTTACGTTTCAGTTCTGAGTAATTTCAAATATACGTACACTCATACATGCCAACCAATAATGCTATTCATTACATTGCTTACGACGCGATGTGTTGTAGTACTTTATTCGTATTAGGAAAACTAGATGAGCTAAAAATATGGTTTTTTTTTACGGTTATGTTAAACACATTAATCTCTTCTTCCTCATGGATCAGTTTTTACAAAATCTGAATTTTTGTCTTAGCCCGAATAGTATTTATTAGAGATTGATTAGTTTGGCGCTCGTCACACACCACTTAGGGGGAATGCAATACGACAACATGGCAGGATTCCGATTGGTTGCTCACCTAGCAGCGCTCAAGGACAAACATCAACCCATTTGAAACACATAAGGTAGTCAAACAAAGCTTTTTTTGGTGCTAGTAATTGTTTGTGAAAATTAATGTTACTGAAAATGGATCCCTAGTTCAAACATTGATAAGAAAGAATAGGAAAGAGTACTCCAATGCTCAAGTGTGAAAGAAATACACAACTAAAACAACTTATGGGGCATCTTACAGGAAAGTATCTACTGCTAAATTTTGTGAAGAAATTAGTGGTGAATAAAATTGTTCAATTTTATGCCCGATGCCCTGAAGAAAAAAAAAAAAGTTGCCAAGGAGCTGTGCATGAGAAAAATGCTTATTCATGGGATCCAAACAGAGCAGTCACGTGTTTGAAAATTTTCAGGTAACTTGGCAAGTGATTTACCATAATTTTTCCTAATATTGTGTTCCTAAAAGTACAATAGCTTTAAACACAAACAAGATATCCGTAGGATTGCTTTTTCATTATATTTTCAGCATCTCTAGCACTCAGAAAATAATAAGCACAAAAGTTTATTAATTTGTCAGACAATGTTGCTATTTGTTTGTTTGTTTGTTTTTTTATTTATTAATGCCTTCCAACCTACGTCATATCGGACGATGAATGAAATGGGTGAAACGATGTTTAAATGAGCCCAGGATCCATAGAGTTTAGAGTTACTAGACATTCATCTTTCAGGATAAGGGAAATCCACGAGAACCTTATCTGGATAACTCACCCTAACCAAGATTGAAACATCGGATCTCTTGAATGTGGGGCAAACACGTTACCACCACACTACAGAGGTGAGCAGTCTGGTAATTAGAAGCGTTCTGCCACAAATATTCAATCTTAAACATTCAGTTTACTCTTCAAGCATAAACTCTTGCTTCAAACCACAAACTAGTGGCACAAATGAAAGATTGGTGGAACATAAAGGCACAATCCCAATATTAAGTATTCTTTTCAAGAAAGATTAAGCTCCTGAGTCGAGAAGGGGGAAAAAGTTTGGACTGAGTGTAACTGTATACAGTTTAAAAGCGGATATTGCAAACGCACTTAATTAATAAGGACTTCATTATACATGGAACTTCATTTGTTCTTTCACACTACCCGTGTGTAGGACAAGGTTTGGAAAGATTCAGCCAGACTGAAAAATTCAATGCCAAAGCCGGGATTTGAACCACAAATCTCCCGGTCTTGGTCCGGTTGCTCTAACCATTGAGCTGCCATGGCAACATGCCAACGCAACATATTCTCAAACTGACTTGTATTTTTCCCGCTAACTATTAGGAGTGCTCATATACACGTGAGACAACTTACAATATGTAGGTGCTTAAAGGCGCGAGATTTATAGTTTAGACCACTGTTAGGTCATTAATGTCCTGCTGGCACGTTGCCATGGTAGCTGTGCGCTTCGAGCAACCGGAAGCCGAGATATTCGTGGCATTGAATTTTTTAGTCTGACTCTAGCTAACCAAACAACATATTTTGCTTACGACCATTTGCTCCTGCAACATTCACACAGCATAAACATTACAAACAAATGAGTATAGCCAGAATGAAAAATTCAATTTCATAGCCGGGTTCATTCCCCGGCTATGACATTGGATCTTTCTGTCTGGTTCTACTCATTAAAACTTAGCCTACACAGGCTAGTGTGGAAGAAATGATTATTTCCATTAGAAACAAAGTTCTTATCTTTACTCCTTACCTGTTTACTACGCAAGACCATTTGAGCATCAATTTTACTTTACTAAAGCGAAATCATAATTACGTGAACGGTATTGCTTATTAGTTTATATATCATTACGTTGTGTAAAAGTTATGCTTGGATTGACAACACAGATGGTTAGTAACTTTTAATTTTCAATAAATTCGTTAACTAGAAAATAGAATACACTACCTATATTGCACTTACAATTATCCCCCAAAAGTGTTGAGATAATTGTTGAGAAATTGTTACAAACTAAAAAAATACGAGGCGCATCCAGAAAGTAAGTTTCCCGATTCTGTTTCCTTTAAAGTAAACGTATTTAGCCAGGAACATTACGCAAGCATAACAGATCTATGACGTAACAAGTATATGCTGCCCGGACAGGTCTCGCCTAGAGTCAGTAGGGCGGCGAAGTGGCGTCTCTTATTCTCCCGCCGCCTGCGAGATGCGATCAGTCATAAAGTTCCTTATCGCAGAAAAGCATATCGCCTATCGAAATTCATGTCAGCTCTATCAGGTTTAGGGTAGAACAAATGGTGTGACGCTGATCCGAAGGTGGTCGAAGTGCCATGATGAAGAGCGCAGTGAGCGACCGTCCCTCATTAATGATCACCTGGTTGACCTGGTGCGGCAGCGCATCATGGAGAACCAACAGGGCTCAGGCAAACATTTTGCCGCAGATATCCCGATCTTTGTTGCATGAAATTGTCGCTAAGTACCTGCTATTCAAGAAATTGTGTGCCAAGAGGGTGTCGAAAAACCTGACACCCGAGCACAAAACGGAACGCTTTGAACAGCACTGGCATTTCTGCAGCGGCATCATGATGGATACGAGTTCCTCGACAGGGTCGTCACGGGCGATGAGACGTGGATTTCGCACTTTAGCCCAGAAACCAAGCAGCTGTCAATGCATTTGCAGAAGTTCGCCTGGGAGCCGTTTGATCGATCACCATTCAGCGATGGTCCCAGTGATTTACATCTTTACTCTCCGTACAAAGTTTCGACAACGACGAAGAGCTGAAGACGACTGCCACACGGTGATCCTATCCACAGGCGGCGGTCTTCTACGACATAGGAACACAACAGTTGATCCCACGATATGAAAAATGAAGCAGCAAGTGTAAATAATGGGTGGCGCACAATTCCACGTTGACGCTACAGTTTGAAGCAAATAGTGTTTAGCTCAGGGTAAAGCAATGAGGTTTCTCCCAGGGCATGCGTATGTATGAGAAGGATAGTTTTAATGACACTGGAATGCCCGTTTCAAACTGATTTAATGACTGCTTCTTTTATCATTACATCGAACCTGATGTTGCCGACGAAGGGTTACCAATATCACTGTTTAAACGTACTGTATGTGAAATGCTTATTACTCGATAAAACTTAATTCGTTCTTCACGTACATATGAACCGACAAATATCTTCTCTCATCACTCCTGGTCTATATTCTCTCATCACTCCTGGTCTGCCTTGCCCAAGAGAGGAGAAGAGGACTGCTGTAATCGGCTTCACGCCCTTACTGGGCACAGCTGCGCGTGGGTGTATGTGACTTTCACTTTCTCGAAGCCCTTTACTCAACCAAAGATCGCCTTTGTGACTATTTTGTCATGCCATTATGAAGGGTCCGAAGAATACCCTATTCAAACAAAGTCGAAGTGCTACCCTTTAGAACTCTGCTAAGGACACTGTTTCTTACGTTTCTTTTGTTAAAACAACTATTCACCCCAACTGCTATTCGACTCAACTGCACCTGCACGCGTTGTAACAAAGAACCAACATTCCTTTAAAATCCATCATTATTCTTTACTTATGGCAATCCTTTAATTTCGGTATCACAAAGATCGGTATTCTTTTGGTAACTATATCGAAAAATAGCTCAAACATTGCAGTACCTACTGCCAATAAAGTTATTCATATAACTATGTTGTCTTTGTCTTACTTTCTGGATGCGCCACGTATAGTTCCCAGTATGCCAACAGATCATTTCAACTAAGAGTAACTGAAGTGAGCAGATTTGCCGAAAGAACGGATGTTGAAAACGAGGCAGCTCGTAAGAATCATTACACATGTATCACAACGAAATTAAAGATATAACCTTGTATACATCTATATTGGAAAGTTTTATATTTATTTTAAAATGTTTTATTCACATACTGCATAAAGACAAACGTGCATTGTACTTACCTGGAAAGAGCCGAGTTCAACGAGTTCATAATGAAAGTGCGCACACTCGTCTAGTTTGGGGAACCTGGACCTGCCATCGGCAGGCGATGCTGACGAGGCGGTCAGGTGTTGGATGCGAATGCTGCCCCCACGTGAAGACTCCATCTCCGTCGCTGTACAAAGCCCGCTCTAGAACAAAACATAGGTTTGTGCTTAGTTCCGCTGGTGTCACAATGGTCTGCATTGAAACAAATGAGGAGGGCTCTTATTTTGCACCTCGTCATTTGCCTGAACACCATAACTTGTTCACTTTTACGCTCGAAGCCCCGCAAAATAAGCGTCGGTCAGCTCACTGCGAGAAGCCAAATTGCAATTCTACAAGCGCCATGCTAAATGCAAAGTAGGCAAAGCAACATGGTTAACATACGCTGCAATTTTTTTCCATAGCAATTAACCCCTTTGAGTCAAAAGCCTTGAAATTGTATACTCCTCCCTTCAACGACAATGCCAAAAAAAGGACAAAAGATAAACCCCTTCGAGTCAAAAGCCTTGAAATTATATACTCCTCCCTTCAACGACAATGCCAAAAAAGGACAAAAGATACTGCAGACTTGTGGTTCAGGTAATGTGCATATTCTCTAATATCTCTTGGTAAGAACCACAAGACATGTGAGTTCCATAAAACTGCTGCTCACCTTTTAAACTAATTTTTACCATTACCAACCACGATTAATAGATTTAAGGAGTGTCTAGTCAAAGCGAGTGCAGTTGCTTCGCAAAGGAAACGGACCCTACCGCCCACTAGTGACTTGTCATAAACCAATATCCACACTTCAGAAATGGAACACTGTCGTTAAAGACCAATAGCAACCCTGATTTTCTGGAAATGACAGTTGCATGTTTACTCCGCGTGTAGTCTCAGTTGCCAAAGTTCCAACGTCCAGTTGATCTGTTTCATTACGTGCAGAAATTCGTTGTGTCACGATTTGGAGACCGTGGGAGGGAAATGCAGTGGTAAATGCAAATGAAATAGTAGATAACTTTCAGTCAAGTGAAAATAAAGTGAAGACAACAGTGTGAATGAATTGGAAAGTGTTGCTGGGCCAAGTTGTTAGTGGAGAAGCCTCAAAAATACAAAGTTATAACGGGAACTCTTTCTAAGAAATTCAAGCGCTTGTTTTGAACACACATAAATGTGGTGAAAAATAGTCTTGGTAAGGGGTCATGCAAATGAACCTGCGAAAATTCTGGGTATTCACAGAAATACAGTACGAAAAATTGTAACCATAGGAATACCAAAGACGCCGATCAAGTGTGAAAATAAAAGGAAACGTTTCTCTAAAGTGGATAATTTCACATGCGATTTAATTCGCAGAGAAATTTATAAATTCTATACAAAGGGTAGAGCACCCACCTTAGATGAATTGGTTGCACATTTGCAAGAAATTTGTGATTTTCCTTATGGGCACTGTACTTTGCGCGGCCTCCTAAAGGAGCTGGGTTTCAAATACCGCACTTTGAATAAGATAAGGGTTATTATAGAATCCAGTAGAATTGTAGCTTGGCGATATATATTTGTCAAAACTAAGTAAGTTTCGCAATAATGGACATAAGATAATTTATTTTGACGAAACCTCGTACGCTACCCATGACGTATCGAGAAATGTGGCAGCCTTGCAGAAAGGTCTGGGAGAAGGAGGGCCGGTATTGTAAAACGATTATAAGGGTTCGTCAAAGGAGGCGGCCGAACTGCACACGCGTTAACTAAACAGACTTTACCTATGGCGTGATAATGAAAGTTTTCATTTAGTTAAACCAGCATTAACAACGCATAAAACCATGAAAACAAACCTAAAGTAGTTGTGCTCGCAAGCGAAGTTATTTTCTAACTAGGTAGTTGTTTCAACCGTGTAAATCCTATTTCAATGAAACATACGCATAATAAGCTTAATTTTGTGTCGTGGCTATCGTAGTGAAGATCCCCTGTCAAGGAAATACCTAATTTTCGAAAGATGAGGTCATACATTCATGATCTATAGGTACGCTTTGCAGAAAAACTGCAGTTATTGGCTAAGAACGCTAAACTCTGCGATGTATTGTACAGTGAGAAACAAAAAGTCTGTTTAAACCCCAACTGACACAATTTTAATAAACATGCGTAAAAAACATACACGAATGGGATTGATGTGTTTCATGCTGGCCGAAAGATAATAAGAAGTGATAATATAATGTGAAAACATTTAACTAGTAAAGTAAATGTACTAACTTCAAATATATCTAAATATTCAAGAGAGAGCAGCCAAAATCATATAGGATGTGTAAAGCACTAGTGCACTACAGTAGATGAGATATCTTCTACATGAGAACAGCAGCGGAAGCTGACCAAGTGGTGGCTGTACCCTACAGCTCGTAGTGCAGTGGTGTAGTTATGTGCAACAATAGCATATGATTCACAAATTATATATGTTTATAATTCGAAAACTAGACATTTCCTCAACAAGGGACTGTCCACTCCACTGCAATCAATGGCACAAAACGAGGCCAGTTTCACCCAAATCATATTGTCACATTGGCAAACGCGAAGCAGTTTTGGAGGGAAAAGACGAATTGGGCAACTTAGCCACAATGGCGAAGAAGTGGGAGTAGGGCAGTCGCCTTGTTGCTTATTGGCTGACAGCACGGGACTGGCTCGCCTTAAAGGCCAGTCACGAGCTGACCTCACGAAGCCGGGGCGGAACTGTGTTGTTACTACGCAAAATACTTTTCTATACGGTGTTTCCAGAGGCTTTCATTTCCAGAAATATCTACCGCACCTGGCAGGTATATAAAAGCCGATGCAAGGCCGAGTGGAGTTTAAGTACCGTGAGTAGTAGTGTAAGCAGTGTGATGCTTCGAACAGAACACGGCTCCATAGTAAGGGATCGCCGAGCTGTGGAACCGGCAGCGAAGCAGTTTACGTTGAAAATCGGAGTTGCGTGTAGCTCCGTGTCAGAGGTGGACCTATGTATGGACAGATACATTACTAACACATTACGTATTCCTAACAAACAAAAAGTAGGGGGACGCACACCTCAATATTTTACAGATGCTGGAGAACCGATCAGAATGCTGCACTTGGAGATTCGCCTTCCTGCTTTGGTTGTCCTCAGCATGCGTACGACTTTTTATCCATTCTTTTATGTAATCCTCTGGGTTTTACATATATACTGGATGTCCGTTAATAGTCAAACTTTATTTGAATATGTATATAGTATTTTTGCAGTATTTCGAATGTTAAATTAAGAAATGTAATGAATTAAAAAAGTATAAATAATATTAGTAAGGGGACTGCGTCCCCTCCGAAGAATAGTGGGGGGACGGCGTACATCCGCATTCTCCCTCCACGACGGCCCTGATTACTAGCAGCACAAGAAGTCCGTGCTATAGACACATTGTAGAGACGTGTCCAAGTGTTGTACTTGTGTAAAGGAACGGCTGATTTTACGTTGGCATTGAGTTAACGTCTTTAGTGACAAATACAGTAGTTTGAGGCCAGCTTTTTGTCCTCCTTTGTCATAGTACTCATGCGTACCTTCTCAGTACCTCAAATTTGATATAAATCAGAGAAACGCAAGGAAGATACTTGTAACTGTTTATCTGCACTCGTCTATCCGTCATCACCGAAAAGTCTCTCAAGTCTACGATATAAAGCGTTGGTACATTTTTTTTTAATCTGCGTCCTCCATCGTTAAGTCATATCGGACAATGATGCTCAAATGAGTTCAGAGTCCGTAGAGGTTACATTTACTAGAAATTCATCGTTCACGATAAGGTACAGCCCTGGGAAAGAAAATACCTTAACCAAATAACTCACCCCGACCGAGATTAGAAGTTGAATGCGAGGCAGACACGCTACCACCTACGATAAGTAGAACTACCTAATGCACCAGCATCTCCAGTAGCATAGCGTAACATTTTGGGGAGTTAGACATTTTTGATTAACATTGTATATCTAACTGCATTGCTGTTGACAAGTATCTTCCATTAGTAAATCACATTTTCATTGTTTCAATGCTGGCTCAGCGAAGGTTTAATAAAATAAGCAGCAACTCCACTTCCTCCTATTTGCATTTTAAATGTTAGCTTTTGTTGCATTGTCCTTCGTAGATTTAGTTTGTCTTTTGCTGACATCCCGTAACTGCCGCTGTGATAGACTACGCCAAGCATTTTCTTTGAGCTACAGGTGATCTATAATTCAAATAATGATTAGTTTGGAATATTCTTCTCATGTTTCGTCTTTTTGAGAAAAATACACGACAAAACAAAATATTTTAAGTTTTAAATGTTCCGTTGTTTAGTCGTAGGTTTGGTTTGATAATGAAGGCTTCATTTAAACAAAACAGCATCGAAAGTTCTACTGTGGTATTCAACTCTGCGTAACACATACCTTGCTTAATTGCCTTAGTAAACATGTTTCAAAGGTCATAGATACATTAACAAATCTACCACAATCAATCACACACTTAGAAGAAAGATAACATTCAGTGTTTGTGCGATGTTACGGGAGATGGTCAGTACAAGTTGGACACCGAACATTGAGTGGTATGCGTAGAAGCATTCTGAGTACTACAGTAGGAGGTATAGTCCATTTTATAATTACACCTAGCATCGTGTTCAAAGTAATAAAACAAAACCAGCTCTTATCACGTGCTTTACCGCTTGTCGCATTCTTCATTAATTGGCTAAAGTAAAACTCGTAGCTACCCTCTTCCATCGAGTAAGAATCGATTCGTATCTATATCGCGTCTCACGCTTAGAAGACAGTACAGGTCTTATGGGGCGCCCTGTTGCCACATGTATTATACGTACAATCGGAGCTTCGGTCACGGCAGCGACCAGTCTGCCGGTTTGATATTGATACATCATTAATACGGAACTGTCTACACTTCTATTAAATTCTATTTTAAGAGATTCAATTTCTGAGTGCATGGATTTTAATTTTTACTCTTCCTTTTACTTATTACTTTAGTAGTTCAAAACACAATTTTGCGGACAGAAATATATATTACAACAAACCAAATGGAGGCGTGCAATGATATAAAATTTAAATATGCTTTAAATATGTCGGTTACTTTAATACTTCTTAACTGTCATCTGATAAGGGTGAAATTCCTTCCATTTCGTCGTCCATTAGCCTCGACGACAAATCTAGTACACACTTGTTATTCCTTCTTTCATATTGGATCCCCAAATCGTGTAGGAACCGATTCAAAGTGGCCCTTCAGAATTTAGGTACGATGTCGTCAAAACTGTTTACACTTGCCAAAATTAGATTCAGAGTGGCTGGAATATTTTCAAGCAGCAAAAAATTGAACAATACGCCGCACTCCGATTTGCACTATTCCACCATATTGCGTTAATATAGCGTTCTTTTGTTTCCCCGCCCTTTTTATGGCGTCCATAGGGTACCTTTCATTCCTTTTTTATATACTAATGTTTCTGAACAACCGGTAGCCTTAGCTGTTTCTTTCATTACGTCAATGACACTAATTTTACTTGAAAAATAACATAAGACATTCAATACTAATGTGCGGTTCTTACTTCTTAGCTTACCAATATTTTGTTTCATCTTAGCTTCCCCTTCCATAACTATAAGTATTTACAAAACTGTTAAATAGCTTCACGTAACGCTTCACAACCCTTCACACGCTATAAACAGTCATAGGAGCCCTTCTTGCAAACGTGTTCACTTTTACTGCATCACATTGCCTGCTCATTGCCAGGATGCCCGCCTCGGTAGCGTAGATGGTAGCGTGTCTGTCTCACGTTCAAGAGGTCCCGAGTTCGAATCTCGGTCAGGGTGAGTTACCTGGATAAGATTTTTCCGGGGTTTTCCCTTATCCTTCAAGGCGAATGTCGGGTAACTCAGCTCCATGGAACCTGGACTCATTTGAGCATCATTTCACCCATTTCATTCACCGTCCGATATGACTTAACGTTGGAGGACGTAAATTAAAAAAAAAAATTGCCAGGATAGTGCCGTTTCTTTGCATAGATGAATGCCTTTTGTTTATTTGACACATACGACGAATGCAAGAACTTATGAGGATTGCGGTTTCTTTTAAAAATTGCCTTCAACCCTCCTTTACATTTCTCTAGCTTTTTCCCCAGATGTACACCCAATAACAAAAAAGTTTCTCGCTGCCTACATTTTCTAGTACGCATATATACAATTTTCCGAAATTACTTTATGTAAAACGTTATAACACTCGTCTGATTTAAGATGGAGAATTCAAACTTGGCAGCTAGAAGCACTGTAGTCTTCTCCACCTAAGAAAAAATTGTTGTAGCATTATAGCGGTAAGCTTTATAGTTACCGCATGATGAAAATACAAATAGCAAATATCGGACTTTTACCGAAAAACGAGCATTATCGAAAAATTTGGGCCTATAGAAACACAAAATGACTGTAATAATGACAATCTGACAGAGAAAATAGTCTGCGTAACACTGTGTTAAAAGCTGAAAATTATTACAATTATTTATTTATACCATGTTATTAGCACGTAGCGAGGATAAAAAAAGGACGAAGCTAATGTGAATTCCCGTGTGTTAGAGAGAGATATGAACCCCATTTACTTCCATACTGTCTTAAGCTTGAGACAAGCTATAGCTTGCGTCAAAGACATCACAATGTCTTCCTCCTTGGAATAAATCACATGATAGCTGGTTTTGTTTTACTGCTGTAGACACCTTAATTACGATGTCAGTCTAATCATAAAATGGACTGGACATAATATGACAAGTTACCTATCCAAGAGATAATGGAAGGGGGCTGCGAAGGACAAAAGAAGGCAGGAGTGCAACCACGCATTATTTTATTGCTTTGTCTTAACATCAGACACACAAGGGAAGGTCTCTCGAGAGGGAAAGCTTTGTGCAAGAACAGCGAAATCTTATTTGCATACAGAATTATCATAAATTTATAAATTATTTATGTAAAGAACAATTATATTTAAAAGTGACTGGAGCTAAGAATGAAAATCAGCTAAAACAATATTTGTTTTAAAATGTAGGACACACTGTTTACCTTGTATTGACGTCATTGATTATTCCGTGATATATAACCAAATACCAAATAAAATTCAATGCAAATACTACAATTCTGGAAGTCATGAGGAATATTTGCATGTTCTACTTAATCAAACTGAGCACATTATATCGAGATACTAGCGAAGGAAGTATATAAAACACTAATTGAATTTCAAAAATTTTCAATGAACCGTGTGTTCAAATTCGGAAACAACTGCATGCTATATTCCTCTTAAACACGAATGTCATCATGCACTTTCAGCTTTCTTGTATATCCCCTCTTTGTGGTTGTAGAACGAGCACAAATTCAAAATAATGATGTTTTATTAATGCTGGTTTTATTAGCGATTGTTTATTTTATGTATTATTTGTATATTTAATTTGTTAGATAGTTTTCAATTTTCTGAAACTAAATGCTACAGTGGTCTCTGCTAAAAATGCACTGAACACATTTTGTTATCCACTGTACTGCATACAGCTTCAGTATAGTGTGTATATATGCTTGTAGCATGTTCCTCATTTATGGATTCAACGTTGATACATAAATATTTCACATTGCCCTCTTGGCAAGTCCAAGCCGTGGATAAAAACACCCGTTGCTGATCCAACCTCCTTGGAATAAGCAACTTCATGCACTGACAAATATTTCGATAAATACTACCATTCAATATTTTTGTTAATGCTGTGGAACATTCTACATTCATCATCATTTTCTACTTCACAGATAAGTGCGTGGTATAATTTACGTAGCAATACTCCAGTCGAACAATCTTCAGATTTTATTAATGGACAGAATGTAAAATAAATGTTCAGTAGAGTCTAATTATACTTCTTGTTTATCACGTGGTCAGAGTTTAAAATGTAAAACAGAGTTTGGTTTGTTAATTCATTAAATTTCAGCCATATGAAAACTTATCGAAAATACTAAAACCTAAAAATAAAAGTTTTATATGTTTACTGATTAATGGAAATTATTTAAAACATTTAATAGTTTTAAATATGTTCATTTGATTTTTGAAACCGGAAATAGTTTCCACTACTATTTTCCAATGTTTAAAGCCTTTACAGCCATAAGGGATTGGCATAAAGCAACTACAATGTTACAAATACACTAAATAGCTTCCCAATGCTTGCTTCGTCATACCTAGGTACGCAATGCTACACAAGTGTTTGTTCCGCTTTAGTTAATGGCTTTATATGCTTCATTAAAGTCCAGCATTCCAAATCGCGTTACTCGTGGTATCTGACGTTATCATTTTCAGCATAAAGTTTTAAATTACTTTATAATATTTTATAAAGTAAACATATGTGTACTAGACATTATAACATAAAAGCTAAGATGTTTAGATTAAATGTGCAGCATTAAAACCAGCTGTGAGATTCTTCGAATACCACCATTTATCTGCATAATGTACATGAAGTTAAGCAAAATCACGAAATTTAAATAATGTAAAGCAAAAAAAAAAAAAAAAAAAAAAAAAATCCAATGATGAGAGTTAATGCCATCACTATCAAGCAATTCTCTCCTTCAACTTTTCGCCTGTGCACCCATGACCTAAGCTAACAAAGTAAATATAACATCGATACAATTCCATCCATCACCAATGGATTTATTTAACCAAATACTTTGCCTATAGCGTCATTACTTTTGTAGTTATATCTGCAACCAATTCCTGGAAATCCAAATTTTCAATCTTTACTGTTTAGTTGCAGGTAATCGCTTACTAAGACGCTGAGAAATAAATTTTGTGGAAAAGAAACTATTTGTTTCAAATTTTTACTTTTGTTCACACTTTTCCTGAAGTAACAAATAGCTACATTAGATATTTCTCCTACGTTCTGATACTTGGTAAAAGAACAAAAAATTTAACAGATAAATGCTGGCATTTCTTTACTGCTAGCTTCAAATATTTTTACATTAGACACTACCAAATCTAGGAATGTTCTAAGTGCAAAATCAATGCAATTTGCCACTGTTCAAAAGCTTCAGAATAAACCGTAGATATGTATAAGTTAATCACATACGAATAATAGGAAGAATTTTGAAACTGCTGCACAGTTATTCAATTACCTATGCTTCTCACCGTTACCAATACGTCAGTAAAAATTTGGGTCATCAAGATACAAATTTGTGCAGCGCGTACCTAAATAAGACAAAGCTCCTTACTGCAGGGAGAATTACCCCATAGCAGTCCCAAGCAGCATCCGTGCACCCACTGAGAACGCGGCGCATGTGGAAGCAGTTACCGAGCTCTAGAAGACGTCGTCAGGCCTTCCTCTTGGACTGTCTCCGCCTCAGCCACTCCATCGCCAATCCACAGATTCCTAAGGAACAGGCAAACAACCGCGAGTTCTCCGCTAACGATTTCCGTGCGAGAAAACCTAACCTTCCACTTTAGCTCTTCTGCGCACAAGCTTCCGTCAATTAAACAAAATTTACAGTATTTCAAATGCTGACAAACTCGAGATTGTTTTGGATTGCATGCATCGCCTTGGCTACACCCTACGTTCACTGAAGGAAAAAATTCTATAAATTCTTGTAAGTGCCTTCCATGAAATTTAGAAACGGAATTGTTATGACCTCTAAAAACCTGAGGGCATATGACATAACCTTAAATGTTTTATAACCAATTTAACCCACGGTATGGTTTCTCATTAGTTCTAAAGCCTCAAAAAAGTAAGAGGAAAGCATTGAATTTGTTTGATAAGACACTTATCCTTAAACACCTCCCAACCCATCTCCATCTTCATTAAACATAACCTCAAATATAATTCGAACACGTGCTTCTTCAAACATGCTTTCAGAAGTTTTATAGCATTCCCGTAAACATAAGACACTAACCAATGCCGCCTAAACTATAGCCTGCTGAATATCTGTTTGTTAAAAAGCCACTGTCCTGTCATTATCACTGAAATTTAGGGTGTGTCGCCTGAATATAACGAAGCGTGCGTTGTATGAGAAAATTCAGACGTAAAGCTAAAAAGCAATATAGGGCAAAGTACAGACACATCAAAACGCCCAAATCAATAACGACCGCAAGAAGTTATTGTTGCTATCCCGTTAACACATTATATACAAATAATTTTGGAAAGTAACCATCCGAGCAGCCAAGGAGGCAAAGGCCACGCCCCCTGCAATCCAAAACCAAGTTTATCAACTCATTGTCATCTGATAAATGCTATTCCGCATTAAAATCGATACCTTCCGTTGCGATGCAACAAAACGATACAACTCCGAAATTTGAGATGTACACGAGCGGAAAGTTCGGGCGTCCAACACGTCAGCCGCTCAAACAGCTACTGAGCCACCCCTAGACCAGCCTCTCCCGGCGATAATCGATCCAGGGAGGCTGTACAGACGCTCCGATGCAGTCCTCTGCTCATCGACCATCTAACATCGTTCATATTCAACTTGCACATGCTAATAAATACAACCCGAACTCAATGAAAGCTTCTACGTCATTCTCTTTCAGATACGTTACCAATACAACACTGCAAGCTGGCTCCATGTACTTATCCAAGTTGCCACTTTCCGTTAATTACATCTCTCGAACTACATATATGTCACATACACAGAGGGGCGCGCGCGCACGTACACACATCAAGAATGCAAGCGTCAGTTGCATTACACATCTCTCATTTCACTCTCAACATATTACTACGTATAAATTGTGACCTGGACATCGAAAGTTTCTTCATAGCAGACAGAACACTACTTTTAGGGAGAGTTTTCCATAAATTTGGACACTCTAGTAGTAGACTGTAACAGCGTGTTCAGGAGCTAAAACTGTAAATACACTAATGGCCGTTTTAAACTGCACACACACACACACACATATATATATATATATATATATATATATATATATATATATATATATATGTGTGTGTGTGTGTGTGTGTGTGTGTGTGTGTGTGTGTGTGTGTGTGTGTGTGTGTGTGTGTGTGTGTGTGTGTGTGTACGAAGTCCACCTAGAAACGCAATCTATTCACTAACTCAAATATTGGACATCTGGATCGCCACTAAACGTATCCTCCAGACATTTCTTTGTGCATTTAAGAACTTACAATAGATTCTACAAACCCAATATAAAATGAGACGTAATGGCAAAACCCTAGTGAATATTAAACAAAACTACCAAATGGTATTTGTATATACAGAGTCGCTAGTCTCCTAATAGCAAGAAAATGTTTGATTTTGTATCATATACAGGGTGTTTCGAAACGACACCGAACGAATATAGCCGTTTCCTAGTTTTGACTTAACTAGTCCGAATTTTGGCATTAAATATTACATTATTTTGTAATTAGGTCGCGCAGGAACCACTGGTGTGCGAACCTTAAAAGTTGCTACGCGGACGCACCGGCCACGAAAACAAAAGCATTGCTCCTTGCCCTTTATCGTGACCCTAGCCTCGCTTTCAGGTAATGGGGCAAAGGGCTGTTACTTGTGAACAAGTTGATAATGACTCGGACAGTTCCAAGGTTGCTCATTTTGCTACGATCTTAATTTTAATGTACAGTGCTTTCAACCAGTTACTGCAAAATCAACATTTTCCCTTTCAGTTACAAATGCCTTATTTAGTATTATTAAAACACAATGAAATACAATGCTTGTCTCGTTGCACAAGACATTTAGTTTTGGTTAACTTTATCTACAATTCTTTGATATTGTTCTCTGCTCTTTTTATCATTTAATGCTCCCATCCTCAACCTCACATCAACTTCCCTCTAAAAGGTTTCAGTTGTTTATGTTGTCCACCAACTTATTTGCCATCACTGACTGGGGCCCAAATAACCTCGCAGTCGACGCGCCCCTAAACACCACACACTCACACTCGACTGCTATAAGGGAATGTTGGAACACGTTAAACAACCATAAACAAAGAACTTAAGAACTTCTTTATTGCGGTTTCATAGGTCAAAGAAATTCTTAATAGTAGCAAGCTACCGAAGAGTATGTCGATATGTTTACAAACAGCTACAGCACACCGGTCACCTACCTGCGAGCCCGCCTCGGTAGCGTAGATGGTAGCATGTCTGCCTCACGTTCAAGAGGTCCCGAGTTCGAATCTCGGTCAGGGTGAGTTACCTGGACAAGGTTTTTCCGGGGGTTTCCCTTTTCCTGATAGACGAATGTCGGGTAACTCTAAGCTCCATGGACCCCGGACTCATTTGAGCATCCTTTCACCCATTTCATTCATCGTCCGATGACTAAATGTTGGAGGACGTAAATTGAAGAAGGAAAAAAAATTGAGCGCTTGAGTTCGAGAGGCGGTGTTCCCATTTTGACTTGCTTCGAACCCGTCCACTGTAAGAGACTCAACTGCTGCATTTCAGTATTGCCGAACGGTAGAGGGAACGGTGACATAATACCGCTCGTCTGTTTTGTTTACGCAAGCTTCCACTGTTGGCCGACTGCATTCATTCTTCAGACGATAGTACTGTGCATGGGTTGCGCGGACTAATACAAAAGTCTGTCTCTTAGAGTGGTTCCAGTATGCAAATTTGTTTGCGTTGACTGCAAGAGTAATGGCCTGTAAGCAAAACTTACATTATGTACAATGGAGTTGCGCAAATAAGGACTTCGTTTAAAATGCAGATATACGATACAAACATCCACGGCATACAAACAGTATTTTAATTTTTGTATGAAAATCTAAAGCCACTATAAGTTTGTACACGCCCTTCTCCAAGTATCCAAGGAGGCAGTATTAAACCCAAAGGAATCAGTCCATGCTAGTGGACAACTTCATGTGCCACAAACCACTGAACACAGACAATTTGATATGTTTGGGCATGTTCAGCCAACTACTGGAGTATCATTTAGACGTCGACCATGTTATTATACCCAGCGTGCTCTTATCGAACATTTGTGGTGTTCATATAAACTTACACAAGGCTTCTATTACTTCATACCACTTTTGTTTGTAAATTTCACACTAGCAACAAAACAGCCTTACAGAGTTACACTTGCTATCAGTATTTAAACTTCCCTGTTTATTTACCGTCTTAAAAGTGAGATTCATTAATTTGCGTTTTTTTGTTAATAAAATCGACGAGACATGGGATGTGACACCTCGAAAAGTTGCAGAGGTAAAAACTAGTGCTGTAGATAGATCAAAATGTTTAATCAATTAATCATGTTACTTTAATGGATTAATCTATCCCTTAATCGAGATATTATCTGTTCCAGAATTAGGTGTAAGGATTACATAAAGTACTTTAATATTCTATATATTTAATTATTTATGAAACTTTTAAATATTTAGATTCAAAATGCGTGTTTGCATCAAGTGCACATGCTTTATATATGTACTGAATTAGATCTAAAATATTTTTGTAAGAAATTATTTAGTAACGTATTATATCAATATGTACTAAGATTTGTGAGACTGACATGCAAATAACAGTTTACATGAAGACTCACCTAGTCACTTTACAAAATCCTTTTTTTCTGTCAGACACTTTACCAGATTCATTTAGCTTAAAGACAACATATACACCCAGTTTCCCTTGGAAATTTTTGTTTGCCATGATTTTAATTTCACTCAGCACAAAACGTGTTTCCTTATTTTAACTTTTTAACACAAAACTTTCACTCACTATCATGAACTCAGAAACGTTACTGGCTTACTGCAGCTTACAGCGAAGTTACACCACCACCAGCCCTGAGAAGAGGGATCAGCTAGTTTCTATAGCTGCGTAAGCGAAGTGTTCGGTTCAAGGTTGTACAGCTTAGTTTATGCTAGTAAGCGATAATCAGTTGTATACGATATGTTGTCACACACAAGCTGTAAGGAAATAAACCTCTCTGTCAGCATCTGAATGTAGTTATGTACCTCTTAGAATATTTCACAACAGAAGTGTTATTTGGACTCTCTCAGGGTTCAGAATGATTTCTTTTAGCTATCAGGAGTTTTAATATCTCAAAGTTCAAAGAACAATACGTGTCTAGTGAAAGCTTGTGCTTTGGAAAGGCTGTTCAGGTTGGAAGCAATACATCAAAACAAAGAGGGGAAAATTTGGCTAAAAGAGTTTTGATTAATATTTATTGTAATCTATTAATTGTAATTGACTCATTTATTCGATTAAATGTTGTAATCTTTAATCTAAAATAAAAATTAATCAATTAATCGCTTCGGTTAATCAATTAAATCACGCAGCACTAATGAAAACGCCTATGCAAACTGTTCAGGGGTCAATGTGGCAGGATCAATACAAGGAAGTTTTCAGAAATAGACTGCTGCCTTCAACAAGAAACTGATACCCAAATAAAAAACAATTTATGTTTATGTAAGATGATGTACAAATGTCATACTAAAAATCAGTGATCGTTTTCTGAATTCTCCAGATATGAATCGCACTGAAAATGCCTTGAAGCTAGTGAAGAAAGAAGTAGCAAAGAAGTGATTACCACGAAATCTAGACTTAGTGAAAAGACCATAGAGGTCTGAAATCATCATCCACATGTATAAATAGCATGCTAAGGCAAACTGAAAAAAATTAAGGGCTGCCAACAATGGCTTGAATAAGCACTAAAACTTTCCTCTGAGAATTCACAAATATACCTAATTATCACTACAGGTATGTATATTATACTTAAAATTATTCACCGATGTTTAGAAAAATGCAATTTTTCAATGTAGTGCAGTAAAAATTAGAAAACAAAATTAGTTGCATGTTGTGCCTCATAAACTCTTATTATATTGAAAAACAAAGGTGTGTCTAATAATATGGCCAGGTACTGTAAATTATCTAAAAACAGTATTCAGAACAGAAAACTAAACGAATAAATATATGTAAAAATGGAGAAACCAGGTTGTTCAAAACAACCGAACAGTTAAGCGATAGACCAAACTGTGACGATATTATATTAAGGCAAGGCTTCACTGAAAATTCCAACACATGACTAGAGTATTATTTTAAACTTGCAGGCAAATTTTCATGTTGCTACACCAAATAATTCATGAATTATTAAATATTTTTTGTGAAAATATTGTAAAAATTACTCGCTATATAATATGTTCTACGCGTCAAAAATTTGAGCTTTTAAGTTGTATGAGCAATTTTAAAAGACCACATTCTTATTTTTTGGAATATTTCTTGAAGCATTTGTTCTAAAATATTCTCCACGTGTTAGCTCTCAAATTGTTGTAAATATTAACGTTTTTTTTTTTTTTTCTTAACACCATATAATTTTCAAAACATGAGAATTAACAAAAAAAGGGGGGATGTGAAGTTTCTTATTTACATATTATGGACCTATCCTGTAAGTTTCACCAAGTTAAATGAAACACTTTGACGCGTGAGGCATTTTGTATACTGAAAAGTGTTAGAAAAAAAGTTTCTCAGAAAATTAATTTTAAAATAATGATAATTACTTCTAACGATATTTAAAGGTCTCTTTAAATTGTCAAGTGATGGCCTAAAATGGTGCAAATTATAAAAATAGCATGCCATCTAGTACCCTAAGCTACCAAAAAATTAAAAAAAAATTCCATGATTTTTAACATTTTCGGCGAATTTTCAGTATAGCCCTGCCTTATGTACTTGTTTTATTTTCAGTTTCTTAAGTACCTCCTTTTACAGCAATTAAAAATTTTTAATAATCTATAATTTTCGATGGAATAAGCTATTGCAAAATGAATTGATTTCTCAAAGCCCATTAGTGTCGCTCAGTACGAGTATTAGGCGATGACGAAACAGGCTTTAGTGGTTTTGTTGTTCACTGCATATTTAAATTAAGTAATTTATTCCGTTTTATCGCATTTCCATATATGATTATATAAAATACCACTTTCAAACTCAATGAATACTTCGGCAAACTCGTTTAATGAGACCTTAGTTTCTTTCATTCTTTGATTCAATTTTGAAACAGGCCTGTTACCGTTCTTCACCGAACATGAAAACTGTCGCTTAAAATAAACAAAGCTGCTGTTAAACCAGCAATACTTAATGTAATTCCTATAGTGCAGTAATACACTCCAAAGCAACTTCGGAAAAGTGATATACGCTAGTGCGGTCTTGGGCTTGCTTAGAAATGACTTTGTTGCCAGTTTTCCGAAGCGTTTTAGTACACTAATGGAAAATAAAAACATAGTACTCAAACCTTAATCATCTATGCTCCTTTACGTGGTACTCAGGGATGTAAGTCACCAGCAGGGTGGTTCATCAATGCACATCCGCAACGTATGGCCAAGAGCAGAGCCGCCTCCTTAAATCCAAATTTAACAATGTGTGTGGTAAGAATGTAAACACGACCGCATTGCTATAGCAAGCCTACAACTGAAGTTTTATCAATCCTGCAACCCAACAATCTACTTCACACAATTTTAACGAGGCAATGCAACAGAACAAAGGAGAACTGCGCATTTCTACATCGGCAACACTACTTTGCTGAAACGCCTTGATGCACTCTAATCTAAGCACGATCAAGATCATGTAATTTTTCTGTTTTAATTTTTTTACTTCATCCATAGCAAGACTCCATTATTAGACACTAGGAAAGCAGATAACGTGTCTTACCTATTCATATTTCCAAACATTGTAGCATTTCCAAAGACTTTGCGATGTTCATTTCCTTACAAAGGCCTGCTGATACTGTCGCAGTGGAGCGAATACTAAAAGATGACAGTTATTGACACACATTCTACCGTGAGCAACTTTGTTGGTGGGGAAGGAAGGGGGAAGGGAGAGAAAATTGCGTATTTACATCTTTGGATAATCTTTTTATATAGTCTTGCAAAACAAAATACAAAGCTCAATACAAGGCTCAATATTTATTATGGGTACCATGTCGATAGCCTTATGTTTATTCTACGATTCCCAGATAAACACAACACTTAATATTATCCAACAATATGAACAGTTACTACATGGCAAAGCCAGAAGGCGTATGAGAAAAAATTCGCAACAGAGATGTTTACCCGAGCTTATCCCACATACACGGCGAGTTCAGATGTAATCATGTCTTCTTATAAAAAAAAAAAAAAAAAAAAAAAAAAAGTGTCATACATCGACAAGTGTGAGAAATCATATATAACGTGATTGAATATTGTAACAAGAAAGAAGAGGGCAGTAAAATTCCAGTGTGTCAAGCAACAAAACGGGCGGCTACAATGGTTATCATCATCATCATCATCATCATCATCATCATTATTATCATTATCATTATTAACTTTATATAATATGATGGAAACCACAGCTATAAATATGTCCCTATTTTTATTTATATTTTCGTTCAGATTCATCATTATTAAACTAACAAGCGACTGTAGTTCATAATAATATCAAAAATATAATTTTGTATAGCTTAACATTGTGATGTATTTACATCATGTGGTTTATATTACGGCAATGGCCTATTTGTACAGATTGGTCATGCTTCGGAAAATTAAACCAAAACTTCCTGAAATTATTTCATAAGGAAAGCTTTCAATTAATGTCAGTTTTTTTTAAACTAGAAGATTAAAATAATTAATAATTATTGGGAAAAGGAATGGAATACCGCATCAAGAAGCTCGAGGTTGTGTACGATATCTTTTAGTGATGGAACACTAATGGCAATGTATTTTACATTACGCCTTTACCTGTTGAGTAAACCACCTTATTAGAAATTATTCCCATCGTGCAGATTGATTGCACTAGATTAGTTATATTACCATGCACTTCCTATTGTTGCGGTACTCAATAACAAAAGTGTAGTTGGCTTCCTCCATTTTTCCGTTATAGAAGATAGGGAAGATAGGACTGTTTAACCTCGTATTCATTCTTTGAAAAATATTACAGTAAAATAATTAAAATAATTAGCGATTGTAAATGCATTAAATATTAATCCACGTAAAGTTATGTTTTATGAGTATGCACCCGTGCTGCATATAATAATTGGATAACCTTTCACGTCAGACACACGCAGCTTCCAATCGCTCCATTTGTGTTTGGTAACTTACTATACGCCAACATCAACTTACTAATATTTGACTCTTCTAATCGACCAGATAAGACTCGATAAGGGACGATCGCAGCGCTGGTCACCTGAAGGTCAATACGCCTCAACGCTCTGTCGAGTAATACATGAAATTTACACTGAATGTTTACTACCACGTCCATATTTGCATTCCGAAACTGGATGAATATAGAGATTAGAAAATCAAAAGTTCGAGCAGATATGACGAGCAATCTGGCACAGGCAGGCCAAAAATAACAAACGGACTACATTGTATTGGCTTTCTAACCGACTAACTATCAAAAAGGCATTTTTAGGAGTATGTTCTATATTTCAAGGAAATAAATCTAAATTTAGGTGAATACCGAATAAACCTGATGCCATTAGGGACAGCACTGAAATATGTTTACCTATGTGGAAGATAATAGTTTGCTCCTTTATTACCATAGGATGTGCTTTTTAACTAACCTACTATCATCTTCAAAATCTCGTAATATTTTGTAAAGTTGGTAATAATTGTCAAGTATAAAAACCCGGAGTTTGTAAGAAAAACACATAATCCCTTTGTTTCCTTCCTTTTTTCAGGGTAGCATTTTATAATATTTTGAAGAAAGTTTGAGTTAATTTTGTTAAATGATGAATATTAATATTATTTATATCAAATTTAAAACACATTTATGGAGGGTCATTAATGACGGCAAGTTAAAAGTGCATAAAGTGTCAATTTATTTTACATCAATATAGGTTCAAGCAATACGCAGAAATATAGAACAATCTGATACAGACTAAAGCGTATTGCATAACACAAAAAAGATAAATCCATACTGATGTAAAACTAACACAATAAAAAGAAAATACAATAAATTAGCCTAGTTTATGATTCAGTAACGCTGTTGAATGAAAGCACTTAACATATTTCAACATTCTGTTCTGTCATTTGAGTGCTCCTGTCACTCACAAATTATATTTATTGAAATATCTTTCAGCATCTACGCTGTTGGTAGAAACCCAAATACATTGCAGAGCTGCTCGGGAAAACTCGGATATTTGAGCTTAACAGCCAACAGCATTTGCAGACAGTCTATATCTTTATTATTCTGCTTTGTTTGTATCAGTTGTGAATGTAAATATTCATATCCCTCAACTAAACTATGCATTTTAACAACGCGAAAAAATAGGATCTTACTTTTACTTTCACTTAAAATCGTGTAATTTATTGAAGTTACTCTGCCAGAAGTGACAGGATTAAAAAGCTTACCAACGTCTTGGAGAAAGACATTTGTCACATTTTCCGCCTCTGCCCGCTGTTTGATATTTTCGCTCTCACCATCTTCTCACTTACTGACGTGACCTACACATAGAATGAATGAATGCTGTGCGTAAAACCGAAGAGAAAAATGAACATCGGAACTTTGGCAACTGAGAACTCCAACTGGGATTAACATGTGTTTATAACTTCCTTAAAATTAGGGTTGCTATTGGTTTTCAGAGCCAAGGATTGAAGTTTTCCGTTAACTGGGTTGTGAAGATAGATTTATGACAGTCATTAGGCGTCATAAGAGAGGTCTCTTCTAAAACAACTGAACTCGCTTCATGAACCAAACATACCTAATGCGGGCAATGGTGGAACAATAAGCTAATTTAGCGGGAAGGGTTGCTTCCCAAATTCCATAAGAGTGCTCACTTACTTTGTATCTTTCTAAACATGCAAAGGTTCTACAGACTCTTCAGTTTAAGTTTCCAGAAGAAAGAGCACTGGGGAAAAATAATTACATGGGAAAATCTTCGATTTCGCATTTATATCGCATTTTGAGTCAATTTCGCACTTTTCGCGCTATATCGCATTTGCGAAAAATGACTACCTATAGTTATTAGAGATTGAAGTATTACAAGATCTTTATATCCTCTGGGAGAATAATCAAAATGTATTCGTTAAAACGTATTTATCGGTAAGTTAGGAATATAAATTTGCGCGTCTACTGAACATTAGAGGCATCCTCTTCAAGCTACAAATGTCCGTCATTTTAATTGCAAACGTGATAAAACGTGAGATATAGAAATAAAAGGAAATCTATTCTGCATTATGCATGCTTCAACTGTTCCGTGACGTCAAGTGCTGTCAGTTACATACATACCTCACAACCGAGGGGCTGATATTTTTTAAACGACTGTCACAGCCATTAACTGGATGACATTTTGCATGAAATGGACATACGTAATTTGAATTAAAAAAGATAAGATACTATCTGAATCCAACCCCCAAAAGTTCTAAACCACAAGTCTCCGCAGATTTAACTTCGTTCTAGTTGGAAGAAAAATATGTACGCCCTAATTTGTTTCATATTTACCAAAATTAAACAGTAATTCAGTTATGGGTAGATTTAATGCACTTCTGTGATAGATGTATACTTTGATATCACAGAAAAGATGAAGTACAGGAAACTTGGTACTGAGAAAGCTAATACTACAATTCTCAGCACGACTGATTTGACTTATATGCACTGAAAAGAAGTTGGTACGTCGGAAGTAGAGAGATTCAAGAAAGGTGTGCATTTACTTTCTTGAAAGACAATACACACACAAAAACTCCACTTTGGATGAAATACAAAACCCACATTTAAAATGCAATTTTGAGATAAATACGTAAACTATGGAAGTTGGATTTATTTGACGATCCGACAGGTCCTTAAACTGTAACAGTACAGCTCGATTTTATCTCCCACTTTTAAGTTTTAACAGTCATGTTTATCTCAAATTTTTCACCCTAATAAGCTGAAAATTATAACTTGATACCGAGCGCGATGGCTGGCCCACATTCGGGAGGCCCAGGTTCGATTCCCGTAGCCAACCTACCTGACCCAGGGTTTTTTCGGGGTTTTCACGGGGCGGTAGACGAATGTAGTGCAGGTTAATTACACCCCTCCCCAAATTTCCTGTCCCTCCATTTCATCTCCATTATCATTTCATATCATCTCTCATCTGGTGGTCTCTTTCAGGGTAGAAGTGTCGGGGGAGTCTCGGCGGTGCATGGCAGGATGATATTCTCTGAGATAACCACTTCCTCCTCCGGTAGGTCAGTTGCCGGCCTCCGGACCAACTGCTGGGACTGTCTCCGAACCACTTCGACTGTCTTCGACTGTCTTTCGGATTGGGTTGGACTCGAGGGGGCAGTGTGTTCCCGACACCCACGGGGAATTGGGTACCTCTGGCCAGGCTACGGCTGCGCGGAGGCGGTAGAGGGTTGCCTAATAAGTCCCGGGCACTAGCCTGCAGAGCTAGTAGAAGGTGTGCTAGATCACCAGGCGACCCCACCGAGGTTTTCGGTAGTCTTCCCTGCGGGGTTGACGCGCTTAAGTGGCGTATCCACTTCCACCCGTCTTGACGTTGTAGTCGATTGGGGGGGGGGGCTTTTTAGACTCAATGTATTGCCCCATGGAAAGACCCCCGAAGTTTTTCATCGCTCCCGGGTAGAAGGAGGCCCGAGTCCTTGGTCCTACGGGTCAGGACTAATGAGAGTAGAACCTCTGGCGTTAAACCGTTAAACGTGTTTTCGAACCACAATATGCGGGAATGTCCGTTGTCCTGGCCTGCCGGGGGAGGTTTCCATCTAAATAAATTGTAGGGACCCTGCCCTCTGAACTGTTGTGGCTCCTTGGAACGGCCGCCCGCTGCCCCCTCTCACCTCATTCTTCCTCCCGGGGATGCCCCACTTGGGGGTATAAGGTACAATAGACCAAGACTGTTCGCAGTGCCAAATCCCTTCCGGAAAAAAAAATTCTTGATATAATCGCAAAGCACCAGATATATTCAATTCCAACCTGAAATATTAAGATCTAGAAACATACAACTAGCTATCCATGGGGAAAATATTCAATTACTTGTAAGATTTAGATTCTGGTGGCCGTAATTATTTTAACGTTTCCCAGAATTTTACCCTAGTCTTCCAAAGAATTGTAGCATAGAAACGTTTGCAAAACTAACAGCAGGTGTATTAAACTACACAATATTCAGTCAAAAATGATAAGAAATAACAGAATAAATACATTAGTAAAATGATAAAATTGTGGTGTAAGCATATCTTACACGGATTAACATAGCTTTAATATTCAGGCAAAGATATGCATGACCTATAAACAGTAGCTATCAAAATAGAATTTAAAATGTCACATTTAAACTGTCTTTGTTATAAACAACTTAATACGCCATAGATATGCACTTTCTTACACCCTAGATTTATATGTTACTTTTTTTTTCTCGAAAAAATATGGTGCTGGATATGGGCGTAACACTTCACCGGGCAAGTTATAATCAATCATCATCAAGTTGGTATGTGTATTTTCAAATATCAGAAACCAATTTAAAATATCTATATTAAATATACAACAAATGATACAGTATCAACAATAGAACTTTCGTGACAGGATTACAACGCAATCATAAAGAGCTTATTTCAGATAAACAATACTCTATTTGCATACTTTATCTGTATTTCGTGTCTGTTGGACCGCAGAACAAATGAACATCATACGCGAGCGTGTGTACCATACGTCAGCTGGCATTTGGACTGCCAGCAACAAATCTCTCGGTAAGACGGGCGTACACAATTAACGGCTTTGGTTAACAGTTCCTTGGACATATCTTGTACAGGCAACAGCCGTTTCCTTGTTCTCCAGAAATCCAAACTTCACAGTGTGTGGTGCTTAACCCGTACTGAACTGCATTTAAAGATTTAAATATAGGAATCTAAAAATCACATGGTGAAGGTTATCTGAAGCTTTAAAGGGTCGGTGGAGTTATAGCGTACTTAACTTTTTTTTAAATTTTAATTTTACGTTCCCCAACGATGAATGAAATGGGTGAAATGATGTTCAAATGAGCTCAGGGTCCAAAGAGCTTAAAAGTTGGACATTATCCTTCAGGATAAGGAAAAATCCCCGGAAAAACACTTTTCCAGATAACTCATCCTGGCCGAGATTCGAACTCGGAACCTCTTGAATGTGAGGCAGATCTACGCCACAGAGGCGGGCTGAAATGTGTTACATGCCCATTCAACAGTTTCAAGCAACAATTTTTAAAACCCTTCTTTATTTAAGTTAATTGGTGGAAATTAATCATTTCTTCACACTAGCCATATAAGTACACGCTAAGGTATTGGATTGATAAGAGTCGACGTGAAAAATTCAATGCCACGGACGGGATTTGAACCACGGATCTACTGGTCTCCGTCCAGTCGCTCTAACCCATTGAACTTAAATAATAGCAGTTAAATGATGAAGCTTGGGACTCAAGTACAAGCGCTGTTCAATAAAGAATGATCATAATTTTTTACGGTCAAAATTTTTCGCACTAAAATTCAATCTTATTAAATTCTGCTAGCTTAATGTGAAACAAACACGCCGCAGTTGGTACTCCTAGTTCCCGCCTGTGAGAACTAGGCAAGTTCAGACATGTTCAGTATCGCCTACCGCTGCAATGGAGGTAACATGCAGTTAAAGTTGATGTTAGAGGAAGATCCGGAGTTTCTTTCAAACGTAATCACTGCTGATGAAACTTGGCTACATCATTTTGATCCTGAGAGCAAACAGCAAAGCTCAGTGTGAAAATCTCCATCACAAACCCCCAGAAAAGCAACAGTGGTTGTTTCTGCTGAGAAAGTTATGGTCATCTCATTCTTTGATATTCATGGAATGGTTTATCATCATGTTGTACCTGCACACACATCAGTAACTGTAGAATACTACAGGGATGCCCTGAAAACATTGTAAGTCCATATCAGGCGCAAAAGATCATATTTCCATGAAGTAGCCTGGATGCTGCACCACGATAATGCGCGGCCGCATATTGCCAATGTTGTTGCTCAATATCTTGCAAAAGTCGACATGAAGTGGATCCCGCACCCTCCCTATAGTCCGGATTTAGCCCCATGTGACTTTTTTTCTATTCCCTAACTTGAAGAAACGACTTCGTGGGAGGCATTATCCATCATCAGAAGCAGTGGTGAAGGGTGCGGAGGCGATTTTGAAGAAGGTCTCAAAAAATGGTTTCCAGCATGTCTTTGAAGACTGGCAGAAACGCTGGGACAAGTGCATCGCATTCAGGGGAGACTATTTTGAGAAGGACCATCAAAATTATGAGGATGAGTAAAGGTACGTTGTCAAAAAAAAAATGATCAGTTTTTTTGAACAGCTCTCGTACTTACAATAGTAAGTCGCCACAAACGGTGTAAAGTCTGTTTACCCAACGCGTGTGCAGTTCCCAGTCAAAGAGACCTCAAAGGACGGGACCCTCCCCTCCACTAATGACCGTCATAAATTTATCTCCCCACTTCAGAAATGGAACACTGACGTTGGGGACCAATAGCGGCCCCCATTTGTTGAAAATGACAGTAGCATGTCTACTCCGCGTGGAGTCTCAGTTGCCAAATTTCCAACTTCCAGTTGTTCTGTTTCATTAGGTGCAAGACGGTGATGTTAAAATGTTGCAACATTGTAGAAAGGACCGTCAGGAGGAGGGTCCATGTTGTAAAACGATTATGAGGGGTTGTCAAAGAAAGCGGCCGCCCTGCACTTGCGTTGGGTAAACAGACTTTATCTCGGATGCGAAAGCCCCTAGCGGTTTGCCGGGGAAATATGAGTCAAATGGAGAATTTAATGTCATGAGGGCAAACTGGCCATGGTAGCTCAATGGGTAAGAGACAATGGACGGAAACCAGTAGATCCGTGGTTCAAATCCTGGCCGTGGCATTGAATGTTTCATGTCGATTCTATCAATCTCTTCTTTATTTTTTAGACTAATATATAATCCTAATTTACAGATTTTTCTGTCACTTTTCAACATAGTTTCCATTTCTTTACAAAAGTATTCCCGCTGTAACTCCTTTCTAAGGATGCCATTCCACACTCTGGCGATTTCATTCAGGTTGTTGATGATGGAACGAGCCTTTTAGCAGTTGCCTCAATACTCTTCAAAACATCATCACCATTTTGAAATCTATGGAGAAGTTTTCATATGATGGTTCTTCTCTGAAGTTTGCGGTCTTCTGCCAATAAACGAGGGACCCAACAGGCATCAAACTTTCGATAACAAACTTTCAATCACTTCACGTGTACTGCAATTTTTGCTGCGATTCTGTCCACAGTGCTAATGAGCTCCTCAGTTGTGTCCTTGTTGCAGTTCGATGATGACCGCAATGAAACTCATTTTGCACGTTTGTGATCTATCTTGAAATATTGCATCTATCTCCTTATAAAGGTGACGCCCACACTGCTATCTCTACAAAAATTTGAGGCACGGGGTGAATTTCTCCAGCCAATTTTTCCTCTTTAACAACAAATTCAATGATAAGGAAACGATGATGTGCGCCATTTTGGAACTACGCCTCTGGCCACGTGATAGAAACTAATGACGTCACAAGATGGCAACATGTGATGTACAGCTGTAGATTTCGATCCTGCAGTCGTTTCTATTACATTGCTAGAATTGGAATAAGAATGGGCTGCTCACAGCTTTCATTACGCTCCTGTTACAACGCAATCATTAATTTCTCACATTTTAAATGTAAAAAATCCACAATGTAGCCAAAAGCAATTTCGTCATGGTTTTTAGTTAAAATCAGCTTCCGTTTTTTTTTCCCCCATCACAAAGCATTTGTTAACTCTGTATAGCTCAGTGCCGTTTAAAGCACCAATTATAGTTTTCTTTTTATTAGAGATATCCTATGTGTAATCGTCCTTACCGACCAAGTAATTGTCAACACACCGCACGTATTATTCTAATCTAAAAAATTCTAGGTCATCTGCAACTTCAATGGGGTAGGTCAGTTATCTCAAATTTATTATAAAATCCAACCCTTTGTACACTAATGCTATGGTATGGGAAGAGTAGCATAAAATATTTTAATTTTTTTATTTTTCAATTTATTATTTAGCATTTACTGGCAATTCTAATATCAAGAGACTCTGGTATCTGCCTTGTGCTCCCTGTTAAAGGCCCTCTGGTAAGAAATTGTTCCATCTTTTAATAAAATTATAATCGACCGTATCGACCGAAGATAACTAAATAAAAGTCCTCTAAGTAGTTAAAGTATGATCTCTCTAATACAGATAACTTTGACTTAAAACCACGAGCTGAGAAAAGTATTTGAAAACTTAATTCCAGTTAAAACAATATGTACATCTCATGTCAAGTTGTCTGTATATATTGTCACCCGAACGTCGGAACACCCTATAGAGCGGGCAAGCAGGGGACGGTCGGCGTTCGTCACGCCCCCCTCGTTTGTCTTGTGGCGGTGGCGAGGGGTGGCTGGGAGAAAAAAACATCACTGCGCCGTCTCTTTCTGTTCCACCTGTGTTCTCGAACTTACGGGATATTTCATCTAATCTAGAACCTTCCAGATCGGCCAGCTGACCCTATATAAGCAACACGTCGGGCAAGGGGAGTCAGTCAGTGCTTGACATGCTAGTGTACGACGAGAAGACTGTGTGAGTGCATCGGAGGATTGTACGTAATTACGAGAGCAAGTGAAATTGTAACGGACGAACTGGTGAATCGTAATTGTGTGCATTATGTAAGTCTGTGTAATTGGCAAGTGTTTAACTGTAAGTCGGTGGAAATAAAGAACATTTTTGAGTGGTGCAATTGGACTTTTCATTTCACGAACCCACAAAGTCACAATATACACCAGGTGAGTCAGCTGCCCCTATTTAGTGTCTGCCTCACATTCAAGAGGTCCCGAGTTCGAATCTCGGTCAGGGTGAATTACCTGGATAAGGTTTCTCCGGGGTTTTCCCTTATCCTGATAGGCGAATGTCGGGTAACTCTAAGCTGCATGGAACCCGGACTCATTTAGGCACCATTTCACCCATTTCATTCATCGTTCGATATGACTTAACGTTGGAGGACGTAAATTGCAGGGGGAAAAATGTCCCTATTTATTCTGATCTATGCAGCCCGCAGTTTACAGTCTAATGTGAAAACATTGACCCTTTTAGCATAAAAGCCGTTATTGCAGCTCTGACCTTCTAATCGGTATTATTACAACCAGCATTAATACTTACAGCCCTAAATGAGGACCAAGAAGCTGGGAAAAGCTTAAATAAACGACGGTTTTTCCATGCATATAATACTAGCAAGGTGATAAATTGTGCTTGCCCAAAGAGCGATATAGAATAGGTGACAGCTGGCCGAGTGCGTTAGTTAGCTGCTGGCATACTTATGGTGATGCAAGGGCTAGGTTCGAAACAATGTTACATTGTTTTGGATTTTTTTCTTTCCCCAAGTCTTTGTTGTCTGTATTTTAGTTACTAATTCATTTATTGTTGCTACTGGTTCTCTTATGAATCAAATACAAAAGAACTACAATCCGATAATTAGGGATTTACAGGGATTAGCTCACCATATAAGTTGTGCCGAGTTCACCCTACCGTCAGGCTCGACAGGCCCTTGCCCTTCAAAGGGAAACTACAGGCTATCTTATCTTCAATTAGGGATCATGTTTAACTTTGTGAGCCCTTATTATCTTTAGCGTAACTGGTGTTGTAAACCATGTTACGCAGTTGGCTTTCATTTTTAGGAGTATATCGACGTCATTAAATCTAATAGTTTTTGTTTCATGCTTAAATCTTTGCATTTGTGAAAGGTTTGAAACTTGGTTGATTGGGTCAAGCACAATACCGATCGTAATAAAATGTCTACTATGAACTATACATTTATAGCCAACTACCAGTGGAAAATATGGCTACTGTTGTATTTTGTAAACGCCTATAATGTTATAAAAATGTTATTTCTATTATAATATCAAGTTACAGGCCCCAAGAGGTAAACCAAAGGGTAATAAAAAATATGAAAGGATCACGAAGGATTTGAACCCAAATTGAAGTGGCAGAGTAATGAAGTAACCTGTATAATACCGTTTAGCCAACGCTACCTTGCGACGGAAGGTTCCTATACCGCCTATACCTCCCTAAGGCCCACCTCGAATCTTTACACGGTTTTTACAGCTTCATGCAGTATTTTGAGCTCGTTTTGATAGTTCTAACACAAATAAAAAAGCTGTATCTATTGTTACAATTACTCTATGAGCCAAAAAGTGCCGTAATTTGTGACAAGCGAAAACAATCTACCTAATTCTTAGTAATTTTGACATGGTTGTACAATGAAAACACATGTTGGCTGAATATTTAAATCCAATTGGTCCCACTGTGTAGATCTGCCATTTTGTGTTTCAATGTTATTGTCAACAGATGCATGTGATAGGCTGTTCCTTCAGATGCGTGTTCAGAGGTGTGCCTCAATGTACGCTAATGAATAAAGGTTTACAGACTCGTCTAAATTATTACTGCAGCTCTCTGTACCTGGGTATGATGTTTTTGGAATCGACATACATAGTGATTGATTTCTGTCCCATACAACACTTACGCACTGATTTATCTACCACTCCTCTATAAACTATTGTGCAAATCATTCTTAGAAGACATTCAAGAAGGGCATAAGCCACATGTCACTTAGCACGTTGCATAAATTCAAAAATAAATATGGGCAGGTGACTCACCTGGAATAACTGCAGCTATTCAAGTTGAACATGTGACTGATTTCACATACGAGACCCACAAGCTAAGCTGCAAGACAACCTTGCATGTTGTCACCATTTCAGAAATTACCAACACATTGTCTATGTAAGCACAAAGTTGACGGGAATCATTAGGAGCGCAATAATATGGTACAGACACCCAAGTGTTTCCCTATTTCTTCAAAAGGGAACCAAACAGAAATTAGAGGGAACAACATAGGTATTTTCAGAGGCGCAGTTTACAAAGGTCCACTTGGCAGCTGTTGAAAGAATATAGTAAACAGCGTTTGTAAATTATGTTAACACTTGTATCCTCCCGCCCCCCCCCCAAAAAAAAACTCACTTGATCACAAATGTTGAAACGTCCTGTGCAGGAAGTTTTCGTGATCACCAAAGATAGACTTTCAACCTCGTGTCCTGAATTCAGAGCGAACAGCCGTCATCGAGCCACTTCGGTTTTTTTTGCCTGTAACAATATTATTGTAATCCACTGCAACCAAACCACTAACACCTGTTCACCTTCGGAGAGGGTTTAAGTTACATTGTCCTCGCTTCCACAATTTATTTGCGCCTTGTAACAGCTTCTACAAAAGAAGATCACAACCCTACGACGATAACTGTATTTGTACCAAATATCACAACCTGGTCGGTTTTATATGCACAGTTCTGTCAAGACGTGTCCCCTCTATATAGTATTTAGAAACGTATCAGAAGTTTAAATCACATACAGAAACCAGCTCAAACTGTTCAGCACCAAAACGTTTTACCTTCAACTTCATTTTTAAACCTCATTTGCGTTTTGAATATCTCATTTCCGTCCTTACCACACCAAAATATGCCATAAATATAAATGAGTCACTGATCCACATAATATAAATTCATTCGAAAACATTCCTCCAATTGGGAAAGATATTTTACTGACGAATTTTTTGTAAGGTGACAACTCGTATTTGCGGTGTACTGATAAATCAATCTATTTACATATAATAAAACGTTAACCAATAGTTTTCGAAAAACGGACATTAGCATCTACGAGAGGCTACCTTGAAACAAAGCCAGTATTTTAGAGAATGCGAGAGAGGGTGGGAGAGTAGGGGAAGGAGAGGGGAAGGAAGAGAGGGAGGAGTGGAGAGGGTGAGAAAGAAAGGGAAAGAGGAGAAGGGGAGAGAGGAAGGGAAGAGAGAGATGTTAGAAAGTGAGAGAGGGGGATGGTGGAGAGAGGGAGAGAGAGGGAGCGGTGGAGGAGGAGAATAGGAGTGTTTTCTTTTTTGGGGGGGGGGGGGTTACGTCCTCCACAGTTAAGTCATATCGGACGATGAATGGAATTGGTGAAATGATACTCAAATGAACACAGGGTCCATGGTGCTTAGAGTTTTTACCACGAAAGAATGGCGTTTGCAACAGTGAAACAAAGTACTGACATTTCATTTCAACGATTTTTGAATAGAGCCTTTACTTTAATTATGTAATTGTATACTGCCTCCAATGTTTGTTTCATTAAAATGCTTAATAAATATGGAGGATACGAATGTGTATTAGAAAGTTGTTCTGTTTTCCAGGAGACCTAAATATAGGAACATCTCCTAATTTGGTGAACTGTTTGCCTTATTTAACAATGTTCGTCACAGTATGAGCACTCACGTGATAAGCCTGTGCCGTTAAGTCTTGGCTTTGAGCGAAATTAGTACTTTCGAAAATGTTTTTAATTGACAATTGTTTGAAATAAGAATACACATGAAAAATAATACTTCTAGCCTGCTTATGTAATATCTTACGAGCTGTTTCGCACTCACTACTAGGCACAACTAGTAGCCTTGCTAAGCGACATATTTACTAACTTTGAAAAGCACGTCTAGTCTCTTAAATGATCACCACTTTACTGAATGCAACCGCAGCATAGCATGTGTATGCTTTTCTTCACTGACGATTTGTGTATCTTTTCTTTCTAGTCAGTCACCTTATCTTTCCATATCTCCGAAACCAGATATCCTATAAACATGGGGTTTGGACAGTCACCCCCAGAAAAAATAGCTCTGTGACATGGGATAAACAACATAATTCTGTAATTAGTATCTTTAGAGCGCGCAAAGAAATTATCCGTATGGTTCGGCCAAGCGAGCCAGCATGCTTGCTTAACTGTACAACATTGCACTCACCGCATTGGCTAGACAACGATACACCAGCCACGCCTTATGTTCATTCCTATTTTGTAGCTACCTTATGCCCGATTTCACCGACAGATGTTAAAATCGACGTTAACAAATGTAACGTAACAATTGTCACAGTGCTAACACTAATGTTAAATTTCTCGCATTTCACAAACCTGTTTTCTGAAAATGTTAACAAACCTCTGTTAACGCCAAGAAACTTGTAAATATTACAAATATAGAAAGCTATGGATGAGTCGTATTATTTTCTGAACGTACTGCGATGCGATTTTGTTTTCATTTTCGTCTGCACAAGCTGAAAAATGGCGGATGAACAAAATCATAAATAAAGCCGTGAGACAAATTTCTCATCGATGGAGAAAGAATTGTTAATTGAATTGGTGACGAAGTGTAAGTATATCGTGGAAAATAAGAGGACGGATGCGGTGAATGTAAAAGAGAAAGATGTCACGGGAAAAAATATTGGAAACGAATTTAATTCAAATGCATGTGTCACTACCAGAAGCACCAAACAACTTGTCAGTATTACGTAAATTTAAAACGAGGTGCGAAGGACAAATGACTTGAACGTTTCAAGACGGCAGGTGGACAGTGTATTATCCACATAATTCAGTGAATTATAAAACAGCAAAGTTATTAATACGTGAAGCAAACGCGAGATCGGCATATTCCTTTCGATGCATATTCTAACCTCTCTTGTACTTGCGCAGTAACCTTCATAGCAACATGTTTCGACAGTCTATACCTCCGTAAAAAATTTTCTTCGGCTAGTTCCTCAAAATCATTTCTCCTCATAGGCCGTACTCTATTACGAATGCCATTTAGACGGTCTTAAATATAGCAAATCGACATCAACAGCTGAGTTCATGCTCGCTATCTTGACTATTTACAATTGTTAAGGACATCAGAAATTTGGCTTGTTAGTTTAACAAGAGATTTAACAAGAGTGTTACGCTAACACTTGTTGGTGAAATGCAATTTTTGTTTTAACTATTGCTAAACTCGTGCTAAGTCTTAACATCTGTTGGTGAAATCGTGCATTAGTGTATTAAGTACTCAATCTCTGCAAATGCTTCTATATTCTTATGTTAGAGACATCTCCCCGTAGGAGGAAAGGTGCTTTAAAATTTGACACTGTTCCGAAGATTTAGACGGGGAGAACGACAATCAAGGTAGGCGTTCTGTGTAATCAACAGCGAGGGTAAATTTGCATTATAATTACATTATGGAGGGAAAATCACTTGCCAAGGTGACCTAAGCGATAAACAGAGCTGAGATGTCAAGAGAAGTTGTGTAAACTACATCTGGTGATTCAAAAACTTAGGCAATAAAAAATGCGAGATAACTTCTGCTCCTCAGTTGATCTTGTCCACAAAATACGAGGGATGTTCAATAAAGAATGATCATAACTTTTTACGGTCATAATTTTAGCACTAAAATTAAATCTAGTTATATTCTGTTAGCTTAATGTGAAACGAACACGCCGTAGTAGTTTCATTGTTGGTACTCCTGATTCCCGCCTGTGAGAACCAGGCAAGTTCAGACATGTTCAGTATCGCCTACCACTGCAATTGACTTAACATGCAGTTAAGTTGATGTTAGAGGAAGAGTTCCTTTCAAACGTAATCACTGCTGATGAAAATTGGCTACATCATTTTGATCCTGAGAGGAAACAGCAAAGCTCAGTGTGGAAATCTCCTTCATCACCAACCCCCAAATAAGCAAAAGTGCTTGCTTCTGCTGGGAAAGTTATGGTCATCTCATTCTTTGATATTCATGGAATGGTTTATCAGCATGTTGTACCTGCACACACATCAGTAACTGGACAATACTAAGGGGATGTCCTGAAAACATTGCAAGTACATATCAGTCGTAAAATCTCATTTCCGTGAAGCAGACTGAATGCTGCGCCACGATAATGCGCGGCCGCATATTGCCAATGTTGCTGCTGAATATCTTGCAAAAATCAATGTGAACTGCATCCCTCACCCTCCCTATAGTCCGGATTTAGCCCCATGTGAGATTTTTCTATTCCCTAACTTGTAGAAACGCCTTCGTGGGAGGCATTATCCATCATCAGAAGCAGTGGTGAAAGCTGCGGAGGCGACTTTGAAGGATCTCTCAAAAATGGTTTCCAGCGTGTCTTTGAAGACTGGCAGAAACGCTGGAACAAGTGCATTCAGAGAAGACCATTTTAAGAAGGACCATAAAAATTATGAGGATGGGTAAAGATTCGTTGTCAAAAAAAATTGTGATTATTCTTTATTGAACAACCCTCCTAATTCTGAGATCCACAGCATTACCATCTACTACCGGCAATGAGAGAAGGCGTATCGGAAAAAATTCGCAACACAGATGTTTACTTGAGCTTATCGCACATACACTGCGAGTCCAGTGATGTACAGTCTGTTCGGATATAATAATTTCTTCTGGACAGCAATGTTTCATACATCGGCAGGCGCGAGAAATCAAAACGTATAGACACACGCAGCTTCCAATCGCTCTGTGTGTGTTTCGTAACTTACGGTACGTCAACTTACTAATATTTCACGCTTCTAATCGACCAGATAAGACAAGATAAGGAACGATAGCAGCGCTGGTTACCTGAAGGTCAATACGCCTCAACGCTCTGTCGAGTAATACATGACGAAGATAACCAGTTTTAATACAAGAAATATACTCGTTTCAATCAAATACTACATACTCATAGAGAAAAATGATTCTGCCCCAGTCTATGCAGACACTTCCCAGTTCATAGTATGTGCCAAGCTAGGTTGGCAAGATAATTTCAAAAAGGTGTTGTTCTAGATGAGAGAAGGGACGGACCGGATAAGGCATTTCCTGCCTCCAGCGTTGTCAATAAAGAAAATGTGTTTGTGGTAATCTGAGTAAAGTACAGCATGCTCACAAAACACTGTACTATGTTTAAATTCAATTTAGGCTTTGGAATTCTACGTTTTGATACTTGTTCTTACTTTGGAACGAAGTTACAATTGGCAAAGGAGGGAAATCGGTCACAAAGGCATATTATGGTTGCCAAGTGAATGCATAAGCTCAAAGCAAACTAATTCTATCAACATCACAAGTGACCCACCAGAACCAACCACTCGGAAAACTATCAATTGGTGGCATTTTATAGCACCTAGGTGTGTCTATAGGCTAAACTTACTATGCCTATAATTTCCATCTACATGGTGTATCAGAACTTCAAAACTATAATAGTGATTAATGATTAATAATAACCACAATAATAATTAATAATAAAGCCCGCCTCGGCAGCGTAGATGGTAGCGTGTCTACCTCACGTTCAAGAGGTTCCGAATTCGAATCTCGGTTAGGGTGAGTTACCTGGTTAAGGTTTTATCGGACTTTCCCTTATGCTGAAAGACGAATGTAGCGTAACTCTAAGTTCCATGGACCCCAGATTCACTTGAGCATCATTTCAACCAGTTCATTTATCCTCCGATATGAGTTAACGTTGAAGGACGTAAATTACAAATAATAATAATAATAATAATAATAATAATAATAATAATAATAATAATAATAATAATAATAATAATAATAATAATAATAATAATAATAATAATAATAATATACACTTGGCTACTGGGTGTTTCGTATGGGGCCAGAAATCGGGAGGTCCGGGTTCAATTCCCGCGACCAGCCTACCCAATCCATGAGCTTTTTGGAGGTTTCCCGGGGTCGCCAGGTGAATGCTGGGTAGGTTAATCATATCCCCCGAATGACCTGTGCCTCCATTTCCATCTGCATTGTCATTTCACATCATCTCTCATCTGTTGGTCTCTTTCAGGGTATTTTCAATTCAATTACGAGCGAGAGCTAACTACGTCGGACGCCAAACGTTCCCCTCTATAACCCGGGAGCGGTCAAAGCTCTCTCCAGAAAGGGGTACCCGACGCACTCCGGGGCTCTTTCAAGCAGGACAAGACCTAGAGAAGAACTCGCCGCCTATTACAAGCTGGAGGTGGATACGCCACTCTCTTTCAGGGTAGAAATGTCGGCGGGAGTCGTGGCGCTGCATGACAAGATGATTTGATTCTGGTTAACACTTTCCTTCGGTAGGACGGTCTCCGGGTCGACCTGGTGGGCAGTTTTAGGACCACAATGGGTTGGATGCCGGTTGTACCGGCCTAACGGGGTGCTTCCAAATGTTCAATTCCTTCTGCACTGTCCAGACACCTTGCGACGGCTGCCCTCTGTTTCATCTCACCTCATCCTTCATCTCGCGGATGTCCCGGGCATAGGTACAACAGACCAAGATTAGAACTCCGTGCCGAGTCCTCTCAGTAGCATAATCCAATCGAACACACTTGGCTTGAAACCCAACACTATATAACATTGAATGAGACAGCATTGGTACTCATCTTCAAAAAATGGAAGATGAAGTGCGGGTGACGCAAATACATTCCATCGCCTTAATACACGACAGCTACACTAAACAGTATTGTGTTTTTACTAGCAAAGGTGTATACTCCAAATCACATAGAAGATGCAATAAAATAAGGCAATTTTTCCCTTACGTCATGCTTCTACTTATGCCTGCATAAGGAGTGTTTGGTCATGTGGAGAAAGACCCATTCAATCAGCACATGGGAGGGGGCACATTAACCTGCGAGCTAGACTGGAAAGTAACAGATTACATGTCAATGGCGAAGTATAGTCTGTTCCCCCCTTCAAAATATCACAGAACAAAGTAAGACCTGAAGCTTTCCTGGTGACGAATATGCTCAATTTCCGCTCGGGCAGCAAGCCAAGTGAAAAGACGATTAGAGATCGACGTTTCGGGAGTGTGCATCTCTCCCATCGTCAGGATATTTATTAAATGGTATAACCACCAATGAAACACTGGATATAACACAAAACTAAACAAAGACAAAACACTATCAAAATTTGCATTACTGAACAAAAGAATTTTCAGTAAATTAAATGCCAGGTCAGGAGATGTCGTGAGTATAGAAAATTAATTGGGTCAAAGAAACGTAATTACTTGATTATCAAGCTGTATTGATACTTGCTTCTTAAATCGACGGAGTTCCATTTTTAAGTCCGGTTTCCAAGAGGAGCTGAACTGAAATCCAACTTCACGATTAAGCGTGCTCCTTTCAGAGGAAATGGCCAAAGCCTTCTTAATTCTCCGCTCCCAGTAACTGTTGCACATTGTCAAGATGGTCGTCTCCCGAAAATTGGCTCTATGGTCGTTATCAAGACAATGCTCTGCCAGCCCAGGCAAATACAACATCAGGACCATCCACAAGCCACCTCCGAAGATTAAACATCTCTTGAGACCAGTGAAAGACGAACTGGACTTCAAAGTTCCGGGAGTGTACCGCATTCCCTGTGAACGTGGGACACCGTATATAGGATGAACCGAAAGGACCATCGCTACCAGAATAAACGAACATGAACGAAGCATTCGTTTAATGCAACCTGAGAAGTCTGGGCTGCTAGAGCATTGTTTTAATAACGACCATAGAGCCAACTTTCGGGAGACGACCATTTTGACAATATGCAACAGTTACTGGGAGCAGAGAATTAAGGTGGCTTTAGCCATTTCCTCTGAAAGGAGCACGCTTAATCGTGATGCTGAATTTCAGTTCAACTCCTCTTGGAAACCGGACTTCAAAATGGAAATCCGTCGATTTAAGAAGCACAGATCAATACAGCTTGATAATCAAGTTAATTAGTTGCGTTTCTTTAACCCAATTAATTTTCTATATTCACGCCATCTCCTGACCTGGCATTTAAGTTACTGAAAAGTATTTTATTCAGTAATACGAATTTTGATGGGGTTTTGTCTTTATTTATATTGCTGTTATATCCAGTGTTTCATCTGTGGTTATAACATTTAATAAATATACTGATGATGGGAGAGATGCACACTCCCAAAACGTCTATTTCTAATCGTCTTTTCACCTGGCTTGCTGCCCGAGAAGATATTGAGCATCACAGAACAAGTTGTAGCTGTGTAAAAATTGACTACGAAAATTAGGCCTGTTATTCGAGATCCATATGTTTAGAATGAAATGTTTTGTGATACCGTAAACATTCAGGCCAAATTTCTGCAAAGCTGCAATGAACTACAAAATTATAACAAACAAAAACACCAGAATAATTTTGAAATCTATAACGTAGTAGTATACAGAATCAAATTGAAGAAGTATGTGTACATATGTCACTTTCAGTTGGAAAGAAACTTTTTTTTTTAATTTACGTCCTTCAATGTTAAGTCTTATCGAACGATGAGTGAAATAGGTGAACTGCTCAACTGAGCCCCCCCCCCCCCCCCTGGGTTCATAGAACTTGAGAGTTAACCATTCATCTTTCAGGATAAGGGAAACCACCAGGGAATAAAAAAATCTTATCCAGGTAACTCACCCTGCCTGAGATTCGAAATCGGGCCCTCTTGAATGTGACGTACACACGCTACCATGGAGGGCATTAATGACTTCGAAACCTATCTCCCCCTCCTTCTCTCTATATACATAATATAACTACAGTAATGTTTACAAACCATTCCACGTGTAAACCCGAAATTGAGATGTGGATCCCGCATGCTCCTGTAAAGATCTTTTTACTAAAGATTGAAGATATTAACGCTTCCTTGCATGTATATATTCTCGATCCTAAAATTCTTTGTATGCAATCGTGCCTTATTTGCAACAAGTAATTTAATTCACGGAATAAACACTAGACAAAAGTATAATATCCATTATCCCAGTGCTAAACTTTCTTGCTTCCAGAAAGGTGTGTATTATGAAACTATCAAAATATTTGGCGCACTTCCTAATGTTCTTAAAGAAAAGGTTGATAATTTCGGTGATTTTAAAAAAGCTGTTAGAGAGTACCTTTGCTCAAAATCCTTTTATTCTGTACAAGATTATCTGAATGACAAATTATCCTGATAATGCTTCTGTAGCTTTATAAGTAGTATCTAACTATTCCAAAGACAAATCATTACTAATAAATATTTTATGCAAGTTGAAAGTTTATTTTTAATATAGATGTATTTAATAAATAACAATGAATGGCATCCATTGCAAAAAAGTTGAGACGTACTGGCATAAGCCAAGTGAAAGCTGAATTAAGAAGTGTTTGATTTTGTATCATATATAATTATCCCTGCTTTGTTTTCCATAATGTTGTTCATATTGCCTGTATACTATAATATGTGTCTTATATTAACTTTTGTACATATATATGCTATTAAACTTTATACCTCTGGACATGTTCAATGTTCACAGC